>SJXQ01012796.1:847681-862172 GCA_006408695.1 Aepyceros melampus | reverse complement strand
GCCGGCTACGCGGCACAGCTGGAACAGTACCAGAAGGCCATCGACATCTACGAGCAGGTGGGGACAGCGGGACCTGAGCCCCACTCTCTGGGTCTGGCACTGCGCCCCACCCTGCTGGCCAGCGCCCCTTCTCCCTGCCTTCCACTCTCCCCTGACTTCTCTGCAGCGCCCTCGCTCATCCCCACACCCTCAGCTTGGACTCGGCCTGGCTGAGCACCCTCCACGCACGACTCCGTGTGGTGTCATCACACTCTTCCTAGACGAGTCCTTCCCACACTGCTCACCAGGGCCTCCCGGGCAGAGCGAGGCCAACTCCCATATGGGGAGAGAACGGAAAGAATCGCGAGGCCCGGGATGGCCGGTGGCAGCTGAGGAGCCTGCAGAGAGGGCAGGAGGGGCCGTCCCCTGGGTGTGCATACTCCCTCCTGGGCGGGGCCCGGCCCCCTGGTGGGCTCAGTCTGGCCGGGAGACAGGCAGGCAGCTGCCTCGGAGGAACTCGGGGCGGGTGCCGCCTCTCATGTTCAGCAGCCTGCCGCCCCTCTGCCCACCGGGGTGCCAGCCTCCTGTCAGCCCAACAGCGGGGCCGCCGCCCCCATCACCCGCTCGGGTGCCTCTGGGAACCCATGGACAGCTGGCCTCGGCCCTGGGGCCACACGCCCACCACCGGCACGCCCTGGTCCTGGGTCTCTCAGACCCGATGCAGACTTTCCTGGGGCTGGTCTCTGGCTTCCTTGCCCTCGGGGTCCTGGGTTCACAGGGCATCACTGGGCATGGACCTAGTTCCCAGCTGTCGCCCAAGTGCCCTCTGGCTGCCCACTGCCTTTGCCTGCAGGTGGGGACCAACGCCATGGACAGCCCACTGCTCAAGTATAGCGCCAAGGACTACTTTTTCAAGGCTGCCCTCTGCCACTTCTGCATCGACATGCTCAACGCCAAGGTGAGCCCAGGCCCCGGGGCCTCCCAGAGTTTCCCCCACACTGGGTGAAAGGCCAAGGTGAGCCCAGGCCCCGGGGCCCCCCAGATTACCCCCACACTGGGTGAAAGGCCAAGGTGAGCCCAGGCCCCGGGGCCCCCCAGAGTTACCCCCACACTGGGTGAAAGGCCAAGGTGAGCCCAGGCCCCGGGGCCCCCCAGAGTTACCCCCACACTGGGTGAAAGGCCAAGGTGAGCCCAGGCCCCGGGGCCCCCCAGAGTTACCCCCACACTGGGTGAAAGGCCAAGGTGAGCCCAGGCCCCGGGGCCCCCCAGAGTTACCCCCACACTGGGTGAAAGGCCAAGGTGAGCCCAGGCCCCGGGGCCCCCCAGAGTTACCCCCACACTGGGTGAAAGGCCAAGGTGAGCCCAGGCCCCGGGGCCCCCCAGAGTTACCCCCACACTGGGTGAAAGGCCAAGGTGAGCCCAGGCCCCGGGGCCCCCCAGAGTTACCCCCACACTGGGTGAAAGGCCAAGGTGAGCCCAGGCCCCGGGGCCCCCCAGAGTTACCCCCACACTGGGTGAAAGGCCAAGGTGAGCCCAGGCCCCGGGGCCCCCCAGAGTTACCCCCACACTGGGTGAAAGGCCAAGGTGAGCCCAGGCCCCGGGGCCCCCCAGAGTTACCCCCACACTGGGTGAAAGGCCAAGGTGAGCCCAGGCCCCGGGGCCCCCCAGAGTTACCCCCACACTGGGTGAAAGGCCAAGGTGAGCCCAGGCCCCGGGGCCCCCCAGAGTTACCCCCACACTGGGTGAAAGGCCAAGGTGAGCCCAGGCCCCGGGGCCCCCCAGAGTTACCCCCACACTGGGTGAAAGGCCAAGGTGAGCCCAGGCCCCGGGGCCCCCCAGAGTTACCCCCACACTGGGTGAAAGGCCAAGGTGAGCCCAGGCCCCGGGGCCCCCTGGTGAACAGCAGGCCCTGGGGCCCCCCCAGAGTTACCCCACACCGGGTGAATGGCACGCCCCGGGGCCCCCCAGAGTTACCCCACACGGGGTGACCACCCTAGGAGCACCGTGTCTGTCACTACCCAAGTCACCTCTGCCTCTCAGGAGGGCCAGGTCCTGCGCTCCCCTCTGGCCCTGGCAGCGCCTTCGGGCAGGAGATGCTTGTTCTCACCGCGTTTCTATCCTTTGCGTTTCCAACTCCCGGCTCGCTTGGTGCCAGGCATTTTCTTCTGTGGGAGCATTTTTGGAGTCCTTACTGCAGCCCACGAGGTTGGCACCGTGGTCATCCCACTTCACAGAGGAAGATACTGAGGCTGAGACACAAGTCTCTCATTCCAGGCCACGTGGCTAGTAAATTGCCCTAGGAGTCTAGACCTTTCTGACTGCTGACGTTTGAACCAGAGCCTGCCTGCCCGCCCCACCTGTCCTCAGGGCCTCTCAGCACGAGCCAGGTCAGGGCTCAGAGAGGAGCTGAGTTCTGCTGGCATCCGGGGTTCCCGGGGTCTCCCGCTGCCTGCCCTCACCTACATGGTGCGCCTGAGCCCCACCCTCACTCTGCGGGCCCTGCTGGGGCAGGTGAGAGCTCGGGCTTTGGGGTCAGGCCGGTTTAGATTCCCAACATGTGTCCTGAGCCCTGTGTGGGTCAGCGCCATCTCTGGGTCTGTTTCCCACTTGCAGAATGGAGTCACCGTCGTCTGACCCTCCTTGGGTCCTCGTGAGGGTTAGACAGGAGGCATCAGGCATGGCACGAAGCGTGTGCACCTACCCCAGGGGGCTGGGTGCAGGGAGAGGCCCTGAGCGCCAGCCTGAGGAAGCCGCCTCCTTCCCCGGGCCCCTGTCCCCTGCCCACCACCCACCACCACAGCTGTCTGCGGCCAGGCTGGTGCTGAGCTCAGCTCTGGGGAGCCTCTCCACCAGGCACAGAGCCCCGTGTCTCTGGAGGCTGGGGTGGGCATGCAGACAGCTGACTTAGGGCTGGAGCGGCCCCAGGTCCCTGCAGCTGCCAGGGGATCTTCATCAGCTTGTTCCCTTTTTCCTTCCCTCCATCCTCGCCAACCCTCACTTGCCGTTCAGAAGTACGAGGAGCTGTTCCCTGCGTTCTCCGACTCTCGGGAGTGCAAGCTGATGAAAGTGAGTGTGTGTTGCGGGGGCCTTGGGCCACTCCTCTCCCATATCGGGGGCTTGGGCTCCAGTCAGCACAGTCACTGAGATGAGTGCAGTGTTTCTCAGGGGCCTCTTTTTATCCCCCCCCCAATCTCATCTGCCATCTGGGTCCCCATTTTCTGGATGAGACAGGCCTCAAGTGTTGATGGAGTCGGGACAGAGCGGGAAGGCTGTGGGTTCTCACGCACACACGGGCACCCATACATGGGTGCAGCTCCGTGTCAGTGACCTTCCAAGCTGAAGGCAGGTTGGAGCACAGCCCCTTCCTCCCGCTCAGCCTGGGCACCCCTGCTTCTCACCCACGCAGATACTGTGTGTGGAGCTCCTCTGGGTCAGGCCTCTGCCTGCCTGGCTCCTGAGCCCAACCCCCTTTTGTTTCGCAGAAGCTGTTAGAAGCCCATGAGGAGCAGAACGTGGACAGCTACACCGAGGCGGTGAGTGGCCGTGGGGCTGGCGGCCCTCGTCAGACATGGTCCTGTGAATCTCCTTTTTGTCTCTGGCCCCAGCCCTTGGCTATGGATTCTTTTCTCCCATCACCCCAGAATCCTCACAAGTAACCCCAAGAGGTGCAGGGAGTGGTCTCCCCATCTTAGAGATGAGCTGGGATACAAACCCACATCTGTCTGCTCCTGAAGGCCAAGGTCTCTACAACCCTGAGAGTCCCCCGGATGAGCAGTGCAGGGAGTCTCCCATTGGGCACTCTGGGTGACCCTGGGAGTGCAGGGAGAGAGTCACGTCATCCCCCTTCCCTCGCCTCTGGGAAAGCGGGAGGCAGGTGGCACTTGGGGTGCAGGAGAGGTGGCCTTGGGAGGCCCCTTTCCTCACCTTCTCTGATAACAATCTCCCCACAGAGATGCTCTCCCTGTCCTTACCCTGTTGCGAGGCATTCTGGAATTGTTACACGCAGCCCAGGTGGCTCTGATCTGTCCAGTGTGACTCTCCCCAGGCGCCCCTCACGAATCATGGACCCCTGAATGATGTCAGGGACCAAGCTCGGCCGGTCCTTCTCTCCCCAGACAGCTGGCCGGGGGCGGATGGCAGGAAGCTCAGCAGCAGAGCACAGAAGATGGGAGAGGAGGGGGCCCGCCAGGCGGGGGGTTCTCTGCCCACCCCCCTCCCACCTACCCACGGCGCTCAGAACAGGCCTGTGCCACGTTTCCAGGCCTCAGTTTGCCATCCTTAAAACAAGAAAGCTGGACCTTTTGTTTTTCCAGCTGTAAAATCTTTTTTTCCCCCTGCGGGAGCCCTCATGCATCAGCCAATAAAGACAGAAGGGAGAGGCTCTGGCTGGGGTCAGGGCTATGCATCCCCTCACCCCTGTTCAGGGAGAGGGGGCTGACAGGACCGTCTAGAGGATCCTGAGCAGAGCCTATTGGGCTGGGACTGGGGACAGGGTGGAAGGCAAGGCCGGGCTCAGGGCGGCTGCTCACCCCCAGCCCGTCGCCCGGCGCACAGGTGAAAGAGTACGACTCCATCTCCCGGCTGGACCAGTGGCTCACCACCATGCTGCTGCGCATCAAGAAGACCATCCAGGGTGACGACGAGGACCTGCGCTAAGCCCCGTGGGGCCCCCGGCGCCTGTCTCCCCGCCCCATCCGCTCTCCCCGGCCAGGCCCTCTAGCGAGGATGCCGTGTGAGCCCAGGGGGGAGGGGGGCTGAGACCCTGGCTGCGAGACCTTCCCTCCTCCCACCGAGGACTCTGCAGCCCCCCCGCGGGCTCAGCACTGCTTCGGGGACCCCCCGAGGCCAGGCCCGCTGGCCAGACGGTCAACCTCTGTTCTCACTGCGTCCCTGCCCCCTGCCTTTTATTTAAGCCCCCAGAGCTGCCCTTCTCCACCCCGACACACAGGCTCCCTGGCACAGGCCTGTTCGCTGTGGGTGCTGCTGGGGGTTGGAGTCGGCATCCAGCCCTACCTCTCCCAGCCAGCTGAGTTGTGGAGCCTCTCCACCTTCCTCTCTGGTTGAGCTCTGGGCCCACGGAACCACCGTGATTCGCTCTCACCGCTGGGGAGGGGGGGCTTCTTTTCCCCACTCCGCACCGGGAGCCCCCTGCCTCCTGCAGCCCCGACCTCTCAGGATGGACCCAGCCCTGGAGCTGCGAGGGTCGTCCCCACACCCACCCCTCCGTCTCCTCCCCGCGCTTCCAGGTGTTGTTGGTGGGAAGCCGCAGCTGCCCGAGGAAGGAAATAAAAGACAACACTTGTGCTCAAGTCTCCTCCTCACTTTTCTCCCCCTCGCCCTCAGGCCTGTGTCCCATCTTCCTGGCCCTCCTGACTACTACGTCACCCCACTTGGGCTCTGGGCACCCTTTGCAGGCAACAAGCGGGCAGGCTTACCTGGCAGGATGCACTGGGTCAGAGCCTCCCAGAGGGGAGGCCCCGTATGGTGGGTCTGGGGAGGGGCCACGGGCTGGGGTCTTGAGGCCTGGGCCCTCTGGACCCTGGCTTCCTCAGTTGGGATGATGGATGGCAGTGCCCCCCTCCAACCCAGAGCTGGCCGGAGGATGTGGGCAACATACAGAGGGGAGGAGGGACTTCCACCCCTCGTGGTCCAGTGGTTAGAATCCACCTTTCAGTGCAGGGGGCACTGGTTCAATCCCTGGTGGGGGAACTAAGGTCACGCAGGCTGTGGGGCAGCTAAGCCCCGAAGCTGTAACAAAGATCATGCATGGCACGACTAAGACCTGATGCAGCCCTGTGTTTTTTAAAAGCGAGTGGAGGGGGCTTCCCAGGCGGTCCGTTGGTTAAGAGTACATGCTTTCATTGCAGAGAACATGGGTTCAGTCCCTGATTGGGGAACTAAGATCCTGTAGTCTGTGAGGCATGTGGGTGTGTGTGTGAGTCACTCAGTTGCTACCGGGGCCTCTTTGTGACCCCATGGACTGTAGCCCCCCAGGCTCCTCTGTCCACGGGATTTCCCAGGCAAAAATACTGGAGTGGGCTGCCATTTCTTTCTCCAGGCGATTTCCCGACCCAGGGATCGAACCCCAGTCTCCCGTATTGCAGACATTCTTTACCACCTGAGCCACCAGGGACGCCAAGGCCAAAAAATAAATGGTGCAGGAGGCACACCAAGTCTCCCAGCCTCATGCCCCACGTCCACGCTTCCCTGGAGGGAAGGCCAGAAGCCCCAGTGGCACTGTCCCATCTGTCAGAGGCAGGGGAGGGAGCGGCCTTGGCAGGTGCAGCACAAGGACAGGTGCGTGTGGGAGGGGGAGCGCAAACAGCAGGAACCCTTTGTCCAGGAAAGGAGGGCAGGGCCCAGCCACCTCCTCCTCCTCCTGATCCAGCACGTGGACCTCTCTGTCAGTGGGCGGTCTGGTGTGTGCGTGCTTCCAGCCAGCCCTGGGCCAGGCCAGTCCCCACTGGGGGTGGGAGGACAGCCGGAGGAGGGCCAGTGCCAGAAGGCGGACTCAGTGTCACTGGTATATCAGGATGTGAACCGGGGCTGCCTGGGAAACCAGGGCAGGCTCCCTGGAGAGCTGCTCCAGCCTCTCGAGCCTGGAAGGAGCTCGGGAGAGGTTCAGGCTCGCCCTGTGTCAAGAGAGTGGCCTCTATGTGACACTGCCCTGCTCCTCTGTCCCCCTCCACTTCTCCCACTGCTGCTGCTGCTAAGTTGCTTCAGTCATGTCCGACTCTGTGAGACCCCATAGACGGCTGCCCACCAGGCTCCCCGGTCCCTGGGATTCTCCAGGCAAGAATACTGGAGTGGGTTGCCATTTCCTTCTCCAATGCATGAAAGGGAAACGTGAAAGTGAAGTCACCCAGTTGTGTCCAACTCTTAGCAACCCCATGAACTGCAGCCTACCAGGCTCCTCTGTCCAGGCAAGAGTACTGGAGTGGATTGCCATTGCCTTCTCCGGCTTCTCCCACAGCTCTAATCAATTGATAATGGCTGCCTCGAGCTCAGTTAAGACTCCTGAGACCTCAGATTGATTACCAATGTCTGCCATGGCACTTGCAGAAGGCTAAGTAGTGTAGTGATTTCAACCCTGGCTGTGCTTTAAAATCATATTAAAAGTGCTCAAGGGACTTCCTTGGTGCAGTGGTTAAGAGTCTGCCTTCCAAAGCAGGAGACACAGGTTAGAACCCTGGTCGGGGAACTAGATCCCACATGCTGCAATTAAGACCTGGCACAGCCAAATAAATTAATTTTTTAAAGCCTGAAGAACACATTCTTTAGAAGTGGAAGACACTCCTCCCCCCATTTAATCCCCGAGTATCTGTTAAGCACCTACTGTGTGCCATGCCCTGGTGCAGTCCCTGGGGTTACAGCATTAACCAACATAACTAGACCTGCGTTTGACATAAACTCCTTTCTTTTCATCACCTTCCAGATCGAATCTGCCTTGGAGAACTCTTTTCTCATGCTTCTTAGGCAACAGTGTCCCAGGTGCTTGGCAAAGGGTCTGGTACATAGTTTGGGGATCTTAACATATTTACTAAATGCTCACTTCATGAAAAACCTTGTGGTCCAGGTACTGGAGATGTGACTGTGAACAAGAGGTCCAGTCACCACCTTCATGAGTTTTGCAGTCTGCATGTGCCTGTGTGTATGTTCTCTTCCTGCCTGGAAGCAGCTGACAGAATATTATTCAAGGCAGCCAGGACAGCTGGCCAATTCATGTCTACTGGAAATAACATACACAGAGTCCCCGCACCCTTGATGCTCTTCTAAGAACAAACACGTATATACATGAATCCCAGAAGACCTCATCGTTTTTCCAGCACTTACATCAGTCAAGGAATTTATTCTCCCCCAGCCTCCGTTTCGTTTTCTATAAATTGGGGTAATAAACTTCTTTCCAGGGTTGTTGCAAGAGTTTATTGAGATAAATTCATAAAGGATATCTTGGCACAGAGTAAGTGCTCAATACATGTTGAATAAATGAAGGCAGAGAAACAAGAATAGGGTAGCTGTGAGGATTCAATGAGATCATCAGCCAACATGACTGGCATAAAGTCAGCTTTCAGTAAAGAAAGAAAAAGTGAAATGTTAGTCACTCAGTCTGTCTGACTCTCTGGGACCCGAAGGACTGTAGCCTGCCAGGCTCCTCTGTCCATGGAATTCTCCAGGCAAGAATACTGGAGCGTTAGCCATTCCTTTCTCCAGGGGATCTTCTTGACCAAGAGGTCGAACCCAGGTCTCTGGCATTGTAGACAAATTCTTTACCATCTGAGCCACCAAGCATTTTTCAGTAAATAAGGTGAAGGTTATTTGCCAGGACAGATAGCTAGAACTGTTTCCTTGGGGTAAGTAGAATGCATTTCAACACTTTAAAAGGTGATGGGAGAGAATCCCCTGGTGGTCCAGTGGTTAGGACTAGCACTTTCACTGCCTAGGGTCTGAAAGGTTCAATGCCTGATTGGGGAACTAAGATCCCATAAGCAGCACTATGAGGCAAAAAAAAAAAAAAAAAAGTTTTAAGTAAGGTGATTAAAACAATAAACTATGGCGCTATCTTGTTTGGGTTCCAACACTGCGGCTTCTAACTGATCTTAGACAAATTACTTTGTGTCTCAATTTCTTGATCGGTCAAACTCTGCCTGCTTGTGAGTTTTAAGTAAATTGATAAATAAGCACTTAATTCCTGGCATATAAAGGTTATACTGAGTTTTATTATTCTGCCTTCAGCACAGCCCAGAGCAAGGGCTACCACGTCCACGTCAGAATCTGCAAATCGCAGTCGCCTCGGCCCTGAAAAGAACCAAGTAGGAGCGCGCAAGCGCGTTGAAGCAAAGTCGGGAAGGCAGCCCGGCTGGCGGCCATCTTTGTAAAGGGCAGCGACGGCAGCTTCTTTACGTAATCGGTCTGCGCGCCCCGCGGGCGCCCGGCGATCCACGGGTAGAGCGGGCCGCTGTCGGGGCTCTGGGAATGAGTGGTTGAGGGACATAATGGGGGAGGCGGCCATGGCCGCAGGGCCTTGCCCGCTGCGCGAGGACAGCTTCACACGCTTCTCGTCGCAGAGCAATGTGTATGGGCTAGCAGGCGGCGCGGGCGGGCGCGGGGAGCTACTGGCCGCCACCCTTAAGGCAAGGTGCTAGGCTTCCGCTACCAAGACCTCCGACAGAAAATCCGGCCCGTGGCCAAGGAGCTGCAGTTCAATTACATTCCCGGTGCGTGGCGCCGTCGGGCTGGGGGCTCGGAACGTAGTGTTGAAAAGGTTTCTGAGGCTCTGTCTTGGGCCAGGTCACCATGATGGGCGAATGGGATCAGGGTGATGGTGATTGAAGGGGGTCAAAGCTGGTAATCTGGAGGCACTGGGGTCAGAAGACAGGGATAATAGGGGCCTGAAGTAGTTCGGGTTCAGGATGACTCAGAAACCAGGATTACTCCTACCCTGGTGATGGTGAACAAGACCCACTGGGACCCAACAGTCACAATTTGTGGTGGTCAGAGATGACTGAGCTGTAGAGGTCAGGGGTCACCGTGGTTGGAAATATTGGGGTCACAGGCCTGCCTGAAATGTGAACTTTGAACTCTCCTCTCCCAGTGGATGCAGAGATTGTCTCCATTGACACCTTCAACAAGTCACCCCCAAAGCGGGGTCTGGTTGTGGGGATCACGTTCATTAAGGTACCCAGAGTTCATCCATCTATCCATTTTCTCCTCCTTACTGAGTCTTCCCCAAATCCCTCTTGCTGCCTCTGCCTTCCCCTGAGGCCAGTCTCCTCTCCCAGGATTCTGGGGACAAGGGCAGCCCCTTCCTTAACATTTACTGTGACTACGAGCCTGGCTCTGAGTACAACCTCGACTCCATTGCTCGTAAGTGTGGCCTGGAGGGAAGGAGGGATGGGGAAAGGGTGGGGGATGCAGTCCCATCCCCGGTACCTAACTGCCTCCGCTCCCCCTGCAGAGAGCTGCCTGAACCTGGAGCTCCAGTTCACTCCTTTCCAGCTATGCCATGCAGAGTAAGTAAATCGCAGGCTTGATACATTAGGGAGTGTATGTGTGCACGTGTGTATGTGTGTGTTGAGAGAGCAGAGGCTGTAGCATACTGAAGACCACAAACCCACCTATGAGCAATCAGACTCGTTTTGTTTTTTAGAGCACGTGCATTTAAGGTAGCTGTGGACCATACTCAGCTGATGGGCTACCATTTTGCAATCCCTGAACTAGATGGTGTTAGTCACTAAGTCGTGTCCAACTCTTTGTGACCCCATGGACTGTATGTAGCCCACCGGGCTCTCTGTTCATGGAATTATCCAGACAAAAATACTGGAGTAGGTAGCCATTCTCTTCTCCAGGCTTGATACATTAGGGAGTGTATGTGTGTGCGTGTGTCCCTTCCTGACTCAGGGATCAAACATGCATCTCCTGCATTGCAAGCAGATTCTTTACTGTCTGAGCCACCAGGGAAGCCCCTGAACTAGATAATTTGAGAGTTAATTGAGTGCTTCATTTCCAGACCTGTAGAACTCTCAAGTTTTGATATTCTAGATTAGGGCATTCCGAGATCCAGAAACGCTATTTTTCCCCTTGAGTTGTTAGCTCTGAGATTCCAAGATCTGAGAGATCTAGTTTGATGATTCTGAGATTCTATAACATTAAGGTCCTAACATTATCATATCTCAAGGAGACAGAATACAGACCATGAAGAGTACTAATGTTCTAGGATCCCAAAGTATAAGAATTCCATTCTGGAACACCAGTTTTCTAGCACAGGAGTTGCCAAACTTTTTCTATTTAGTCTGCCTCACAGCTACTTAGGTTGGCCACTTTAACAAGAAGGCAGCAGTGGACACTGTATGAATGAATATGTGTGGCTGTGTTCCAATAAAACTTTATTTATAAAAACAGAGGAGGGACTCCCCTGGTGATCCCTTGGTTAAGATTGCACTCCCACAGCAGGGGGCATGGGTTCCATCCCTGGTCAGGGGGCTAAGACTGTGCAAGCCATGTGGCATGGCCGAACAAAACAGTGAGTGAGATGTAGCCTGCAGGTCATAACTGGCCAACCTCAGGTCTATCAGATGAGAGTTTGAGAAACTGAAGTTTCTAACCCACTAATATTCTGGGTCCTATGATCTGGATAGTCTACCAATTCTGAGTCTGAATATCATGATGGCAGTTTCAAAAGTTCTAGTGTCTTGAAGGAGACAGAAACCAGAACTTCTAGAACACTGGGGTTCTAGGGTAAAGAGATGCTAGTGTTCTAAGGTTCTGCAGCCCATTCTCAGAGCTCCATGTTCATTCTTAAGACTGTGCAAGCCATGTGGCATGGCCGAACAAAACAGTGAGTGAGATGTAGCCTGCAGGTCATAACTGGCCAACCTCAGGTCTATCAGATGAGAGTTTGAGAAACTGAAGTTTCTAACCCACTAATATTCTGGGTCCTATGATCTGGATAGTCTACCAATTCTGAGTCTGAATATCATGGCAGTTTCCAAAAGTTCTAGTGTCTTGAAGGAGACAGAAACCAGAACTTCTAGAACACTGGGGTTCTAGGGTAAAGAGATGCTAGTGTTCTAAGGTTCTGCAGCCCATTCTCAGAGCTCCATGTTCATTCCTGAACACATATCCAGAATGAAGATTCTAGAAGGTGAGGGCTCTAGAAACAGAAGGTTCTAACATGCTGAGTTTCTGAGACTGGAAAGCTCTACAATCCTGTGATTCTTCAAGGGTCCGTTTCTACAGTTCTGCATCTTCCCTGTGGATCCAGTGTCTGAAGCCTAGAATGACAGGGTTCTCCCAAGCAAGAGTTTTTTCAAGAGGAGGGTTTTAAAACTGACGAACTCTACCACACTCAAGGTCCACCATACTGGAGTTCTAGAGGTTTTTGCTTTCAGGGTCCAGGTCGGGGATCAACTGGAGACCGTGTTTCTCCTGAGTGGGAATGACCCAGCCATTCATCTGGCCCCGGGCGCTCAGGGCTGGGGGTGGGGCCCCGGGCGGGGGGCTGGCGCTCAGTGCTGAAGGCGGGGCCCTGAGTCCTCGCCCTCCACACAGAGGTCCTGCAGACATGGACCATCCTTCAGGACGGCCCCATTTCCCGAGTGATCGTGTTCAGCCTTTTGGCCCCCGAAGGTGAGCTCCGGGCGTGGGCTCGGCTCCCCCTACCCACATTTGTACCCCTCTCACTAAACGTCCGGCTCCCACTATTCCTTCCTCCCTTCCTCCTGGGTGCCCCACTCCGGCCCAGGACTTACCCTGCCCCCTCCCTCCCCCCACGCTCCTGAATTTCACTCCCAGCTACTTGGCCCGCTGGAGGTCTAACCTTTAACCTGACCTTTTACCCTGGAGTTGAACTTCCGTCTTCCCCTTGGTGTCTCTAACCTTCACCTCTCACTGTGTCACTTCCCCTGACCCCCGTCTCGGGCCTCAGGACTTGTCATTCTGTGTCTTGCTGCCATTCAGACCCAAATTCTTCTAATGGACTCAGCACTGACCTGGACTCACGGGCTCTCCTTTCCCCCCACGTGTTGATCTGTTCCTCTTATTCTGGTCTGTCCTTCTCTCGTGTTTTTCTTTTTCTTTCTTTATTTGGCTGCGTTGGGTCTTAGTTGTGGCATGCAGGATCTTTCCTTGCTACGCACAAACTCTCTAGTTGCGATGCTCAGACTTGGCTGCTCTGTGGCGTATGGGATCTCAGTTCCCCAACTTGCGTCTCCTGCACTGCAAGGCAGATTCTTAACCACAGGGCCACCAGAGAACGCCTTGGTGTTTCTCTTGGTCTGACCTCTGTGGTCTGTCTTCCATTCCTCCTCCTGTGGTTTACCCCTGATACCCCTACAGTGATCTGAGGACTTTCATATTCTCATCTAACCATGTTCTCATCTAACCTGGTGGTCTAACCTTGAATTTTGTCTTGACTTTGCGCCTCATGGCATGTGGGATCTTAGTTCTTAGTTCCCCAACCAGGGATCAAACCTGCATCCGCTGCACTGGAAACACAGTCTTAATTCCTGGACCACCAGGGAAGTCCCCTAACCTTGGGCTTTTTAAACTGTTAGAACCTATTCCTCCTCTGGACCTCTGACCTCCATCCTCCTCTCATGGTCTAACCTCTAACCCTCCACTTGTAACCAACCCATCGTCAAGCCTTTCTGCTGTTGCTGCTGCTAAGTCGCTTCAGTTGTGTCCGACTCTAGGAGTCTAACCTATGTTCCTCTCAGGTATGGAGGGGTGGGGAGGAGAGACCTGGGACCTGTCCGCTCACACCTCCCCCACCTCTGTTCTTCTCCAGAGACAGAGGACAGGCCACAGCGGGAGGAGTACAGCGTGCTGGTGGCCAGCATGTTGGAGCCGGCGGTGGTGTACCGGTGAGGGGCACACGGAGGCGGGCAGGCCCTGTGCCTTTGCACCACGGCCTAACCTGTTCATTCTCCACAGAAAGTAAAGCTTTGGGTGTGGTGGTTCAGGGCTGGATGGGTAAAGGTGTCCATGTCCCAGGGAGAGAAGCCCCGAGTATTTTAATCTAGAACTTGTAGGAGATGTGCTGAGACCTCGGGGTGGGAACTGAGATGTCCAGCCCCCCTGGGATGGGTGTGTATTAGGTTATTCAGTCTGACTCTTGGTGGCCAGCATGTTGGAG
Organism: Aepyceros melampus; assembly: GCA_006408695.1. Classification (NCBI taxonomy): domain Eukaryota; kingdom Metazoa; phylum Chordata; class Mammalia; order Artiodactyla; family Bovidae; genus Aepyceros; species Aepyceros melampus. The sequence goes on along the minus strand of SJXQ01012796.1, from coordinate 848,560 downwards.
CCGGCGGTGGTGTACCGGTGAGGGGCACACGGAGGCGGGCTGGCCCTGTGCCTTTGCACCACGGCCTAACCTGTTCATTCTCCACAGAAAGTAAAGCTTTGGGTGTGGTGGTTCAGGGCTGGATGGGTAAAGGTGTCCATGTCCCAGGGAGAGAAGCACCGAGTATTTTAATCTAGAACTTGTAGGAGATGTGCTGAGACCTCGGGGTGGGAACTGAGATGTCCAGCCCCCCTGGGATGGGTGTGTATTAGGGTATTCAGTCTGACTCTTTGCGATCCGCATGGACCGCAGCCTGCCAGCCTCCTCTGTCCATGGGATTCTCCAGGCAACAGTATTGGAATGGGTTGCCATGCCCTCTTTCAGGGGATCTTCCCACCCAGGGGTCTAACCTGCATTGGCAGGTGGGTTCTTTTGCCTCTGCCACCACCTGGAAAGCTCCCTGGGGTGCAGAACATGTTGCAGGTATTTAACCACCAGCTCTGTGTGGGAGAAAGCCCTGGTTTGTAGCGTCTGCCCACTTCAGTGCTCTCACCACGGTGGGATTTCGAGTCACTGACACAATGCCAACATGCTCTCAGAGTTTCTGAAAATGTCCTAGTCAGCTCCTGTGAGCCAGTGCAAGCCAACTGTGCACACCTGGTGGGCCGTGAAGGTGTCCAGTATTGGGTCCAAGCTCTCAGGCTCCAGAGGACTACGTGGGTGTCCAGACTGGAGGCGACAGGGTCCCCAGAAGGAATGATGTGGGTTTCCACATGGGACTGAGATGATCCCACCTTCAGGGGACCGTGTGAGTGTCTGGATCGGAGATGCCTTGAGCACCTCTGGGTGGATAGGAGGATGGCCGGTTTGGAGATGAGGGTGTCCAGGCTTCAGCAGGAA
>SJXQ01012796.1:806672-822031 GCA_006408695.1 Aepyceros melampus | reverse complement strand
GCGCCCCCTCGCCCTCCCCCTCCCAGCCTCTGTGGCTCGGCCTCCCAGCTCAGCTGCTCACTGCTCATCCTGCCTCTCCTCCCTTTGCGTCTCTGCGTCTCTCGCTCTCGGGAGAGTTTGTGTCCATCTCTGGGTCTCTGTCCCCAGGATGCAGCTCTCTGACTCGGGTTATATTTCAGTCACAGACTCTCCATACCTTTCCATCTCTCTCTGTTCTGACTTGGGTTGAGGGCCCAGAGCACCATTCCAGGTCCCATCCCTCACACCCAAGAGGCAGAGGGTGTGGAGGGAGTTGTCTTTCTGCTTGTCCCTGTCCTACTTGTAGTTACGGCTTCCAATCAACTTCTCGCCTGCGGCCGCGGGCTTCCACAGGGCTTCTCCTCCCCCCGCCCCCACGGCTTCCCCAGGCTGGGACACCCTCTGCCCTCCGCCCCCGCCCAGGCTTCCAGCTGTGGTTTCAGGAGACAGAGAGCAGGAGGCTAATTAGCGTTCAGGGAAACACATCCTTTCTCTGATGGGCAGGCGCTAATTAGAGATGATCCGAGAAACAGCCAGGCTGGAGGGCTGACCCCAGGCAGGATCAACACGGAGATGGAAGAGAGACGCCCAGAGATATGGGGTAGAAGGGAGAGTTGCAAGAGAGAGACAGAGAGGCAACCAGATGGGTGAAAGACAGGGAGACGGGAGAGACCTAGTGAAAGAGCCAGCCAGCGTAGTGGAGAGTCAGAAAGAGAAAGAGAGAGGGCAGGAGCGAGGCAGAAAGACACAGACCTAGAGACAGGTGCCACGAGAGATGTAAGCTGAGTGACAGAGGCCCATCAAGGCAGGGAGAGAGGGATTTCCCTGGTGGTCCAGTGGCTAAGACTCTGCCCTCCCAATGCAGGGGCCACAGGTTCAATCGCTGGTGGGGGAGCTAAGATCCCTCCTGTCACCTGGTGAGGCCAGAAAAAAGAGGGAAGTAGGGATTGGAGACTGAGATGGAAGAAGACTGAAAGGAATAGAAGTGCGGGGAGGTAAAGAGAGACATTCTTCTCTCTGAGAGGAACCCAGGAGGACTCAGGGAAGGAAAAGTCCTGCTGATGCTACAGAGAGAGAAAAGTTCAGGTCAGCAGGGAGAATGGGCGATAGGATGAGAAAGAGACTGGGTGTGAAATCAGAACCTGTGAGGGGTGGGAAAGTGGAGTTTCCAGTAAACAAGGAGGGCGTGAGGATGACAGAATGTCAGGCTGGGGAGGAAGGCTGTTTTGTTTTTTAAAAATGATCTATTTTAACTGAACTATAGATGATTTACAATATTGTGATAATTTCAGATGTACAGCTAAGTGGTTCAGCCATATATATATATATATATCGGAGGAAGGAATGGCAACCCACTCCAGTACTCTTGCCTGGAAAATCCCATGGACGGAGGAGGCTGGTGGGCTGCAGTCCATGGGGTCGTGAAGAGTCAGACACGACTGAGCAACTTCACTTTCACTTTTCACTTTCATGCATTGGAGAAGGAAATGGCAACCCACTCCAGTGTTCTTGCCTGGAGAATCCCAGGGATGGCGGAGCTTGGTGGGCTGCCATCTATCGGATTGCACAGAGTTGGACATGACGGAAGCGACTTAGCAGCAGCAGCAGCATGTATATATTCTTTTTCAGATTCTTTTCCATTTTAGGTTATTACGAGATATTGAATATAGTTCCCTGTGCCATACAGTAAATCCTTGTTGCTTATCTATTTTCTAAATAATGGTGTGTCTGTTAATTCTGTACTCCTAAAGCTGCTTCTTTTGACCTCAGAAACCCCTGCCCTCATCTAGCTCCAGTTCCTCTTGCTGTCCCCTGCCGGCTGGGTGTCTCCTCCTTTTGGGTCCCGTGAGGACACACTTGTCATAGTGCCAACTGGTGTGCGTTGTCACTGGGTGTCGGGACCATGGCATGTCTGCAAGCGAATGAGTGTCAGAGGTGTGTGTATGTGTGTGTATCACCTTGTCAGTGTGTCAGAGTCTGTGAGGAGCATGTGTCAGGAGACAGCTCCACCTGGCTGCAGTGTTTCAGCACCGTGGACAGCTCCCAACCCACTCCTAAATTGGGGCGGGGCCAGGGGGACTGCCATTCTTTCATCCAACAGAAACTTTTAAATGTTTGAAACCGAGAGTGAGTGAGGGTGGAGGTATGCCCCCTTGTGACTGTCTTGTGTGTCCATCTTTGGGTGTCACTGTGTCCTGGGCGTTCATGTGTTTAGATATGTCTGCATGGTTGAGACCCTTTTGCTTAGATTGTGTCGAGTTTGGCTGTTCCATTCTGTTCCATTCAGTCTCTCTGACACTGAGAGATGGCGATGGGGAGAGGAGAACACGGAGAGAAAGGCAGAGATCTGGGGAGAGACTGAATAAACAGAGACGCCAGGAGGCATAAAGAGTGAGGTATAAGGAAGGAGACTCTACATGGAGTCACAGCAGGGGTCTTACAGGTTGGCATTGTTGCCCAGGCTGTGGTGGGGGTGTTGTGCTAATTGGCATCTGGTTCCGTGCGATTTTGCCACTGCATAGGGAATGGCTGCGGGGTATGATGGTGTGTGGGTGTGGGCGGTGTGATTGGCTGTGCTTCCTCTGCTGGGTGACTGTGTGGGCTGGGTGTTTGTGTTTCTGGGTTCTGGGGCCAGGCCTTGTGGTTCCTACAGCTGAGATAGCTGCTAGTGGCAGAGCTGTGGGTTATTGTGGGGTTGTGGGTCTTCATAATTGAGGGGGGGTCTTGGTGTACCTGAAGGGGATGGATAACTTCTGGCTGTTTCTCCCCTCCCATTCCCTGGTTACTATGGCAGCCAGGATGCTGAGAAAATCAGTTAGTGCTCAGTTACCCCCTCCAAATGAAGACAAGGGGCAGGAAGTTGAGGGTCTTCCAGGCTGAAGAATTTGAGTTAACAGCTGTCTATGGAGGTCACACTATATGTCAGGCACTACCCTGGGCATTGGGGATACAGCAAAGAACATAAATGAACAAAGACTGCTGCCTTGGAGGAGCTTGCGTCTGAATGTGAAGAGGCAAATGGCAAACAGCAAACAAGATAAGCCCATCTGGTGGTGCGTTAGAGGATGACTTGAAACAAGAAAGACGTGGAGCACGGGAAGGGGCCAGGGGCGCTGGGGTAGGTCCAGGCATGAGATCAGTATTAAAGAAGGTGGAGGAAGTGGGTCTCATTGAGAAAGAAGGTAAAGTTTGAACAGAGAATGGAGGAATTGAGGGAATGAGCATGGGGGAACAGTGTTCTCAGCGGAAGGAACAGCCAGTGCAAAGGCCCTGAGGCATGAGCAGGCTTGTTATTACGTTCTCAGAACACTGAGGAGGCCAGTGTTGCTGGGGTGAGTGTGTGAGGGGAGAGGGATGGGAGGCCAGGAAAGGAATGAGGGCCAGATTTCAGGGGGCCTTGTGAGCCATTTTCGGGACTTCGGCTTTTATTCTCTGTGAGATGGAAAACCATGTGAATGTTGTTTTTTTTAAGGGGGTTTCTTGTTGTTTTGTTGTTGTTGTTTTGGCGGTGCTGGGTCATCGTTGTTGCACAAAGGCTCAGTTCCCCGTGGCATGTGGAATCCTCCCAGGTCAGGGATCGAACCCGTGTTCCCTGCATTGGCAGGCAGACTCTTAACCACTGGACCACCAGGGAAGTCTGCGTGAATGTTTTGAGCAGAGGAAGCACCCAGTCTAACTTTGGTTTTATCAGGATCCCTCAGGTTGATACTTATTTTGAGTTTTTTAATTTGTTCTTTCTATTCTGGCCACACCACACCACGTGTGGGATCTTAGTTCCCAACCAGGCATCGAACCCATGCCCCCTGCATTGGAAGTGCAGAATCTCAACCACTGGACCACGAGCTCGGCAAAGATACGACTCATTGGAAAAGACCCTATTGCTGGAAAGATTGAGGGCAAGAGAAGGGGGCGACAGAGGGTGAGATGATTGGATGGCATCCTCGACTCAGTGGACATGAGTTTGAGCAAACTCTGGGAGATAGTGGAGGACAGGGAAGCCTGGCATGCTGCAGTCCGTGGGTCACAGAGTCAGACTCGGCTGAGCAACTGAACAAAAATAGCAGCTTCTTCAGATGTTTCTGAGCTTGTCTCTGTCAAATAGGGATAAGCAGAGAACCCCCAGGGTGGTTGTGAGGATGAAATGAGATTACAGAGCCTGGATGGAGCGAGTGCCTGAGAAACCAATTGGCTAATGGAAGAGTTATCGGTGAGTCATGGGGAGGGGGCCTTATGCTGGGGATTCTGCCTCTCCCTTCAGGAAAACTCTTCAGGTGAAGATAGTTGATGACGAGGAATATGAGAAAAAGGATAATTTCTTCATCGAGCTGGGCCAGCCACAGTGGCTTAAACGAGGGATTTCAGGTGAGGGGTGATGAGTGGGCTGTGGGAGAGCTAAGGGGTCCAGAGTGGGGGGACCTTTGGAGATTCAGTTGTGGCCCCTTCAAGTTCATGGATCTGAACTTCGCAGAGAATATCTCACCTTCTCCCTGTCTCTGTCTTTCCCCAGCTCTGCTACTCAACCAAGGTGAGTGGAGTTACTTCTGGGCTTTGGGAGGGGGGTCACTGGAGGGAGGGTCTTGGGGTGGGTCAGGCCTCAAGCTCCCCTCCAGATCCGGTTTGGGGCAAATTGCAGGTGCGATCAATTTGGTGGGACCAGTGTGAAATTGGGGTGACAGAGGCTTAAAGGCCAAGATCATGTTTTGTTTGTAGTTAAGATGGGAAAGAAAGTACGTCATAGAATCTGATGTGGGTTTGTGATGGCATCAGAGGGAATCAGGTTTGGGGTCGAATAGAACTGGGTTGGGGTTGGGGTCTTGGATCAGTATTAGGACTGGGTCAAATCCCAGGGATGGGGGAGCCTGGTGGGCTGCCATCTATGGGGTCGCACAGAGTTGGACAAGACTGAAGCAACTTAGCAGCAGCAGCAGCAGTGGAGGGGGGTCACTGGAGGGAGGGTCTTGGGGTGGGTCAGGCCTCAAGCTCCCCTCCAGATCCGGTTTGGGGCAAATTGCAGGTGCGATCAATTTGGTGGGACCAGTGTGAAATTGGGGTGACAGAGGCTTAAAGGCCAAGATCATGTTTTGTTTGTAGTTAAGATGGGAAAGAAAGTACGTCATAGAATCTGATGTGGGTTTGTGATGGCATCAGAGGGAATCAGGTTTGGGGTCGAATAGAACTGGGTTGGGGTTGGGGTCTTGGATCAGTATTAGGACTGGGTCAAATCCCAGGGATGGGGGAGCCTGGTGGGCTGCCATCTATGGGGTCGCACAGAGTTGGACAAGACTGAAGCAACTTAGCAGCAGCAGCAAAACTAAAATTAAAACGGAGATTGGCTTCTGGGTTTGTGATGGGATCTGATTAGAACTGGGGCCAGATTGAGGTAAAAGCTAAGTTTGGAATTTGAGGTGAGTTTGAAGGATTTGAGGGTAGAGCTGGGGCCAGGGTCAGAAATTTGGGGTGAGAACTGGGACGAGGGTCAGGGGCTTGGAGACAGTGACCGAGTAGTTTTCGAGTTGAGATCAGAATTGAGGTTGGGGGTTAAGATTAGGCATAGGCTGAAGATTGTATTAGTTAGAGTAAGTAATAAAAGCTGCTGTAAGAAGTAAACCCACAAATCCCAATAGCTTAACACAATCAAAGTCATTTCTCACTCAAGCATAGTTTTGAGAATGTTCTTGGTTGGTGGGTGGCTTTCTTTTGAGACCTAGGCTTGGGTTGGTGCTGGGCTTGGAGCAAAGGGTCAGTATAATCTGTTTATATATACATATAATCTATTTAATCTATATAACCAATATAAATCTGTTTTATATATCAATATAAATTTATATAAATAGATAATATATTTTCTATTATATATATTATATATAATTATATAAAACCTCTTCCACAGGGTGGTAATGGTGATGGCAGTGATCATAATAAACTAACATTTTTAAATTATTGTGTGCCAGGCACTGTTCTAAGCCCTTCACATGAATTAACTTCTTTAACTCTCATAACCACCTTATGAGATTGGTAGTTATTGTACCCATTTTGTAGATATGAACACTGAGGCACAGTGAGACTAAGGCACTGCCCATGGTCACCCAGCCTCTCTACTATATGAACCTCAGAGTCCACCAACCGAACTTCATGGACCAGCGTGTGGGAGCTGGGCCTCTGGTTGGGGAAAGTGGTGGTCAGATGGGAAGTAGGGACAGGCTGAGGAAACCTTACCAAGGAGGTATCCCAGAGAAGAGTGGTGTTTTCTTTATGGACGGGAAGAGGTAGTGAAGGCATCGCAGGTGCCCTGGAGTCTAACTCCCGCCCCTCATGCTGAGGGGATGGGGAGAGGAAACTGACGGCTGAAGAGGAAGAGGCTCGGAGGATAGCAGAAATGGGCAAGCCGGTTCTCGGGGAAAACTGTCGACTGGAAGTCATCATTGAGGAGTCATATGATTTTAAGGTGATTTTCTGGGGGCCCACTTTTCTGGAGTCTTGCCTGGATCATTTTCTTGGGGATAGTCCAAGAGGGAATCAACTATGAGGGTCACAGGGAGGGGCACCCAAGGTCTGAGGGCACCCTCCACATCCCTCTGTTAGCACCATGGACAGCACACACCTCCCTTGTCCCTTCTTGCTAGTAGAACCCAGCTATGGAAAATTGAGGACCCCTGAGCATGGGGTGTGAGCCTCCATACCCAAGACCCGTCACGGAGCTGCCCTAAGATGGTCATGGACCATGGTCTCTCCCCACCCTCTCATCCCCAGAATACAGTGGATAAACTCATCAAGAAAACGAACTTGGCTTTGGTGATTGGGACTCATTCGTGGAGAGAGCAGTTTTTAGAGGCAATTACGGTGAGCGCAGGTAAGTGGGGAGGGAGGAGAGAGGAAGAAGAGAGGGATGAAGAGACAGAGACAGACATAAAAAGAAATAAGAAGGAGAAGGGAAGAGGGACAAGGAGAAAAGATCAGAGAGAAGACAGGAGAGACACAGGGAAATGCAAAGAAAAAAACCAAGATACAGAGAGACAAAGGAAAAGATAGGGAACGAATGCAAATAGGAGAGACAGACACACAGAAAAGCACACAGAATCCCGAGGAAGGACAGAGATGCAGACATCTTTCAGATACACAAAAGACGTAGAGAATGAGGAGGCAGAAGGCCAGAGAGACAGAAAGTTGGTGGAGACAGGATCAGAGGTGGAGCGCTGTGGGAAGGAGGGGTCCCAGCCCGGGCTTTCTCCTGGCATTCAGGCGATTGGAGGGTGGAAACAGGTTAAATGATGCGGCCTCCTCTACTGGGCCTGGGCTCCTCTGTTACCATGGAGACAGTTACCAGGGCACCCAACTCTCCCCCCCAGTGGTTCTCACCCCTTAGGCCTCCGAAGGCCCACACTGCCCCCCTGTGGCCAGATGTATGATGACATGGATTCACAGGCTATCTTGGAGACCCTTTTTGATAGAGATTGGGGAAACTGAAACCCAGAGATATAGGAGGGATTGTCCTGAAGTCCCACAGGGAATCGAGAAAGGGCCAGGGTGGAACTCAGGACTTCTGTCCCTTCTACAGCATCAGGTTTTCTTCAGGGAGGCCAACCCTGGTGGAAAATAAACACACACAAGCAACTGTGGTTGGAAAGAAACTGGTTGATGGGATCAGAAGAAGCCAGGTATCAGGGATGGAAAAGTACCAGGAAGTGGGCCCAGAGACACCAGATTGGAAGCCTAATAGAAGGGAAGGGGCATCCCCTCTGAAGCCACATTCTTCTTTCAACATCTATTTCTTTTCTATATATGTATCATCCATGCGTTTATTTTATTGTACCTTTATTTCCATTAGAACCAATCAGCTTTGAGTACCTAAATAGTACACTTGTTTTTGTTGTTGCCGTTCAGTTGCTAACTTGTGTCCAGCTCTTTGCAACCCCATGGACTGTAGCCCGCCAGGCTCCTCTGTCCATGGGGTTTTCCAAGCAAGAATACTGGAGTGGGTTGCCATTTCCTTCCTGACTCAGGGATTGAACCCATGTCTCTTAGGTCTCCTGCATCGGCAGGCAGGCTTTTTACTAGCACCACCTGGGAAGGGATTCTCTGGCCCCAGTCTGATGTAGGGACATTGCTGGAGACAAAGAAATGCTCATGACAGCTTGGGCCCTGTTCTCACAGAGCTCACTGTCCAGTGGGGGGACACAGACCTGTCACAAGAGGATGAGGAGCCAGAGTGGGCAGGCCTGGGTTGGGGGAGCCCAGACCAGGTGTCTGACCCAGCTTGAAGGTCAAGGAGGGCTTCCTGGAGGAGGAGGCATCTGATATGAGTTTTCAAATAGGAATAGGAGTTGGCCAGGAAGAGAGTGCCAAGTGGAGGGAAGTGACGAGTTGGAAATGTTGGAGATTATGGCACATTTGGGGACGATGACTGGTTTCAGGCATGAAGAAGAGGACTGGGATGAGGTTGGAGGTGAGCAGGGTCCAGACCCCAAAGGCCTTAGACGCCACCGGATGGGGCTGGGGTGGCATTTTAGGTGCAGTGGGGAGCCATGGAGTGTTTTAAATGAGGGAAGCTTCTGGAGAGAGAGAGCCTATAGAAGGAAGTGGGAGAGGGTGGGAGGGGGTATGAGCTGAGGCAGGAGAGACTTCCCTGGTGGCCCAGTGGTTAAGACTCCAGGCTCCCAATGCAGGGGGCACGAGTTCCATCCCTGGTTGGGGAACTAAGATCCTATATGCCACACGATCAAATAAATAAGTAAATTAAAAAACTGGCAGGAGGTGGGTCAGGCAAGGTTTCAGAGGATGTGGCAAGCAATTTGAGCTTCAAGAACAGTGGGAAGCCAGAACAATGTCTCTAGGGACGTAGTGGACCTAAGAAGGTTCATTAAACTGAAACTGTGGACGTGAGACGGTGGTCATGGAGGCCACAGCTCTATAGAAGGCAGGTGCCTAGATGAGAGGAAGCAGTGACAATACTAACAGTAACAGTAATCACCATGATGATGGTAATGATGGAGATGGGTTGAGTGTCAGGCAACTTTGAAGTCCATTTCCTATGGGGACTTATTTAATGAGTGTCCCCAGAGCATCTGGGTTGGGGCTTGAGCATTTTGTGCTTTGTTCTGCAAACGGCTTTCGGTTCCCCATGTGAACACAACGCGTTCTGGTTCTCACTTCCTTAGGGGATGAATCATGTCCCACCTTGCGCTTAGAGGAGCTTTTGTATTTCCTTTACCTCCCATTCTCGGTGGAATATTCTTTGCAGGCTGGACTTGGTTTTGAGTGTCTTTGAATCCCCCTAGGCACTGGAAAAGGCCTTCAACAGCAATGGCCAGAACAATAACAATCGCATGGAGATGTGCCAGGTCGCATGGAGACCGCATCACAGGGCGTGACTCATGCCATCGTCACGCCTTCTCGGGGCAGGTCCAATTATTGCTTCCATTTCTCAAATAGCTATTTGGAGGCTCAGGGAGGTTAAGACACTTGTTCAAGATCACACAGTGGATCCAGCATTTGATACCAAAACATCAGATCCAGAACCACAGCATACTCATAAAGCTCCCTCTAGATGAGAGGTGCTGGAGAAGTAAGCAGAGGCCAGAGCCTGTGGGTACTGGAGGTGTGGGACTGTGGGCCTGGGTCTGAGAGCAATGGGGAGCTAAGGCAGGATTTGGAACAGGGAAGAGGGACGCCCCAAGAGATGCAATGATAGCAGCCTCCTCCTTCCTAAGAGTGCGCCCTTCTTGCTCCAGCCTGAGCCATGTGGTCAGTTAGGGATTCATTCAGTGACAGACCATAAGTGGCTTAAGCGCACTAGTTTATCTCTCACATGGAACAAAAAAAAAAATCTGTAGGAGGCAATAAAAAGTTAGCAGCAGCCTAGTAATGTTCGTTAAAGGCCCAGGCTCCTTCTTTATTTCTCTTTCCCATTCTCAGCTGTTGCCCTCATGGTTGCAAGATGGCTGCTGTACCTCCAGGTAACAAGTCCATATTCCAGACAGGGGAAAAAAAAAAAGCAAGGAAACATAAAGGAGCAGAGTGCCTGTTGCATTTGCATTTCCAGTTTTAATTTCCAATTCCGTTTTCTTATTTTATTTAAGCCAAGTGGCTATGTGAGCTGGAAAAGTAGGAAAGGGATATATGACGAAAATCTACCAGTCTCTCTCTGCCTCCACGGCCACTAGCTGTCCTCTGCTCCTTGACAGTCCAAGGAGCCAGTGGGTGAGACCATGGAAAATGGCTTCATAATTTGGTGGCTGGTCTTTTATTCCCTTGCTCTGAGCTGCTGGTCAGGGGTTACAGTGTTTCTTATCAGTACCCCTCCAGATGTAATTCTTGGCACACTCAAGTGTGTTCATTGCTTCTCATTCATTGCTTTCTGCTTATCTGTTTCCAGTGAGGGTAGGAAAACATTTCATTTACACTTTCCCTTACACAAATCACTGCAGGTCAAAAGTGGGTTAAATTCGGTCACCAGAGGTGACACAAACAACTCTAAGGATGAGGCATCCTTTATAAAACTCAGAAAACACACCCATGATAACAGTACCCCTATCAGGAAAGCTAGAGCTTTCCAAAACCCTCTGTTTATGTCTCTTGGCCAGACTGGGTCACATGGCCCCTGCTGCAAGGGATTCTGGGAAGCAAGTGTTTAGCTGAGGACATGACTGCTGCTGGCTGCACGGAATTCTGGGAACGTGAATATTTATATTGGAGGACAGCACTATTGATGGCCTCAAGGGATTCTGGGGAAGTGACTAATGTTAGCTGGGTACGGGGTTCTTTCTGGATTCTGGGAAAGTGAACACCTTTAGCTGAGCATGTGGCTACCATCAGCTGCGATAAATCAGAGGAAGTGAATATGTCCAGGTGCAGACATGACTGCCAGTGACCGTAAAAGCTTCTGGGAAAAGCCATATCTTTAGCTAGGGATCTGGCCACCCCTAGCAGAAGGGATCCTGGGAAACTAGATATTTTTAGCTGGACACGCAGCCTCCTCTAGCTTCAGATGATTCTGGGAAAGTGAATATTTTTACCTGGGCCCAGACAGTCTCCTATCTGCAGAGGATTCTGGGAAAGTAATTCGTCTGGGAGTGAGACTGTCTGGAAGTTGAACAGATGGGGGGCTCTGTAGGCGAGGAAGGAGGCACGGGCGTGTGCCCCAGCTGGGTCGTGTGCCCACAGGGGACGAGGAGGAGGAGGAGGACGGGTCCCGGGAGGAGCGGCTGCCGTCGTGCTTTGACTACGTCATGCACTTCCTGACGGTGTTCTGGAAGGTTCTGTTTGCCTGCGTGCCCCCCACCGAGTACTGCCATGGCTGGGCCTGCTTCGGTGTCTGCATCCTGGTCATCGGGCTGCTCACCGCCCTCATCGGGGACCTCGCTTCCCACTTCGGCTGCACCGTGGGCCTCAAGGACTCTGTCAACGCTGTTGTCTTCGTGGCCCTGGGCACTCCATCCCCGGTAACCTCTTGGGAGACCGCTTGTTGGGGAGGGTCTCAGAGAAGCCAGACAGGTGGAGGAGCCTAGGAGAAAGGTCCTGCAGAAATAAGGTGGTAGAATCACACAGAACCAAGTCTAGTGGGTCCCTTAGAAATAGGAAGCTGGGTATAATAGAATCTAGGTGGGGGGAGCCCATGGATTCAATTTGTTGTTGTTATTTAGTCACTAAGTTGAGTCTCACTTTTTGTGACCCCATGGACTGTAGCCCACCAGGCTCCTCTGTCTGTGGGATTTCCCAGGCAAGAATACTGGAGTGGGTTGCCATTCCCTTCTCCAAAGGACCTTCCTGGCCCACTGAATCCACATCTCATGCACTGGCAGGTGGATTTTTTTTTTTAAAACCACTGAGCCATGTACTTGAATTCTCCCCAAAAGCAACCAGGTGGAATGTCCCATAGAAGTAAGGTGACAGGAAATGGTAGAAACCAGATGATGGATTTTATCAGAAGAAAGTGGCAGGACATTGAAGAGATGGTGTTGGAAGGGGAGAGGCATAGAAAGAAGGTGGGGACTTCGTAGAAACCATGCAGTGAGTTCCACAGAAACAAGATATTAATATTCACCTCCCCTCCCCCTGCCAAGGAACCAGACGGGAGAGTCCATGGACCTCTGTTCCTGGACATGATCAGAACCAGGCCCCCAGGCTTTAACCAGGCCAGTTAAAGCCATCAAAGCTTCAACTAAGATAAGGGGCAGAGCAGAAACCAGATACGGGAGGAAATGCCATAGAAAGAAGACTCAGAGATGACAGCATATATTCGACTGAATCACCATGGCCAGGAATCTCTTCTTTTCCCCAAGTCTGAGGGAGGGTCCCTGAGAAACCAGGAGGCACAGACAGAAATTCCTACAGGAGAGAGAAGACTGACACCTTTCTTTTCCTCCTCATCAAAGGCATTCACCAGCCAGGTGGTGGCGCTGCAGGCCCAGAAAGCAGATGATGGGGCCTGCAGAAAGCCACCAAGGTGAACAGCCTGAGGCCTGCCCTCCACTCGAGAGACCTGCGAACTTAGCAAGATACCTAGAAATGGATGGAGGCCAGAGCAGCGAAGCTGTAGGCTCGACAGAAGCCAAGCAGGGAACTGATGGGCAAGAGGTGCCGCGTGGGTGGGGCCTGACATTTGTCCAGGCAGGTGGCAATGGGGTGACTGGGCCTGCGGAAACAGGCAGGAGGAGGTTCATGGGAAACAGGTAATGATTCCCATCGAAAGCAGGCAGCGAGTCCCAGAGAAAGTAGGCAGCGGGCCCCACAGAATAGAGTGGTTTCCACAACAATATAGAAGTGTGTCCCACCGGAAGTAGACTGAGTTCTACAGAAGGCAGGGAACAAATCCCACAGAAAGCAGGCAGCAAGTCCCATACAGAGCAAGCAGCAAAGCCCATAGAAATAGAGACTATGGCAGGGAATAATAGAGACTAGGCAGGGGACCCCATTGATTCAATATGTCAGCGGAATACCCCATTGATTCAATATGTCAACGGAATCCTCGCCCCAAGGCAAATAGTGAGACGTCTCATAGAGGTGGTGGGAAATGGTAAAAACCAGACAATAGATTCCATACAAAGAATGTGGCAGGCCATTGAAGAGACAGATGATGGGAGAGGGTGTCATAGACTCAGGTGAGGACTTGACAGAAACCACACAGCGGGTCCCATAGAAGCGCTGAGTTCCAGATAGTGGATAGTGGATCCAGACATCGCTTGCAGATCTTGCGTGCAAAGCATGGATCGTGCATTGCACAGAGGCCAGTCCCTTAGGAAGCAGGCCGTGGGTCCCCTAGAGACAGGTGATGGGTTCCAGAGAGCAGGCAGTGTATCCACGGGACGTAGACACCTTCCATAACAAAGCAGGCAGCCAGGCCCATGGCCAGCAGGCACAGGTCTTGCGACTGACTGTGGCTTTCCCTGGTGGCTCACATGGTAAACTGTCTGCCCTCAATGCGGGAGACCCACGTTCAGTCCCTGGGTGGAGAAGATTCCCTGGAGAAGGAAATGCAACCTACTCCAGTTTTCTTACCTGGAGAATCCCACAGGCAAGAGGAGCCTGATGGGCTACAGTCCATGGGGGTCGCAAAGAGGCAGTCCCACACGACTGAGGCACTAACACTTTCACTTTGCCCCCTGGGTGGGATCAAGGGCCCAGAGCTCCAGAAGAGGGAAATCGTCTGGTTTCTACCATTTCCCACCACTTTAGTTCTATGGGACATCCCATTGGTGGCTTTGGGGGCAAGGATTCAGTTGACATGTTGAATCCATGGGGTGCTCTGCTGGAGCTCTGACCACGCTGGGTTCCCGGGGTCAGCGGGGTGCTGGTGGGTCTATCTGGGAACCGGGTGACTGACGGATGCTTGCGATGGAGCGAGGGTGTCCCCCGCTGAGCCCCCTCTGACCTTCGGTGTCCCCGCCCCGCAGACACGTTCGCCAGCAAGGTGGCGGCGCTGCAGGACCAGTGCGCCGACGCGTCCATCGGCAACGTGACGGGCTCCAACGCCGTGAACGTGTTCCTGGGCCTGGGCGTGGCCTGGTCGGTGGCCGCCGTGTACTGGGCGGTGCAGGGCCGCCCCTTCGAGGTGCGCACTGGCACGCTGGCCTTCTCCGTCACGCTCTTCACCGTCTTCGCCTTCGTGGGCATCGCAGTGCTGCTCTACCGCCGCCGGCCGCACATCGGCGGCGAGCTGGGCGGCCCGCGGGGCCCCAAGCTCGCCACCACCGCGCTCTTCCTGGGCCTCTGGTTCCTCTACATCCTCTTCGCCAGCCTCGAGGCTTACTGCCACATCCGGGGCTTCTAGGGCCCTCCGCAGGGACTCGTCCTCCAGCCTCGAGACCGCCGCATCCGTGCTGGACTGTGTCTCCCTGGTCCTCCGGAGATCCAACCTCCTCTCCGGGGACTCGGCCGCCCGTCCCCCAGGGACGTGATCGCCGCCCCCCACCGCCTCCACCCCGTCCTCCGTCCCCACTAATAGCCTTCACTCTTCCTTCCTTACCCTCCGGAGCCTCCCCAGGTCCTCCTGCAAAGACAGCTCCTGCAGTTACCTGCAGTTCCTGCCCCCATCCCTGTTAGTTACTGGCTATGTTCCTGAAGAAATTCCCACCTCGAGGCCCCTCCCCCAAGAACGCTCTCCCATCTGTGACCCTCTCCATCTCTCCCTTGAGACTGCCAGCTTTGCTCTATCCCATAAGTCCCCGGTCCTCAAGAGGAACACCCCCACCTCCTTCCAGGAACCTGTGCCCCAGGACCTCAGAACTTAGCCCTCCCTGAGGGGCCCTTGAAGGAGGCCGATCCATCCTAGGATGTCACGGATCTCAGGCCTTCCCCTAACCCTCAGGGAGCTCCATCGGCCTGGGGGGTAGGGGGACAGGTGGGTGCGTGCATGGGGGAGAGGACACACCGCCCTCCTCCCCCACCTCCGATTTCTCCACTCAGGCCCTTGGGAGGACGCTAATTCTCGAGGCTTGGAGAAGGGAGGGAAGGGAAGACGTTTGGGGTTTCAGAGCTGGAGGAGGCGCACTTTGGACCTGTAACTTCTCACATTCCAGAGCCCCCACTAGCCTCCACTACCTCTGAGAGCCTAGCCACGCCTTGGAGGGGAGGGGGCTTGTGTGTGTATATAGTGTGTTTCAGGGAGGGGGGATGCGGGAGGGTGCATGACTTGGGGAAAAGGGGGGGGTGACAGACTTTTCTTTTGAGAGGGCAGCAGACACCCCCAGCCGTGAGAAGCGGCTTTGGGGAGGAGGCCGGGGATCCACGGGAGTATAGTCAATCTCCCCCGACAATCTAGAAGGCTCAATTTGCCCTCAGTGCCAGCCAATTCGGGCAGGACCCTCGAAGAGGAGACCGAGGGTCCCAGAGGACCAATGCTACAA
>SJXQ01012796.1:761325-783258 GCA_006408695.1 Aepyceros melampus | reverse complement strand
CAGAGGCTGTGACCTGGAGATGGGAGGCTGAGGCAGGGGGGAAACAGAGAAACTCTCAAGCAGATGGGAATTGACAAGAGCAAACATCCGTGGATGCCACCTGTGTGCCGGGTGCCACTAAGGACTCCTGACTCATTCAGTCCTCCCCTCCAACCCACCCCCCTATTCCCCCACCTGTCAATCATCCACCATCCAGCCAAACATATTCTTCTGAGGGGATGTTATTAGCTCCATTTTGCAGATGAGGAGATCGAGGTCTCACAGCCCGAAGTGGGTTCAAATGCCGGCAGTTCGGCCTTGATCGCTGCACCCCTCTGCCTCTTGGACAGGGATGGTAAAATAGAGACAGGAAGATAGACAAGGGGAGGCTGAAATGAAGATAGGGATGGGGAGATTTAGGGAGCACTGAATAATAGCAAGAGAGACACAAAGGGAGATTGAGTCACAGAGAGGGAGAGCCAGCCAGCCAGCCAGCCAGACACAGGGAAGGATAGAGACTGGGACAGGGAGAAACATACACAAGGACCTAATGGACTCAGCATGGGCTGGTGCTGGGCTTTGCCTCCCTTCCCCAGGGTGGTGGAGTCCCACCCCAACTCCAGCTCCACCTCCCTAATGAGAGTTGGCCAATTAGCCTCTAATTGCTGGAAGAGGTTGGGGGTGGGGGTGGGGGATGTGATGCAAGGGTAATTGCCCAAAGCTTGGCTCTGCCTCCCTCCGTTGGGCTCCGGGGAGCATAGGCGCTTAGACATGATGGCTCTCCCAGCCCGGCCCCCGCCTGGGCTCACCAATCCCCCTGGGGAACCCAGGCCTTGGGGATCAAAGGGCAGCCAGGCAAGCCGGGTAACTCTCGCTGGTGGCTACAGCACCCGTACCCCTCAGAGGAGCAGAAGAAACAGCTGGCGCAGGACACGGGGCTCACCATCCTGCAAGTCAACAACTGGTGAGTCACACAGGAGGCTTGGGCGGTCCGTGGGCCTGCCCGGGGTGGGAGGCCGGGCGCTGTCCGCGGTGCTGAAGGAGCCCCGCAGCCCCTCAGAGCCTCTCTTCTTCCGGCGGCCCCTGTTATCTGTCCTCTCTAGCCCACTCGCTCTCTGTCTCTCTGTGTTCAGTTCCGCCTCTCTTCTACTCATTCTTTGCACCCTCTTCCGTTTCCATGACCCCGTCCCAGGTTCATTAACGCCCGGCGTCGCATCGTGCAACCAATGATCGATCAATCCAACCGCACAGGTACAGGGAGAAGGTGGGGACAGAGGGCCTCGTGTTTCTAGGGGAGTGCCGAAGCCTGGACCAGGCATCCTGGGGCTCAGCCTGCATCCCTCAACAGGGCAGGGTGCGGCCTTCAGCCCAGAGGGCCAGCCCATGGCGGGCTACACCGAAACTCAGTCACATGTGACCGTCAGGCCTCCAGGTAAGGCCCCGCCCCCTTAACTAAGCCACACCCCAGGGCACCAGGCCCCGCCCCTGAACAAGATGATGCCCCTCATTCTGGGATTACGGTGTTGAAATGCTTTATTTGAATAATAGGGGAGTTGGAGATGCAAACACAGGTTTCCTGCTCCGTGTTTTCCTCCCAGAGTTTGCTTCTTCCAGATTTCACCCATCCAGTGGAAAGTTCCATTCTTGCTTAAAGGACCAGCACCCTCTTAAACAGGCTTCCCTGGTGGCTCAGCAGTAAAGAATCCACCTGCCAAAGCAGGAGACAGGGGTTCGATCCCTGTGCCGGGAAGATCCCCTGGGGAAGGAAATGGCAACCCACTCCAGTATTCTTGCCTGGGAAATCCCACAGACAGAGAAGCTTGGCAGGCTAAAGTCCACAGGGTCGCAAGAGCCGGATACAACTTAGCAACTAAACCACCACCACCCTCTTAAATGATGACTCGGTTTGTCCTGATAGAAGATTCTCTTTAGGAAAGAAGCTGGAGGGGGCATATGGAGGTGTCTGGTGAACACCCACTAATACCCCACTTTTGTCTTCCAGGATCAATGGGGATGAGTCTGAACTTAGAAGGAGAGTGGCATTATCTATAGAGGCTGAAGTCAGAGAAATGTGAGTGTCCTAGGTCTAGTGACGTTGGGTTGGGGGTTATGCTACTCTCAACCCTTTGTAAGACCTTCAGATGCCTGCAGTGGGCCCACCCAGAGCAGGGTGCCCAGCCCTGTGCTGGGGACACAGCAGTGACTATGCCACCTCAGCCCTGCCCATGTGCAACTCACAGTCCAGACAGGCCTGCCCCTAGACGGTAATGACCTACAGTAACAGGGCTGGAAGGAGGGAACCCAGGAACTGGAAGAGCCCAGAGGGGGCACTGGACCCAGGCTGGGAAGTTCAGGGAGGGCTTCCTGGAGGAGGGAACTTTGGAGCTGAGACCAGGAGAATAAGAGGAGTGATACAGGAAGGGAAGGAACAGTATATGCAAAGGCTATGAGACAGTCCTGTGGGCCAAACCCCTCTTTCCCCCACAACCCCACATAACAAAGGACTGGGCTGGCCTGAGGTTGGTAAGTCAAATGGGTAAGTAATGAACTCAGGGCCCGTAGAAAGGCTGGGAGATGAGAGTACAGATCCGCGATGGCTGATGTATGGAGGACTCTGGAAGCTTGCGCCCGGGAAGAGAGATGGACAGGTTTGTTCAGGACCTGGTGGGTCCATGGGCATCACAGCTCTGCCCTGACAGCCATGGACAGGCGGGCCCTGGTCCCAGGGGACCTCTGGGGCAGCAGGGGTGGAGGGAGCATCTCCTCCTGCTGGCCCAGGAAGCTGCCTTTTCTCCTCCGACTTCTCTCTCCACTCTTTGCTCTCTCTCCCCAACCCTTGCCTTTTCCTTTGTCTTTCTGTTTCTCTCACTCTTTCTCTTTCCACATCCCCATCTCTGATTATCTCTATGTCTCTTCTCTGTCCTGCTCTGTCCGTCCCTCTCGCCTGTCTCTATCGCTTTCTTTATCTTGACTGTCTCCCTGTCTTCTTATTTTTTCCTCTCTGTCTCTCTCCCTCTTCCATGTCTGTCCTGATTCTCTGCCTCTGTCTCTCTCTGTGTGTCCCTCTCCCTCTAGGGTTGATGGCACGAGGCCTGATCGAGGTCCAGACCCCTCCCTGCCTCCTGACTTGGCTTCTCCTCTCCTCCTCACAGACCCCACCCTCTGGACTGTGACCACTTCAGGCTCTTACCTGCTTCCGGTTACCACCTGGCCCACCTCCTACGCCCCCGCCCCAACTCAACGCCTACCTCCCTGGGACCCTGCTGTGACATGAGGGGCCTGAGCACCCACTCGAGGGTCTCTCACGGACAAAGACAAGGCCTCCCAGCCCTGCACCCCACTGTGCCGTCACCTCTGCTCAAAACCCAAGCTGAGATCTCAGGCCTGGGTCTTCAGAATATCCTGGCTGGGGACTCCCAGGACAGAGAAGGGATTGGGGGTGGGCTGGGGCCATCAGGGAAGGAAGGTCACCTGGATTTGACATTTGGGGAGGTTCCCTTCATCCTCCCAGCCCGCCACCCTCTTTCCCCTCTCCCCCTACCTCCCTCTTCTGTTGTCTTCTCTTTTTTTTTAATGATAAAGTCTTGAAAAGCCACCAATCTGAGTTCATGGGTCTCTTCCAGGATTCAAATTCTCATAGTGTGAAGCTCATGAGTTGCTAATTACAACAATAATTGATAGTCTGTCCCCTGCTCTCTCCCCAGGCCCTCTGCGTGTATCAGTCAGCTCTCACCGTGTAACAGACCACACCAAAGCTTCATGATTCAAAAAGCTAATTAGTTTTTAGCTCATTTTCCTATGGGTTAGTGTTCCAGGCTCCGCTGGGCAGTACTGGTGGCTTCAACAGGGCTCTCTCGTGTATCTGCGCCCAGTCACAGGTCAGCAAGGAGGCTCAGCTGGCAGGCTGTCTATCTCCACTATCTTCTTTTGACCCCCAGAAATATGAAGAGCCAGCCCAGATTCAAAGGAAGGAAAATACAGTCCACCCCTTACGGGGGTGTGTGGGGAGCTGCAAACTCAAATCGAAAGAGATGTGGAGAGAGGGAGGGATGAAGGACTGTTGCATCCACCTCCCACATGGTGGCTCACAGACGACTTTCTCCGTCTGCTCTTGGGAGACGAACAGCCTGGGAGGTGAAGAGCCTTGCCCATTGAGAGCAGTGCTGACCAATGTGGGTTCGGATCCCGCCTCTGCAACATAATGGCTGTGGTGCCCTGAGCAAGTGGCTTCACCTTGCTGGGTCTCAGTGTCCATATCCCGAGAGTGGGAGCGCAGTTATCTACCTGAGAGGATGGCTGTGCTGGTTCATGGAGGTTTCCCGAGGGAAGTGCTCAGAAGGGCACCTGGCAGGTCATCTGTGCTCACCAAAGGCAGAGGCTGTTATTTGTCACTGAAGAGACTCAGTCTGCTGACGGGCAGCCTGAGCCAGCTGGGGCTCTCGGCTTACCAGAGCTGCCGCCCCAGTGAGACAGACGAGGTGGGCGCCACACTAGCTCCATTCCTCCCACTCTTGCCCTCTCTCCATCTTTGTCAGTTTCTGTCTCCCCACCCCAAGCCCCTGCTCTGAGCTCTCTGCCTCCTTTCTTTCTGTGTTTTGATGACCTGTCTCCCTAGGAGGAGGGGCATCTGCCT
Organism: Aepyceros melampus; assembly: GCA_006408695.1. Classification (NCBI taxonomy): domain Eukaryota; kingdom Metazoa; phylum Chordata; class Mammalia; order Artiodactyla; family Bovidae; genus Aepyceros; species Aepyceros melampus. The sequence goes on along the minus strand of SJXQ01012796.1, from coordinate 778,646 downwards.
GCTCACCCACCCCCTGGGGGGTCGAGTACATTCAGAAACGTGCAGAGAGATACAGAAACACACACATACACGTGTCCTGGGGAACTCAAGGAACAGCCACAGATCAGCCACCTACATATGGGTCTTTACACACACACTCTCACCACAAAGCTCCCACTCACACACACGCAAGTTCATTCACGCTTGTGCTCACACACGCCAGTGTTCGCACTCTCCGACTCCCAGCATGTCACACCCATGTGAAGGGTGCCCACAGGACTGTGGCAGCGGCTGACACACACACAGTCAAGCAAGTGGCTTGGCTGGTGACCCAGGCAAATTTCGAGAAACAGAGTTGCCCGGAACTCTCCTTGGAAACAGCCAGACAGCAGGGAGGTCACGAATCCAGACTCCAGCCCACCATTTCTGGGTTCAAATCCCCACTCTGATACTTACCAGCCATGCAACACACACTCGGATGTCTCAGACAGGCTTGGAGACGTATGGAGACCCTCACAGCTCCTTCAAGCACCACCTGCCCCCACACACATCTCCTAAGAAGCTGCACTGTGCAAACAAGGAAACTGAGGCTTGCGGCCCCGGGTCTTCTCTGTCCAAGGCTGCGTTAGGGCTGAGATGACTGGTGTGAAGGGGCCTGGCAGAGTTCCCGGGCCTGGTTTCATGACCCAGGAGACCCAGATCCTAAGACTGTAAGGAGGGATTTTGTTCATTCGTTCCTTCATTCACTCAGCAGATGTCTTCTGCCCACTCGCTGCCCTGCTCCAGGGAGAGCCACTCGGCCCCGGATAAGGTGGTCATGGGTCAAACGTGCCTCATCCAAACCTGCTTCAGTCGTGTCCAACTCTTTTGCGATGCTACAGACTATAGCCCTCCAGGCTCCCTGTCCATGGGATTCTCCAGGCAAGAATACTGGAGTGGGTTGCCATGCCCTGCTTCAGGGGATCTTCCCGATCCAGGGATCAAAACTGCATCTCATACCTCCTGCATTGGCAGGTGGGTTCTTCCGCTAGCGCCACCTGGGAGCCCTCCTCGTCTGACCATTAGTTGCTATTGACTCTGGGGTCTGATGGTCCTGCGTTTGTTCCCAAGACACCGGTGTAGATTCTAAGATGCTTAGGTCTGGACCTTGTTTGTGGTCAATGACCAACTCTGTCCCGCTTCGGGGCATCTGTCCTGACTCTTCCCTGTGCCTGGCACACCCTCCTGGCTCACAGATCACCTCTGTGAAGACACAGGAACAGCCAAAGCAAAGGATCCCCTTCCATTCACCACTCTCACCACCTCCTTCCCTGCCCGCTGTCAGCCCCTCCCTGGAACTCTTTCCATCACCTATTTGCCCATCTCCTTGGGGGCTTCCCTGGTGGCTCAGATGGTAAAGAATCTGCTTGCAATGCAGGAGACGTGGGTTCAATCCCTGGGTCAGGAAGATCCCCTGGAGAAGGGAATGGGAACCCCCCCCCCAGGTATTCTTGCCTGGAGAATCCCATGGACAGAAGAACCTGGCCAGCTACAGTCTATGGGTCACAAAGAGTCGGACACGACTGCGTGACTAACACTTATTGGCTGGAATCTCAGCCCTTCTGGAAGGCAGGAACTTGTTTTTCTCCATCACTGCAGTGACCTGGGGCATCAGACAGCATCTCACACCCAGCAGGTGCCTGGGAAACAGGTGGAGAGCAGAGAAGGCAATTCTGTAGTTCTGAGACTCAGCTGCTTTTCCTCATCATTCATTCCTCCTGGCTGCAGGCATGTCCTGGGCACTCACCCGCTGCTCATCAGTGAACAAGGCAGAGACGGACCCTGCCCTGGGGCGGGGATCGATATCCTTAGTGGGGAAGACCCATGATGAACACACGATTTAGTCTGTTAGAAGTTGATGGTGTCTTAAGGAGCAGAGCAGGGTAGGGATGTGGAGTGCCAACGCTTCTTTCATATATTTATTTACCTGAAACTGCTTGCAAAGCGGGAGATGCGGGTTTGATCCCTGGGTTGGGAAGATCCCTTGGAGATGGAAATGGCAACCCACTCCAGTATTCTTGCCTAGGAAATCCCATGGACAGAGGACCTGGTGGGCTACAGTTCATGGGGTCACAAAGAATTGGACAACCAGGCTGTTCTAGGAGCTTTATATCTACCAACCCAGTAAACTCTTACACTAAACCCCAGGAGGAGGTGTGATCACTGACTCAGTTTCCCAGATGAGGAAACTGAGGCCCAGAGAGGTGAAATCGTTCACTTGGGGTCACAGAGCTGGAGAGTGGAGGTTGCCATTCTAACCCGTGTAGTCTGGCAGCTCAGAAGCCTGTGTACTGTGTACTAACCACTTGCTTCACAGCCTCTCATTAAAAAAAAAAATACTAATTCTAAGAATCCATGATTTTTAAAGGGCTTACCACAAACTGCTTTCTGAGTCAGATACCGTTCTAGTGACTGTGATTAGAGTTTGTCTCTCCTCAAACTTTCAGGGATTGAAATGGGATGGATGAGAGCTAGACAGCAAGAAGGACTTCCAGTGGCTTCCCTGGTGGCTCAGATAGTAAAGCTCTGCCTGCAATGCAGGAGACTTGGGTTTGATCCCTGGGTCGGGAAGATCCCCTGGAGAAGGGAATGGCTACACACTCCAGTAGAATTGCCTGAAGTATCCCATGGACAGAGGAGCCTGGCCCATAGGATGGCCAGGAGTCTGAGAAGTCGTGTCTGAACACACACACACACACACACACACACACACACACACACGGGAGGATTAGAGGGAGGGGACAGGGCTGGGCCAAGACCTGAGAGCAACTCCGAGGGGAAGCTCTCACATTGGTGTGACCTGGCCTGGCTGGCGAGGGGGCAGCTTGGGAGGTTGGCAAGTGGGGGAGGGGAAGCGCCTCTCTCCCCCTCCCCCACCTTCTCCAGCGCAGACTGGAAATACCTTTCATTTAATCCTCTCTAATTAAACCAATTGAATGTGCCATGGGGGAGAAGAGAAACTGGACGGAAGGTTAATTGTAACTAAAAATACCTCCCCCACTTCCTGGGGTGAGGAACCAGCTGAACCCTGCTTTCTGGGGCAGCCTGTGCAGCGAGTGGGTGTTGCTGAATGGGGCGGGCCCAGGGAGGTGGGGACTCTAACGGGTCTGCGGCTTGGCCTGCATTTTGGGTGGTAGTGGGTCCGGGTGGTGTGTGTCTGTGTGTGTGCGCGCGCGTGGCTGCTGGTGTAGTGGCCGCCACCAGGACTCTGTCCGCCGCCGAGCCTGTTCCTGAAAGGGATGTATGTCATTGGCGAAGGGCTGCGTGGTGGCTGTGGCTGTCACGCTGTCCCTCGATAGAGGTTGTATGCCTCCGTGTGAGCGTGTGTCCATGACTACGCGCCTCTGGGTGGGACTGTGGGGCACGGTGGGTCTTTGTAACTGGAGACCACCTTGCGTGTGTCCATAGCCTTGGCTGTGTCCCCACCGCAGCTCTTCTCTGCGGACCAGACCTCATGGTGGCCGCCCCTGAACTGGGCAACTTAAATGCAGTGGAGAATCATCGGATCCGGGCGGCTGGGACCTAGACGTGGCACGAGCAGCCAAAGCCAGGTGGGCGTGACCGCCACGCGATGGGCGTGGCCACCGCGTGTGGGCGTGGCCACCACGAGGGACAGCCCCGCAAACGGCGATCAGAAGAGGCCCTAGTAGTTGATTTTGACACTCCTAAGGGGAAAACAGATACCCTGTCCACTAAGTTCTTACTTGGTCTGTATGCGTGGGAGAGTTCTGGGTCTAGTGAAACAAAGTCAAACCCTAATCCTAAAACCGGATAATCACAGCTCCTCCATCAATCCCCAGGTCACAGATCCAAGACTCCTTGAATGAGGGGAGACCAGGACCCCTCAATTAAGGACCCCAGTACTCTGACCCAAATTCATAGTTAGTCTTTTTACCAGTTCTCCCCAAAGGGACTTATAGCCTTTGACCAGGGTCACTGTGCACTGGGGGAAAAGAAATAATCAGACTTTCAGGGACTTCGAGACACTGGTATCTGAGCTAATGCTGATTTCTGAAGACCTCAAATGTCACCGTGGCCATCAGTCAGAGGGGCTTCGTGGATTTCAGGTGATCAGTTTTTATTCTGCTCAGACGCGTCTCACCGTGGCCCAGGGCATCCCCGAATCCATCGTGTGATAACTTGCCCGATTCTGGAATGCACAATTGAGATACACATTCTCAACAGCTGGCAGAATGCCCACCTTGGTGTCTGACTGGGATGGTGGACGAGGCCACGGGGCTACCTGGTATGGTCTATAGCTATGTCTGGGGATGTGTCTGGGTGGGATCCTGTGGCCAAGCGAGTCTTTATAACTGGGGACCTCCTTGTACACAGCAGTCTCTCTCTGTGCGTGGCTTTGTAGCCTCTTGTGAGTTTCGTGTCCACAGCAGTGTGGGGTCGTCGTGCGCGGAAGCACTAGAACGTAGGACTAGGCAATGAGCCCTGGCTTCCTCCAGAGGGCGCTGGGGAGCTAGAAAGATAGCAGGCTTGTGCCTGCTCAGTCGCTTCAATCGTGTCCGACTCTTTGCGACCCTATGGACTGTAGCCCACCAGGCTCCTCTGTCCGTGGATTCTCCAGGCAAGAATACCAGAGTGGATTGCCATGCCCTTTTCCAGGGGATATCTCCGACCCAGGGCTCGAACCCACGTTTCTTATGTCTCCTGCATTGGCAGGCGGGTTCTTTACCACTAACGCCACCTGAGTGGCTTTATTGGGATATAATTCAGATACAATGTGAAGTCAAGTGGGCCTTAGAAAGCATCACTACTAACAAAGTTAGTGGAGGTGATGGAATTCCAGTTGAGCTGTTTCAAATCCTGAAAGATGATGCTGTGAGAGTGCTGCATTCAATATGCCAGCAAATTTGGAAAACTCAGCAGTGGCCACAGGACTGGAAAAGGTCAGTTTTCATTCCAATTCCAAAGAAAGGCAATGCCAAAGAATGCTCAAACTACCGCACAGTTGCAGTCATCTCACATGCTAGTCAAGTAATGCTCAAAATTCTCTAAGCCAGGCTTCAGCAATACGTGAACCGTGAACTTCCTGATGTTCAAGCTGTTTTTAGAAAAGGCAGAGGAACCAGAGATCAAATTGCCAACATCCGCTGGATCATCGAAAAAGCAAGAGAGTTCCAGAAAAACATCTATTTCTGCTTTGTTGACTATGCCAAAGCCTTTGACTGTGTGGATCACAATAAACTGTGGAAAATTCTGAGAAAGATGGGAATACCAGACCACCTAATCTGCCTCTTGAGAAATCTGTATGCAGGTCAGGAAGCAACAGTTAGAACTGGACATGGAACAACAGACTGGTTCCAAAAAGGAAAAGGAGTCCGTCAAGGATGTATATTGTCACCCTGCTTATTCAACTTCTATGCAGAGTACATCATGAGAAATGTTGGACTGGAAGAAACACAAGCTGGAATCAAGATTGCCGGGAGAAATAGCAATACCCTCAGATATGCAGATGACACCACCTTTATGGCAGAAAGGGAAGAGGAGCTAAAAAGCCTCTTGATGAAAGTGAAAGAGGAGAGTGAAAAAGTTGGCTTAAAGCTCAACATTCAGAAAACGAAGATCATGGCATCCGTCCCATCACTTCATGGGAAATAGATGGGGAAACAGTGGAAACAGTGTCAGACTTTATTTGGGGGGCTCCAAAATCACTGCAGATGGTGACTGCAGCCATGAAATCAAAAGACGCTTACTCCTTGGAAGAAAAGTGATGACCAACCTAGACAGCATATTCAAAAGCAGAGACATTACTTTGCCGACTAAGGTCCGTCTAGTCAAGGCTATGGTTTTTCCTGTGGTCATGGATGGATGTGAGAGTTGGACTGTGAAGAAGCCTGCGCTGAAGAATTGATGTTTTTGAACTGTGGTGTTGGAGAACACTCTTGAGAGTCCTTTGGACTGCAAGGAGATCCAACCAGTTCATTCTGAAGGAGATCAACCCTGGGATTTCTTTGGAAGGAATGCTGCTAAAGCTGAAACTCCAGTACTTTGGCCACCTCATGTGAAGAGGTTGACTCACTGGAAAAGACTCTGATGCTGAGAGGGATTGGGGGCAGGAGGAGAAGGGGATGACCGAGGATGAGATGGCTGGATGGCATCACGGACTTGATGAGTCTGAGTGAACTCCGGGAGATGGTGATGGACAGGGAGGCCTGGCGTGCTGCGATTCATGGGGTTGCAAAGAGTCGGACACGACTGAGCGACTGAACTGAACTGAACCATAAAATTCACCGATTGAAAGTGTATAGTTCAGTGCCTTCGGTGTGTTCACAGAGTTGTGCTTCCCTCGCCACAGTCGATTCTAGAACATTTTCATCACTCCCTAAATAAACTCTCAACCACTTAGCACTCACTTTCGATTCCCCATCCCAAGGCCCAGTCCCAGTCAACCACTGATCCCTTCTCTGACTCTATGGATTTGCCTGTTCTGGACATTTCTTATTAAGAAAAATATAATAAATGTGAATCTTTTGATTATACATGAAATCATACTACATGAAGTCTTTTGTGTCTCCCTTCTTTCACTCAGCATAGTATTTTCAAGGTTCCTCCGGCTCATGGCTGATAATATTCCATTGTCTTGGAAGAATGTAGAGCGAGAAAGGACAGAATTGGGTTTGTGCTTTGCCCCTCAGGCTGCCACGTGGAAAGTGGATGGTGGTGTGTTATGAGTGAAATTCTGTCCCCCAAAGAGATATACTGAAATCCTCACCTGTGAACGTGACCTCGTTTAGAAAGAGAGTCTTAGCAGATGGTCAAGTTCAGATGAGGTCATGGGGGGTGGGTCTTAATCCAACATGACTGTTAATATGTTCCTTATAAAAATGTTGCTTATTAAAAGGGAACATTTGGACACGGACAGACACTCCAGAAGGAAAAGACAGTCACATGAAGACGGAGGACTGCAGTGGTGTAGATACAAGCCAAGGAATGCCAAAGATCGCCAGCAAATCACCAGAAGCTGGGAGAGACGGGGAATGCTTCTCCTGTGGGGGGTGATAGGCCCGGGCAGGGCCAGTCTTTCTCTGTGGTGCGCAGCTGGCTGTAGCTGCAGCGTGTGCAATCTAGCTCCCCAGTCAGGGACTGAGCCCAGGCCCCCTGTGCGGGGAGTGTGGAGTGTTCACCACTGCACCACCAGGGAAGTCCCAGGGCCAGATTTTTTGAAGTGAGAGCACCACCCGATTTCTACATGGCACCTGAAGATAAAGTGCTGAACCCTTGGCTTGTGGCAGGCGGGGAAATGACAGAACGCACTTGCTCCCAGAGATGGTTGCTTTGGCATTGGGAGTGGGAAAAGGAGGTTGCTGCTACTGCTGCTGCTAAGTCGCTTCAGTCGTGTCTGACTCTGTGTGACCCCAGAGACGGCAGCCCACCAGGCTCCCCCGTCCCTGGGATTCTCCAGGCAAGAACACTGGAGTAGGGTACCATTGCCTTCTCCAATGAATGAAAGTGAAAAGTGAAAGGGAAGTCGCTCAGTCGTGTCCGACTCTTAGTGACCCCATAGACGGCAGCCTACCAGGCTCCTCCGTCCATGGGATTTCCCAGGCAAGAGTGCTGGAGTGGGTGCCATTGCCTTCTCTGAAAAGGTTAGTCCTGGGAAAAAGGAGTGAGCCATTGGCGCTGATTATTATTAAGATGAGGATGACCTAGATGAAGACCAAAGACTAACCATTGAGGCCACCACTGACCTTGACCAAAGCAGCTGTGAGTGTGTGTGTGTGTGTGTGTGTGTGTGTGTGTGTGTGTGTGTAGGAGGGACCCTGGGAGAAGAGGACATGTCGTGAGTCTTCTATGTGAGCCCAAGGGTTTTACTGGGTGTCATCGTGTGTCCTCTTCATTTAATTCTCTGTAGCTAATCATGAGTATTTCTCTGGGTCATTCTAAATTCTTTCTAAATTAAATTTGCTGGAAGCTGTGCAATATCGCTTTGTTTGGTGTGCCATTCTAATGATTGTAAAAAAAACTATTTCCTATTCCACTTCTGGGCTGCTTCTGGTCTTTTTTTCTTCCAATAGCATAACAGCAAACATCTTTGCATATTCCCGGATTCTCCAGGCAAGAACACTGGAGTGGGTGGCCATGCCCTCCTCCAGAGATCTTCCCAACCCAGGGATCAAATCAGTGTCTCTTACATCTCCTGCATTGGCAGATGGGTTCTTTACCACTAGCGACAACTGGGAAGCTCTTTGAACCATCTGTATTTCTCTCCAATTTCCAAGTGAAGTTGCATGCACTTTGGTGTAATTGCAAACACCCAAATAATGCTTACTATGTGCCAGGCCCTGTTCTAAGCATTTTATATAACATACATGGATTCACTTAATCTTTTCGGATGCACTTAATCTTTGAAACAATCCAGCAAGAAAGATATTCTCATTACCCTCCATTTTGCAGATGGATTAGCTGATGCCCAGAGAGGTTGGATAACCTGTCCTAGGTTGCACAGCAAGTATGTTGCAAGGCTAGGATTTGAATCTAGATCGTCTGGCTCCTGAGTCCATTTTCTTTTTTTAATATTTATTTTTATTTATTTACTTTGGCTGTGCCGAGTATTAGTTGTGGCACTTGGGATCTTTAGTTGTGGTATGCAAACTCATAGTTGTTTGTGGCACGTGGGACCTAGTTCCCTGACCAGGGCTTGACCCAGGGCCCCTGCATTGGGAGCTCTGAGTCTTAGCCATTGGACTCACAGGGGAGTCCCCTAGTCCATGCTGAGTCCATGATTCTACCCTGAGGGGAGACTGCTTTTTCTACAACCAAGGAGAGCTCCAGGGCAAAATTTACTCAGCCATTACTCAACTGATGAGAGTCTTTGTGGCTTCGAATTTTCTGTTATAACGAGGTAGATCCAGGTTTTATGGGGCCTGAGGTTCATAGGATTGTGGTGCCCTATTTTGGAAAAATATAGAACTACCAAAGCATAAGGTACAGGATCTTGAAAAAGGTCTGAATAAGCAAGGGTCCTGAGGCCTCGGATGGCACTAGAATCACAGTAAATTCCCCTCTAGAAAAAATAGCTGAAGCAAGTAGAAGCTCAGAATCGCGTCACACAATCTGCGCACGCGTGCAAGTGTTTGCGGTGGAAAGCTTCCTAAAAGCCGAGTTTAGACTTCCCGTCCAGATTCCTAGAGCAGTTGCTGCTGCTTCAGTCGTGTCCGACTCTGTGCGACCCCATAGATGGCAGCCCACCAGGCTCCTCCATCCCTGGGATTCTCCAGGCAAGAACACCGGGGTGGGTTGCCTTTTCCTCTCCAATACATGCATGCATGCTAAGTCGCTTCAGTCGTGTCCGACTCTGTGCGACCCCATGGACAGCAGCCCACCAGGCTCCCCTGTCCACGGGATTCTCCAGGCAAGAATACTGGAGTGGGTTGCCATTTCCTTCTCCAGCACGAGACGTAATACGTGCTCAATAAATAGTTGTGGGATATCTTTAACAGGACACAGAAACACTAATTGTACAGGAAGATTGGACAAACTGAAGAATGTTAAGACTAATAACTTCTGCTCTTCAACAGACATCGTTAAAATAGAAAGGCAAACCACAAATAAAAAGAGATTGGTAGTACAGACATTCAACACGCATTTGTATCCAGTATCTAAAGAACCTCTGCAAACGAGGGGGAAAAAAGACAATCCAACAAAAAATAGATCTAACACATAATGGAGATGATCCAAATACCCAGTAAGCACATGAAAAGATGCCTCTGTCATCAGGGAACAGAGAAATGCAAATTAAAAACCAGGAAGTGGATCCACTGGAACACTCGTACTGTGAGAGGGAAGGTAAATGGATGAACCACTTTGAAAACTGTTTAGCAGTTTCTTTTAAACATAAACATACACTCACCTTAAGTGTAGCAATTACCTAAGGCAGCAATTCCGGTCATTAAGTGTTTACCCAAGAGAAATGAAAACAGGTCCAAATGAAACTTTACATATGAGCATTCATAGAAACTTTATTTCATAAATAGTACCTCCCCACTGGAAATAACCCAAACATTTAGAGAATGAAGAGGCTGTGGCATATTCAGACAATGGAACACCACAAAAAAAACCCATGCTGTATTGACTCTATTTATGTGAAATTCTAGAAAAGAGAAATCTAAGAAATGGTGACAGAGAAAGGATCACCCTGGGTCTGAGGCTGGCGTGAGACACTGACCATAAGAGGCAGGAACCGTGGAACTTTCTGGAGTGTTGAAAATGTTGTCTTGATTTGAATGGTGGTTACACAGCTGTGTTTGCCAAAATGAACTGACATTTTATTGTATGTAAACTGGACCTCAATACACTTAAAAAGAAAATCTCTTTCCTGCCTCCCCTCCCCTCCTCTCCCTCTCTCCCCTTTGCAGAGATGACCATTAGTTAAGTTTGCTGTGAATCTGTTACAGCTGGTGTGTAATGCTATTCAGTTACATGAACTTATGCAAACAAAGGGCTTCCGCGTATGCAAAGGGCTTCCCAGGTGGGTGGCTCGGGGTAAAGAATCCGCCTACCAATGTAGGAGACAAAATAAGTGTGGGTTCGGTGCCTGGGTTGAGAAGATCCCCTGGAGGAAGAAATGGCAACCTGCTCCAGTATTCTTGTTTGGAGAATCCCATGTACAGCAGAGCATGGGGTCGCAAAGTTGGACACGACTAAGCATGCACGCACGCACACAAAATGTTTCCATTTTTCAAAAATGGGATCATCTGACACATGGTTCTGTAACTTGCTCGCTTTCACTTAGTATAATTTGGAGATACTTTTGTGTGTCGGTACAAAGCCTGCTTTTGTTTGGCATGTCTGCATAGTGGTCCATTATATTGGGTGGGTTTTATTAATATTTAAGCAGTTTCATATGGAGAGACATTTAAGCTGTTTCCCATCTTTTGCTCCTACAAATAAAGCTGGCATGAATATCCTTGACTATATGTCATTTTCAGACTTATGTGTATCTAACAGATAACTTCCTGGAGGTGGAATCACTAGTCCAAGGGAAGGGGCATTTTCACAGGTCATTTGATAGATTCTCTCGAATGTCCTTCCAAACAGGCTGTACTGAATTAATCATTCTTATTTCCCCTAATTGCAAGTGAATCTTAGCATCTTTGTACACTGTTCTGGGCCATTTCTATTTCCTCTTCTGTGTGGACTCAAATCTTTTGACTCTGTCCTTCCTAGGCTCTTTGTCATTTTCTTATTGGTCTGTAGCAGCTCTTTATATATTCTAGAGCTTAAGCTTCAAGTCATCATAGATGTTACAAACACCTCTCCCAGTCTGCTGCTTGTCTTTTGGCTTTGTTTATGATGACTTTACCCCCTCAAAACATTTCGTTTATTGTCTCTATCCCTTTTCTGTTATGGCCCCTGAAAATGACTTCCCAACTCGAGGTAATGAAACTAGAGAAAAAGGGATTTCCCTGGTGATGCAGTGGGTAAGAATCTGTCTGCCAATGCAGGAGACGTGTGTTGATCCCTGGCCTGGGAAGATTCCACATGCCATGGAGAAACTAAACCTGTGGGTCACGACTACTGAGCCTGAGCTCTAGAGTCCGTTCTCTGCAATGAGAAGCCGTGGCAATGAGAAGCAGGCAAACTGCAATGAGGAGTAGCCCCCTCTCCTACTAGAGAGAGACAGCGCACAGCAAAGACCTGGTTGAACCAAAAATTCAAATAAAATAAATGTACAAGATTTTAAAATACGTGAAAGAAGGGAGGAAACCTAAATGCCCAGAGATGGCCGGAAGAGCATCTATCGAATTGCGTCCCAGCTCCTCAACGGTGAAGTCTATGGCCCTTCCTTAACGGTTCCAGAAGCTCTTACTATCCATTAGTTCCCCAGGGAAACGTCTATTCTGATAGGTGGCCCAGATTGACCCGGATTGAGTGCTGGCGAGACTCTTGGGGAAATGGGTGCTTTCATCTTCTTTGAGGTGAATTTGTACCACTTCAGTGCAGCGAGATCTTTCAAAATGCAAAGTTGATAGGCATTCATTCACCAACCTTTAAAAATTTGCTCTTGAAGCATGATATACAGAAAAGTACATGCATCTTTGGCTTGGTGAATTTTCCCAGAAAATGAAACCTACCTGCGCCACCAGCATCCAGACCAAGAAACAAACCGTGAGCGCCCCCTCCAGCAACCTGGCTGGTGCTGCCCCGACTCCCATTAGGTTGCATGGAGCTGTGGTTTAGGCCCTTCTGTTGTAAGAATTGATCACGATTTACTTAACTATTCTTCTGTCGATAGGTATTTGGCCGGGTTCCAGTTACAAATAATGCTATTATCAACACACAACACACTCGTGCGTTTCTGTGGAGTGTGTGTTTACAAGTGGAACTGCCGGGTCATAGAGGACGTGCCCAAGCTCAATTTTAGGAGATTCTTGAATTTTTTCCCCAGTCGTTTTACCAATTAACGCTCCCACCAGCGATGTATGGGAACTCTGCTTGTGCCACATACTGACTTAGCACTGGGTTTTTTATGTTAGCCATTCTAATGAGCGTTGTTGTGATATTTATTGCAGTTTTAATAGCATTTCCCAGACAGCTAATGACGGCAAGTATTTTTTCATGGGCTTATTAACCATGTTTTTCTATTTTGGGGGTTTATATTATTTGCCACTTATAAAGCAGTTGTCTTATTGATTTGAATTTTTTGTATAACATAGTTTCTATATTTATGTAATATGTACAGTTAATTATATGACATAGTCCAGGACTTCTGTATCAAAATGAACCTTCGAGAAAAATAGTTCAGCTGCATTCGTCAGAGAAAAAAAAAAAAAAACGCTGGAGCAGAGAAGTTAAGGGGCTTTATCCAAGGCCACAAGGTATTGAAATCTGTCAAATGCCTTTTCCGTTTTTAATAGGGTGAATCACATTAATTGACTTTCAAATGTTGAATCGACTTTGTTTCACTAGAGTAAGTGCCACCTGGCCACGATGCTCTGCTGCTCTCCGTCTGTGGCTGACTGAATTGCTAAAGCTCGAGGAAGGGGTTCTGGGTCTGGTTCTGGCATCAGAGCAGTGCTGGCCCAGAGGCGTCCTCTTCCACACTGTGAACAAGCCACTGCTGAGTGTCATGCCTTCAGTCCCTGTCTGCTGGAGGTCACCAGTGAACCCATCCAAGCCTGTCCTCTGCATCTCTAACTATGAATTAAATTGCCTTAGTATAAGTTGGCCAAAAAGTTCATTCGAGTTTTTCCGTAGGCTGCTATGAAAAACCCAAATGAATTTCTTTGCCAGCCCAACAGATACACAGCATTGCGCCATCTATTTCTTCTTGAGCTCAGGCAGTTTGTCTCTCTGTTTCTTTCTTGCTGGGTCTCTTGTTCTTTCCTCTACCCCACGATGGTCTCTGTCTGTCTTGACCTGCCCATGAACAGCACAGCAGAACAGCCCCCGTGACCTGGCGGCCCGTGGGCCCGCAGAGCACTGAGCCCACCCCACCCAGCTCCCAAAGCCGCACACGTGAATGGGCCAGGCCGGGGTCTCTGAGTTTGAGGGAAAGCAGAGGCCATGAGACAGACTGAGAGAGAGCAGTCGCCAGGGGCGATCAGACCCTGGACCTGGAGTCTGAGGTCCCTGCTCAGCCTCAACTCCCGGGATCTACCCCAGGACACATCAAGTGGCCGCTGCAACAGGAGGGATGAGAGTCAGGCCACGGGCAGGACGAGAGAGACGGCTGCCGCTTTCTGGACGTGTGTGCACGTGTGCTCAGTCACATCTCTGCGACCCCCTGGACCACAGCCTGCAGCCTCCTCGTCCATGGGGATTCTCCAGGCAAATATACTGGAGTGGGTTGCCATTTCCTTCTCCAGGGGATCTTCCCGACCCAGGGATACAACCCGCCTCTCCTGCGTCTCTTGCATTGGCAGGCGGGTTCTTTACCACTGCGCCACCTGGGAAGCACACTTTATGGATGGGCAGGCTCACAGACCCGACTCCATCAGTGAGAGTTTATTCACGTATTTCTGCTCCCTCCACCGCGGGGCTGGGCCCAGACCACAGTTCCAAGCCTAGGCTGGGAGCGAGGGCAGCAGTCTGGCCTTGGCCCTGGTCCGGGATGGGCTGGGTTCACACGTGCTGCCTCCGGTGCCGCAGGATTTCCGTGGGCGTGAACAGAAAGTCCTTCTGGCAGGCCTCGCAATGGTAGGGCTTCTGCAGGGCAGATGCCTTCTGGGGGGGCTCGGGGGCAGCTTCCTCAGCCCCTAGGGGAGAGGAGAAGGGGGTTGAGGGGGGCTCCACCGCATGCTCTCACCCCCACCCAAATACCAGGAACCTCTGTGGCTCAGGCTCTCTCCTGGCCTCTGGGGAACTCCAGCTCTGCCTCCTCCAGGAAGCCTTCCTTGGTTAATACACACACAGAGAGGCAAGTCTTTACTGTGTCCCCACGAGGTGAGAGAGACAGAGAAAAACACAAGTGGAGACACAGACACTGAAAGGGACAGAGAGAGCCCTGGGGTGGGACCACATGGCCCGCAGCCATCTCCCTGTGAGCGCCAGTGTGTGGCATGGGACGCACCACAGCAGACTCTGCCCAGGTCTGCCCACTGCGGCGTCCTCCGGGTGACAACAGGATGGATGTGGCCACGGCAGAGATGGCTCATGGACAACAGAGAAAAAGAGAAACAGAAAAGCAGAGGCGGATCAGAGAAGTGGTAGCAGACACCAGAGAGACAGACAGAGACGCGAGAATGGGGTGGCTCCAGGCCCTCCGTGCCCTGGGCTCTGGGTCTCAGTGACAAAGCCCATCGTGGCACCAGCCAGGCAGAGGGTTGAGGTCTGGATCCCCAGAGTGTGGCACGAACCCCCAGATGCACGGAAAGAACCCAGGCTGGACGGACAGTGGGGCGGACACAGGCGTCTGGGCCCCGCCCCAGCCTCACCTGGGGGGCCGTCCTGCGGGGCCTCGGGGCAGGTGTTTTCATGGGCGATGCGTTCCAGGGGTGTCAGGGGCATGTGCAGGCCGCAGTGTGGGCAGGTCCAGAAAGTGCGGAGACAGTCGCTGTACAGGTCCGCGTCGCTCTGTGACAGCAGGCTGTGTCAGGCCTGGCTCCCTGGCCTGCTCCCCTCCGCCAGCCTGGGACCTTCCCAGAAGCCCTCGGGGCTGCAGGCCCTTTCTGAAACCATCCCTGGACTAAGCTGGAATGTGGCCACGGGTGCCGGGGGGAATCTCTAAAATCCCACTCTCGGGGCAGAAGGATGAGGGGCCAAGGTGTGCGTCCGTGCTCACCGTGAGGCAGTTGTAGGTAAGGAAGTCAGTGACTGCGTAGCCCCCTTTGGTGGGGTGGGGGGATGGGGTAGAGTTGCCAAAGAGGCCAGGGAGACTGGGGGCAGCCGTGACAGTCTGGGGTCCCACATAGAGGTTCTGGGCTTCCAGCCCTGTGAGCCGCCGGAGGCTGTAGGAAACCTGAGCAAAGAGAGACAGGAGATAGAGCAGACAGACTCTATCAGCAAACAGGAGATAGGCAGACATAATGGGAGGACCTGGATCCAGCTGTGCCTGAAGTCCACCCCTGGACTTTTCAGTTAAGGGGGCCAATTGCTTAAGCCACTCACAGCCTGGTTTCAGATACTCACGACCAAAGGCTTGTCTAGAATGCTCCCTTACTTGCTCTCCCCAGGCCCCTTCCCTCCTCATCCCTCGTGGGAACACATTCAGACCTCAAGTCTGACCCTCAAGTGTGGTCACCTTGCCCCTGCTCTGGCATGTCAGCCCATTCCCCTTTCTCCGGTCCTCTGGGTCCCACCGCACCCATGTGTAGTAGAATCAGAAGCAATTCTCAACCCGCGCACCACATAAAGATGGGGTTCGGTTTCAAGCATGCTCTGTCCAATTCTTCCCATCTGTCTTCCGTGAACATCTGTCTTCCATGCACCTCACAGCTTCTCTCTCATATCTCACACGCCCTTAACTGCTACTAACAGGTAACCTGTACCCCAGATGCGGAGAAAGCAATGGCCGCCCACTCCAGTATTCTCGCCTGGGAAATCCCACGGACGGAGGAGCCTGGGGGGCTGCAGTCCATGGGGTCGCTAAGAGTCAGACACGACTGAGCGACTTCACTTTCACTTTTCACTTTCATGCACTGGAGAAGGAAATGGCAACCCACTCCAGTGTTCTTGCCTGGAGCATCCCAGGGACGGGGGAGCCTGGTGGGCTTCCGTCTGGGTTCGCACAGAGTCGGACACGACTGAAGTGACTCAGCAGCAGCAGCAGCGCCCCAGATGCAGCAGGCATTGATACGCATCTGTTGGATGAGGGCTGCAGGGGTGAAGGGGCGGCTCCCGGGGTGAATCTTGGGTTCACCCTTACCAGCTGTGTGCCCTTGAGCCTGTCATCAACCCCTCTGATTTGAAAACCCCCAAATGTGGGCGTCTTGATGAGCTGGAAGTCAGGGCCCTCCGGAGCCTTCACCCCTGTGGCTGACGGCCCCTCCAGCCAAGGGGGCAGGTGCCCAGGAGGCAGGCACCTTGGATGCCGTGAACTGCAGGAGCTCCCTGCTCAGGGCCGCCACCTCCTCGTGGTTGACGGGGGCTTCCTCCTCCTCCTCGTCGTCCTCCAGCCGCCGCCGGGCCTGGTGGGCCAGCTGACGGTCCAGGGCGCTTTCCCAGTGGGCCCGGAGCCGCAGGGAAGCTGCCAGGAGCCGGATAGCACTCTCAGTGTCTGCGAGCTGGAGCTCCAGCCAGCCATCGGCCACCAGGCGGGAGCAGTCACCATTGGTGTCCAGGGACCGGCTGAACAGCAGAAGGGACTGGAAGAGAGGGGGCAGCAGACAGGAAGCAATGGACAGGCATCTTACAGCGGCGCCCGCCTGACTGGGTTCTGCCCAACCCCATTCACCCAGCCCCATCCTCGGTCCCCGCCACCATCCGCTCCCGTCCTATGATTGCAGTCGCCTCCTCGCTGGGCTCGCGGACTCTGCCTCGTGTCAGTCCCTGATCCAGCTCTGCTCAGAACCCTCTGGGGGTGGGGAGGAGGGAGATCTGGTCTCACCTGCCTCCCTGACCTCACCTCAGCCACTCTCCCCCACCCTGACTCTGCTCCAGCTGTTCCCTGTTCACACCCTGCATGTGGTGCGCCAGGGCCTTTGCACTTGCTCTTCTCTCTGCCTAGGTCACTCTTCCCCCAGAGATCCCCACAGCCCTCCCGCCTTCAGGCCTTTGCTGACTGCACCTTCTCAGTGAGGCCCACCCAGATGGCCTCATTCCATACTCTCCCTTCCTCCCCCGCCCCCTTCACCCCGTCCTTTCCGCTCTCCACTCTATCAGTCAGAGCTGCACCATGTCCCCCCACC
>SJXQ01012796.1:742123-754549 GCA_006408695.1 Aepyceros melampus | reverse complement strand
CTATGGAGGGTGTTCCCACATACCCTCCACCTCCTCCCACATCCATGCCCCAAGTTTGGTCCTGGCTGCCTTCCCCAGGGGGCCGGCCCCCACCCCTTCTCCCAGGCCTCACCTTGAACTGGCGCCGCAGGTTGGCCATCTCGAAGAGCCGGTGCTCCTCGATGCCCCGGTGGCGGCACCACTTGCGTGAGTTTCTGCCCCGCTCAGATTTCACCTGAGTGGAGGTCCAGACCCCAGGAGGTCAGGGCCTGACCAGCTGAGGAAAGGGGTGGGGGTGCTGACCCAGCACCCAGACGAGCCGCAACACCAGCCGCTGGGAAGATGTGAGGCTAGTAGGAGCCCTCCCTCAGCGACACCTGCTCTCCTTCTTCCAGGTCTCAGCCACAATGCCTCCTCCTACAGGAAGTCCTCCCAGACTACACAGGGTCAGACAGCCCTCTGGGGCTCTCTGAGACCCCTGGACTCCCCACTGCAGCCCATTCTGGGTGGTCACTGTCCAGGGACGGTCTGCCTCTCTGTGCTGGACTGGAAGTTGCAAGAGGGCAGGGCCAGGTAAGTTTAGTCACCACCAGGCCCCTGGCACAGCTCAGGACAGGACCAGGCCTGGTCAGGGAACATGTGTTCAACTCACAGATACCCGCTAAGGCATCTGAAAAGCCAGACAGCACTGGCTTTAGTTAGTGCTTAGAGACTCCAGGCTCCCCTCAGCACGTGCTCGTCCCATGAAAAGTGGTTTTGGGGCTCTTCCCAGACAAGCCCAGTCTGCAGTGGCCTCAGGGGTCCTCCCTGGGGTGGAGGTGGGGCGCAAAGCCCTGACTCCATGAGAATGACAGCCAGGCGGCTGGGGTGGGGGACGGGTGCTGCCAAGCTCACCTGCACCCAGGTGTTGAAGACGTTGAAGAGCGTGAAGGGGTCGCCCTGGTCACTCTCCAGGGGCCGCCGCGCCGCCGCACACTCGGGGTTGCTCTGGGCGCTGCGGGTGAAGGGCGTCTGGACGCTGAGGGCGGCGGCGATGGTGAGCACGGGCTCAGCCAGGTGGAACATGGAGCCCAGGATCAGCATCTTTCCTGGGGGTGGACCAGCACTGAGCCTCCTGGGTGCCCGACGGCATTCCCCACTCCTCGGGGACCCCCAACCCACCCTCCACCTCACCCCAGCGGGCCTCGGGAGCCAGGGGGACAGAATCACACCCAGACTCAGCTCCCAGTGTGATGAAAGACTGTTTCCACCTGCCCAGAGGTCAGTGACCTGACTCATCCTCACTGTTCCCCTGCCCACCTTTCCACAAAGTTCCTGTTACACAGCTAGCCTCGTAAGATAAAGATGGGCAGAAAAACAAGGCTGTCCAGCTTAGCTCTGTCACCTCAGGCAAGTCCCTCCACCTCTCGGTGCCTCTGTTTCTCCATCTGTGAAACAGGCTAACAACAGCGTCTATGTGCTGTGGGCATAAACTGTTTCACCTGTGAAGCACTGGGCGCTTACCGGCACGGAGGAAGACTGGTGATGAGCCACCTGGGCCCAGCACCGCGTCATCTGTGCCTCCTTTCCCGCAGGGCCCGGGACCGACGGTGCCAGCCTGGCTGGGGCGTGCCTCCCTGGAGAGCTAGTGATGCGCTTTCTCTGAGCCTTGTAGGGCCTACCCTCACCAGATGAAGATGAAATAAGGGCCACGGAGTCTTCCACACTGGCATACAGCAAAGGCTCATGGAACATTCTCTTTCCTCTGAGATCCGACTCTCTCTGCACTAGCCCTGTCCTCTTCTAACACAAACAGAAATAACCACTTCCATGGCTGTGGGTGGCCCTCGGGGTGGGTGGTACCCAGCCTGCTGCCCATACTGCTGCTCTAGTGTGTCACACGGATGGGGACTTTAACGCTGACAAGGGCAGCAAGCTCCCTTGAGCACCACACTTGGGAAATGATGCCCCAGGTGGCAAAGCTCAGCTGGGACTATTCTCTGGGCCGTGGATAGTTAATTGGTAGGTACAGAATGTCCTGAGTCAGGAAAATTGGGCAAGATGAAGATGAATATGCCTCAGTTAGCAAGATCCTTGGGAGGGGCTGGGATGACTCAGGGATGAGTAAGAGGAAGAGGCTGGCAGTTTTGACATCCTTATAACCACAGGAAAGCGGGTACCAGGGTGACGCTGGGGCTGTGCTGGGCACAGGAAAAAGCATCTGTTTTGTTTACTGCTGTAACCCTGACGCTAGAACTGTGTGTGGCACAGAGGACTTGTGGATAATGGACGGGTTCCCGAGACAGGACACCCTGCCTCCAGGCCACTCAGAGAGTGAGCAGCGTCCCACACCCATTTTCAGGACCCTCAGTGATCACCCCTGGGGGCGGTGGTCCTCACCAATCACGACGTCCACTGGCAGCTGCGCCAGCAGGGACCCAATGGGGGTGAGGGCCTCTGAGCTGTCCAGCGCCCCCTGGTCCCGGAGGTAGAGGATGGCCGTCTCCAAGCTGGTTGGTGGTGGGGGCTCGATGAACGGGAAGGTTCGGGGGTCCCCCACACTCATGCTCTTCATCTGGAATGACAGTCAAACCCCCTCAGGAATGGGGAACACAGGAGCCACTGGAGAACACTGGGGGACTCAGGGATCACAAACCTGTGACTTTAAAATGCCCAGAGGGAGGGGACATACGTATACCTATGGCTGATTCACGTGGGCATATGGCAGAAACCAACACAATATGGTGAAGCAATTATCTTCCAATTAAAAATAAATAAAATTTTAAAATACATCCAATGCCAAGGCTCACTGTACAGAAGTGGACAAGGTGGGCCATTATCTGTCTGTTCACCAAGCAGCTCTTCTCCCAGACCCTGGCCACAGAGCAAGCACACGATCTACGCTGGACCATTTGAGGTTTCTCAGCCCCTGGTCACAGCAACTGACAAAGGGATGAGCAAGTGACCTGAGCTGGGCCAATCAGAATCCTTCCCTGGGACTTTGTAACCTGGAGCTGAGAGAGAGAGGAGCCCCAGCACCCACTCTGGTTCTGAGGGGCCAGGGTGGAAGCCTAGAGCAGCTGAGGTTATTTTTCCCATTGCCTGGATATCAGCCAATCCGCAGCAGATGGAGAAATCCTTTATTTTTCCTAAGCCCGACCTCCCCCAACATGGACTCACAAATCCATAAAATCCCCTTTTCTGAATACAGCAGCTTGAGTCAGGTTTCTTTCGCTTCAACAAGAGCATCCTGATTAGTTCAGTGGTACAGAGGGACTCGTGGGGAGGAAGAGGTGAAGTGTGTGCCCATCACCAGACCTGGCACGGCTCAGGGGAAACAGCACCCCTCTGGTGAGGGTATGAAGGCAGGGCTGGCGTGGTGGCTCACATGACTCTGAGAAAGGACAGAGCTCAGAGAGCCGGGGGCTCAGCCAAAGTCTCTGGGTGAAGTGACTTCTCCCCTGGCCCTAATCTGGAGGCCACCAGAAGTTCTAGGCCATCCAGCCCTCAACCAGCCATCCCACCATCCTCCCTGGTTACCAAGCCCTGGTGCTATCTGGCAGACCACTAACACTTGTCAAACGACCTTCAAATTAGGAGTTCTGGGTGGGGGGATAAAGCACGGATGATTCTGACTTTTTAGGCATTCCAGTGATTCCAACATGTAACTGGGACTGTGAATCATTGCTGTGATCCAGTCAGGCAATGCCCTCCCTTCCTCCTGGACAATTACAGGTCAATTACAGGTCACAGAGAGGACACATGATCCAGTTCCACCAGCAAGGCAGGATGGGAGACCAGCCATGGCCCCTGGAAAAGTTCCCATGGCCTTAAAAAAACAAGACCCACAGGGGCCTCCCTGGTGGCTCAGAGGTAAAGAACCTGCCTGCCAATGCAGAAGACACTGGCTCCATCCCTGGTCCGGGAAGATCTCACCTGCCCCAGAGCAACTAAGCCACGATGACTGAGCCTGCACTCTAGAGCCTGGGAGCCACAGCTACTGACGCCGAGAGCCCTACAGCCCTTGCTCTACAACAAGAGAAGCCACCGCAAGAAGCCCCAGCGCCACAATGAGAGAAAAGCCCATGCCACAACAAAGACCCAGTGCAGCCAAAAATAAGAATAAAATTATTTTTTAAAAAATGAGACCCACAAAGAAGGGCAGTTCATTGCTTCTTCTGCCAAACAGGTAAAGGAGAAGGAGGTGCTGCCTGTGGCTACCAAAGTGAAGGGGCATTCGTGAGGCAGGCTCTGGAGCCGAGAGCCCCAGATGAGTCCAGGCTCCGCCCCTTGCCAGCAGTGCCACATGGATCAAGGCATTCTACCTCTCTGTGCATCTTTTTTCTCATTCATAAATTGGAAGAAGCTCACTTACTACACAGAGGTTGTGTAAGGATCAAAACAGTTATAAATGTAACTTAGGACAGAGTCCAGCACATGAGAAGTACTAGGTAGAATTATTTTCTATCATCGTCATCATCACTGTTATTAGGAAAGCTGCTGCTAAGCTGAGGTTGGAAAGCTAGGAAAAACCCTGGCGGTTCAGTGGTTAAGACTCGGAGCTTCCACTGCAGGGGCTGTGCTGTGCTTGGTCACTCAGCCGTGTCCAATTTTCTGTGAATGCACGGACTGTAGCCCGCCAGGCTCCTCTGTCTGTGGGGATTCTCCAGGCAAGAATACTGGAGTGGGTTGCCATGCCCTCCTCCAGGGGATCTTTGAAACCCAGGGATCAAACTCAGGTGTCCTGCATTGCAGGTGGATTCTTTACTGTCTCAACCACCAGGGAAGCCCAAAAATACTGGAGTGAGTATCCCTTCTCCAGGGGATCTTCCTGGCCCAGGAATCCAACCAGGGTCTCCTCCGTTGCAAGTGGGTTCTTTACCAGCTGAGACACCAGGGAAGCCTCTGCTGCAGGGGGTACAAGTCCACTCCCTGTTCGAGGAGCTAAGATTTCACATGCCATGAGGCACAGCCCAAAGATAAAACTTATGAATACATACATAAATTAAAAAAAAACACTGGTCCTGTATGACATCACCAATCTATTTAAACAACTAACGCTGTAACCTCCTTATCTCAAGGCTTCTCATTATGTGAAATTTTGTTCTAAAAATACTGGAGTGAGTATCCCTTCTCCAGGGGATCTTCCTGGCCCAGGAATCCAACCAGGGTCTCCTCCGTTGCAAGTGGGTTCTTTACCAGCTGAGACACCAGGGAAGCCTCTGCTGCAGGGGGTACAAGTCCACTCCCTGTTCGAGGAGCTAAGATTTCACATGCCATGAGGCACAGCCCAAAGATAAAACTTATGAATACATACATAAATTAAAAAAAAACACTGGTCCTGTATGACATCACCAATCTATTTAAACAACTAACGCTGTAACCTCCTTATCTCAAGGCTTCTCATTATGTGAAATTTTGTTCAAGCCAATATTTTTCAAACAGCAGGTTATATGAGTCAGGAACTCCAAGAAATGGGTCAGAACTGGCACTTTTTCCAAAGGAAATCAAACAAATACAGACTATCAGTGTGCATCACCCTTAGGAAGCGGGCTGGTTCAAGTCACTCCCCGGCCTGGGCACATGTGAGCCCGGGGCACATGCCGCCCACTGTCCTTCTCTGCTTTTTCCTGAGCCCGGGACTACTCTTCCCAGCCTCCCCTGCAGTGAGACATGGCCGTGAGCTCTCACCGGGGTGAGTGGAAGGGAGGCACATCACTTGTGGATCCACCCTCCCCCTCCGAAACACAAGTCCCACGCTCTGTCCCCCTCACAGGCTGACACAAATGATGAAGGCCCTGGGGAGATGATGGAGCCATGAGAGGGAAAAGGCCTGGGTTTCTGAAAAAGGGTTTCCCCAGTGGCTCAGCTGTAAAGCATCCACCTGCCAATGTAGGAGACGTGGGTTCAATCCCTGGGTTGGGAAGATCCCCTGGAGAAGGAAATGGGAACCCTCTCCAGTATTCTTGCCTCGAGAATCCCATGGACAGAGGAGCCGGGCGGGCTACAGTCCATAGGGTAGCAAAAGAGTCAGGCATGACTTAGTGACCAACACCACCTCTGAATAAAGGAGACTACCTACCAATCCAAGGACTAGCGTTCTGCTGTGCTGGCTGTTATGTAAGCGGGTCTATTCATCACAGCAGCCTAATCTAAGCAAAACTAACTACTGAGATACAAGCCATGACATAAAGCATATTGAGAAACCCCGGTTTTAAAAGCCACTTCCTAATGGGTTTTCTGTTTCAGCTGAAAACATTCTGCTTGAGTCACCAGTTTCTTCCCATGGCCCTGTGGACTGAGGGGAACAGTTCCCACCCCACTGTGGGATCTGACATTTGGAAGGAATGAGTTCTCCTCTGGCCTGGCCCACCCTCCCCTTCCTGATCCTGAAACCCTTTCTAATTATCTCCTGGATTCCTCTCTGGCACCAGCACTCAGGATTCAGTCTCCTCTCTGCCCCTGCCTTACCTGAAGCACCAATGCATCCAGGGCGACCCTCCGAATCTCCGGGACAGGGTAGGGGGCGAAGGCATCATAGTCCGATTCAGCATAGAGGCGGAAGCAGACGCCGGGGCCCGTGCGGCCCGCCCGGCCCTTACGCTGCTCAGCACTGGCCTGACTGATCCAGAACTCCTGCAGCCGCTGCAGTTTGGCCTGTGGGTCGTAGCTCATCTCCTTCACCTTCCCTGGGCGGGCAGGAAGGGAGCAGCAAGGGAGGGGAAGGTGTGTGCAGGACCCATGTGGGCCCTCCACGTGCCTGGCCCCCTACCTCGCTTACGACTCTGTTCCAGTGACACCACCCCAGAGCTTGGTTTGGGCCCCACTCTACCATCCTGTTAATGTATTCTTCAGTTTCTTCATTCCTGCATCGTTCCATGTACTTCCTCAAGCCCTTCTTTATTCAGAGATTCAGTCATCCAACAAATTCTATTAACACCTACTAGGTGCCAGGCTTCCCTGACGGCTCAGATGGTAAAGAATCCACCTGCAATGCAGGAGACTTGGGCTGGGAAGATCCCCTGGAGGAGGGCATGGCAACCCACTCCAATATTCTTGCCTGGAGAATCCCCTGAACAGAGGAGCCTGGTGGGCTGCAGTCCATGGGGTTGCAGAGTCGGACACGACTGAGCGACTAAGCACACACACACAGGTGCCAGGCTCTGTACCATGAACTAGGGACACAGCTGCTGGCAAAACAAAGTCCCTCATTCACGGGCTGAACAGAACACCAGATTTCATCAACTCAAGACCACGCTTTTTCCACACTTTTTGTCTCTCAAAATGGAATGCACCTTAAAATTAGTGCCATGTCATTGATTAACAGACAGCATTTTCTAACAGTACATAAAATGATGTGTGTGTTGGTCGCTCACTCAAGCCCAGTTCTTTGCAACGCCATGGACTGAAGCCCACCAGGGTCCTCTGTCTGTGGCATTTTCCAGGCAAGGATACTAGAGTGGTTTGCCATTTCCTTTTCTCATCGATGGTACCAGATGCAAACAGGAAGGTAACTGCTAACATTTACTGAGCATTTGTTCAGCCTGTGCCAGGTACTGGCCTCAGCCGCCCAAGTGTATTAACCCTTCTAATCCTCATAACCTGAAGGAGGTGCTGTTATTATTTATTATTATTATTTACAAATGAACAAAATGACCCACTGAGGGTGTCAGACCTTGGCCACACAGCCAGCAAGGCCCCTGGCCAGGCTGGTTCCAGGGTCTCCTCACCACCAAGCTATGCTGACTTTTCAGAAGAGTCTAGCTGGGATATAAAATATAATGCCCCACACTATGAAGAAAAATTAAGCCTCATGAGGGAGGTGGCAGTGAAAGGAGATCCCTGGGATAACGTGGACAAGGGGGGCTTCTCTACTGGGGAGACATTTGCACAGGTCCTGAAATGAGGTGAGGGAGTGAGCCGTGTGGATATCTGGGGGAAAGACAGCTCGCAGCAGAGACAACGGTAAGTGCAAAGGCCCTGAGGCGGGGGCAAGCTTGGACGGCCTGGACGAGACTGAGACGCCGCCACTCTCACAGCCCTAAACACTATCACCCCCCGCCTCTGAGTAGAGCTCCCTCACCACACGTGCTCACTCCAAGCCCACACCTCGCCAGGTCCTGGGGGAAGCCAGGGGGCGCCCTTACCAGAATCCACCACGAAGCGGATCCCGTCAATGGTGACCGAGGTCTCAGCGATGTTGGTGGAGAGGATGCACTTCCGGACTCCAGGGGGGGCCACGTCGAATACCTGGGGGACGGTCAGGAGGTGGCCTTGGGGCCTTGGCCTTGTCCTCCCCCACCCAGGCTCTCTGCACAACCAACATGGCACTCACTGACCCCCGCGTCCAGGGGCCTCCTGGATGCCTCCTGGATCTCCCACGGGACCTCACAGTCATACGTCTCAAACAGCCTAAGCACCTTCTACCAAACCCTTTCCTCCTCGGGTCCCCGTCTCATCTACTGCTTCACTGGGGCCAGAACCTGGGCCATCTTGGGTGTTCATCTCTCCTCACCCATCCAGCCACAGCCGATCCCCCTGAATGTCTCATGAATTCATTCCCTCCTCCCCAAACCCACAGCTCCTGCCCTGGTCCATGCCTATCCTTTCCCACCCAGATCCCGCTCCAGCTTCCTCCCTGGTCTCTGGTCTCACCCCTGCCATCTAGCCTTCAGAGGGATCCCTGCAACAGAAGGATCTGCTCAAACAGAACCGCCCGCCACCTTACTCAGAGCCCTCCCAAGATCCCCCGTGCCCTCAGGACAAAGTCCAGGCCTACATAGGTCTTCCAGGCCCCTAGTGGTCTACCCTGTCCATCTCCCTGGTCCCATGACTCCCTCCTCACAATCTGGACCCAGCCACTCTGCGTGTAGTTTCCCAGCTGCCCTGTCTTTCTCTCACCCCAGGCCCTTTGCACAAGCCCTTTTCATGGACCCAAAAGACAGTCAGGCACAGTGGTTAAGAGTGGCAGTCAGCAACTACAGCCTGTGCGCCAAATCCACCCTGTGACACCTGTTTTTGTGGATCAGATTTAATGGAGCACAGCCTCACCTGGTGAGTCTACAGCTGCTTTCCAGCTGTAACAGCAGGGTAGTTGCGACAAAGACCATATGCCCAAAAACCCGAAGATTCCGCCCTCTTCACAGAAAGTCTGCCAACAGCTGGTTCCGAGCGTGGGCTCTGATACCAAATTACCGAGTTCTACAGCCTGGCCCTGCCAGTCATGTGACTGCCTGTGTGCCTACGCCTCAGTTTCTGCAGCTGTCGAATGGGGACACAGGATCCAGCAGACAGGGCTGCTCAGACACTGCCCAGCACAAAACAAGTGCTCTGCGCACTTTAGCTGGAACAAGCGTTTCCCTGCTCCCCGTCCCAGAACGGGGCTTTCTCAGGTCTCCATTTGCAAAGTCCCTTCCCCCAGGAGGCCTTTCCTGAATCCACCCAAGACTCTGCTGTCAGCGTATCCGAGGATTTCCTCTACCTCTTGTAGAATCGTTGATCACGTGCCCATCCAGCCCCCAGCAGACCAGCAGCTTGAGGGGAAGCCCCCACTGTGTCCCAGAGGGGCCCCTGGTGCAAGAGAGCACTAGGAGGTGCTCAAACGTCGTTTCTTCCTTTTCTTTCTTCTTCTTTTTTTTACTTTTTGGCTGTTTTATTTTTAACTTTATGGCTGCACGCCACAGCACGTGAGCTTAGTTCCCCAACCGGGGTGGAACCTGTGTCCCCTGCAGTGGAAGCGTGGAGCCTTAATCACGGGATCCGACCAAGGCTATTTCTTTAATCACTAAATGACGCGTGACCTGAAGGGACTCTCCTGGAGGTGATTATGGCAGTCAGCCTCCAGGATGGCTGGAGCAGTCTCACCTCGTGGGATTCACAGCCTCACCTGGTGCTGTTCCTCTGAACAGGGCAGAGGTGATGGTTTGTGATTTCCACAGCTACGTCACAGAAGATGCTGTGGCTTCTACTTTGGTCTCTTGGGAAGAGCTGGCCACCACATTGTGAGAACTCCCAAGTAACCCCCTAGAAAGGCCCCCCCCAACCAACAGCCAGCCATGTGAGTGAGTGCTCCATCTCAGAAGAGGATCCTCCAGCCCCAGTCAAGCCTTCAGATGACAGCAGCCCCAGCTGACACCTGACACGACCTCCTGAGAGACCCTGAGCCAGAACCATCCAGCTAAGCTCCTCCCAGATTCCTGACCGACAGAAACCATGTGAGACAATGAATGCAACAGGGACCACGCTGCTAGGTCTTGGGGTAATTTGTTAGACCGACAGTGACCCAGAGGCCTGTCCCCCAGCACCCTTCCATTCCAAGCAAGCAGTCTCTTCCCCTTTCCCCACAGCTGACTCCCAGATTCCCCAGTCCAGGCCTTTGCTCAAGCTAGTTCCCCCAACCTGGACTGCCTTCCTTCCTCTTCTCCTACTCAATATTCTCCTGTCTGCCAAAGCCCAGCTCCAGTGCCCCCCACCGCATCAGGAAGCTCGGCCTGACGCATCCTCCCCCAGCTAAATGATGTGAGCGGCCCCTCTCTGCAGCCCCTCCTCCTGGGCTACGCAGCGAGATGCCCCCTGCCCACTCTGCCCGGCTGCACTCGGCACCTTGTCCTGGTCGGCCACAGAGAGGGCGCTGTGCAGCGGCAGCACCACCCAGCGCTGGGTGTGGCTGGCGTAGGTCTGGGCGGGCTCAAGCACGGCGCTGATCTCCGCCATGCCGCTGAGGAACACCAGGAGGTCGCCCCGCTCCTCGGGTGGGTACTTATTGTCAATGGCCTCCAGCACCCTGAGGAAGGGCCTCGGGTCCAGCTTCTCCGACTTGGATGTGGTTGGCTCGGCCTCCTGCGGCTGGTACACGACCTGGGAGGAGACGGCCCCAGGCAGGAGCAGACCTGGTCACTCCAGGTGACAAGGGGGCGGGAGCGCTACAGGCTGATGGAAAGGACGCAGACCAGCCAGGCAGCAGACAGAGGACAGACTGTCTCAAATATTCAGCTTGAAGAGGATGTGAGAAGAGGACAAAGTATCAAGGTAACTAGGAGATTTCCAGGGTGCTGGTAATGTTTCATGCCTTTTAACCTAGATACTGGCTCCATTCAAGTATTTTAAAACATTTTTTTCTTGTGATAAAAACTAAACATTTTTAAAATTTATTTGGCTGTGCAGGTCTTAGTTGAGGCATGTGAGATCTAGTTCCCTGACCAGGGATTGAACACGGCTCCCCAACATTGGGAGCTCGGAGTCTTAGCCACTGGACCGCCAGGGAAGTCCCTGTTGAGATATTTAATTTGTGAAAATTAATTGAGCTGTACACTTGTGATACACATAAATCTTTTGTAGTTCGAGTATAACTCCAACAATGACAAATTTTAAGGGGTGGAGTCAGAATTAAAACCCTCACAATCACTTCTCTGAAAGCACCCTCGCTGCTTTTAATGACTACTTAGAAGACAGATTGATGGGCACTGAGATCCAGAAACCACAAGGAACGCTGCATTTCCTGCCGCTAGGAGCCTCAGAGCTGTTATCAAGCCTTGGCCCCAAAGAACAAGAGGAAGGAGCGGTTATGAAACCATAAAGGAGAGGACTGCGTGGAGAGGCATTCTGGAAGGGGGTGTGAGGCTCAGCCCACTGCAGACCTCGAGGGAGGGGGCGGCCTCTCCTTTCCCACTGGCCAAGGAGAAGCCGGGGGAAGCGGGGTACCTTAGTGCCTGCTGGGACAGACAGGAAGATAGGGAAGGGCACAGGAGATCTGGAAGGGCAAACAGAAGCTACCCGGCCCAGTGCCACGTCTATCTGTGAGCAGGATTTAAGCCCTGGCCCTGCCACTTCTGAGGGATGCTGATAAACACCCTGTAGGGCACAACCAAGAATTATCCAGCCCAAAATATCAACCATGCTGAGTCTGAGAAACGCTGCCCCATGAGATGGGAAAGCGATGAGAAAGGAGGAGCCTGGGTCCCTGAACGACCACGTGCAACAGAACTGCCCATCAACTTGGACCAGCCTGGACCAGTTGGTTCTATTCTGTTAGATAAGAAAAATGTCTGTGTTACTGTGCCTTTAAATTTTGGGCTCTCCTCTAACAAGAACTTAGCACTCTCCCCAGGACACTGCAAATGCCCAGAAAATAGCAGCTTTAAAAAAAGAGAGAGAGAGGGCTTCCCTGGTGGCACAGTGGAAAAGATCTGCCTGCCAATGCAGGGGACATGGGTTCAGTCCCTGGTCCGGGATGATCCCACTTGCCACGGAGCCACTAAGCCCACGTGCCGCAGCTACTGAGTCCGAGCCTGTGCTCCGCAACAAGAGAAGCTCCGCAACAAGAGAAGCCCCGCAATGAGAAGCTCATGCAACGCTGCGACAGTGCAGCAGCCAAACAATAAGTACAAACTTCAAACAGAGAGAGAAGGCCACTAATTAAAGAGATGGGGGACAGAGGAGAGAAGAGAAGCGACATGTCCAGGTTGGTCA
>SJXQ01012796.1:666385-741703 GCA_006408695.1 Aepyceros melampus | reverse complement strand
AATTACATGCGTAATGCACATAAAGTACTTGACATGGAGCCTGATGTATGGTACTAATTAATTACAATAGTAATGATTAACCTTTCTCTGAGTCCCTTCTATGTACCAGGAACTACTTGAAATCTTTATGTGTATCAACTCATCTCATCCTCACAACTACCACACAATGTAAGCACTATTATTACCTTCATCTCACAGATGGAAAAACTGAAGCCAGCCATCCAAAGTAAACAGGCTAAAAAATGTTACTGAGAGGAAACATATCTTACCCCTACCTCACATCACACACACATCAATTTCAGATGCATTTCTCTAGTCAGGGCCCTTAGGCTTAGTTGCCCCATAGCATGTGGGATCTTAGTTCCCCGACCAGGGATAGAACTCAAGCCCCCTGCGCTGGAAGGTGGATTCTGAACCACTGGACTGCCAGGGAAGTCTCAATAACAATTTTTCAGTGGTTGAGCCAGGATCAGAACCCTAGACATCATTAATAAGAAACATCCCCATTTTCTTTCTTCTGACTGCCTAGAGAGAGACTAATGAATATTTAGGCATTTCCAATTTTTTTTACAGTACTAAACCAGCTACTGTTAGCGCCTTTGTCATTTGGACCATATCCAGGCCAATCTATAAAGAAATTTCTAGGAGAAGTATTGCTAGGTAAAAGGGTAGTGTTTTCGTAACTTCACTGATACTAACTTATCCCGCAAGGTTACGCGAGAAAACCTGGAAGCCTGTTCTGCCCCACTTACCTGTGAGCCGTACTGACTGAGGCTCTCGAAGCCAACACGCTTGGCCAGCGAGATGCAGGCGATTCGCCGGGGCTGGGTGCAGGCCACGTGACTGCAGCCGGCGGCCAGCAGGTACTGGGGCACCTGGGTGGACTTGCCGCAGCCCGTGTCACCCGCCACCACCACCACCTGATGCTCCTTCAGCGTCTGCAGGATGCGGTGCCCGTACTGCGCAATGGGCAGCGCCGCCCGCTCCCGCTGCAGTTTGGCCAGTCGCCCAAACGCCTGCTTCTGGCAGAAGTCAGGTAGTGCAGCAGGGCTCGGCGGAACTCGGACACTCTCTCCGGGGGCAGGCGCCCGCCCGGCCCCCGAGAGTCCCGAGCGTCCGGGCCAAGGACGGAGAGGTTGATGCGGTAGCGAGGGTCGTAGGCGCGAGGCAGGTTGGCCAGTGCTGGGTGGCTGTGCTTGGGCTGCCTGGCATCTTTCTCCTCCTTCCTGGTGGTCTTGAGATTCTGGAACCTCTGCAAGCGTTCAAAGAACGTCCAAAACTTCTGACACTCCTCAGAACCCTGCTGGATATAATCCTCATCACCGAAGAAGGCATCCTCAAAGAGGCGCCGTGTCTCGGGATGATTCCAGTCCCATTTCTCCGGGGCCGCTTCAGGACTGGGAGCCTGGGGTTGGTCCCGGGGACCCCTGCCCTCCCTTGTTCTGGGAGGCGGCATGCCGAGGCCAATCCCAGGGCTGTCACAAAACTGGCCTCAGTTCTGAGCCCCTGGACCAAATATTCTCGGACATTCCCCACTTCCTGCAGCGAGAGGCCCGTGCCTGCAAGAAGGTAGCACTTTCTCCTGTAAGAGCTGATCTCCTCTTCAGTGGTGCCACAGGATCGACACAGGCATTGGCAGAGCAAATGGCCTGCGGCTTGGGTCAGGCTGGTGACGCACAGGGCGCCTCACGACTCCTGGGGTGGCCTCTGGGATGGACACAAGTTCACCCTGGGGCTGCAGGCCCTGGATGTTTGCAGGAAAAAAACAGACAGTCATTTATTAGACACATTTACTGACAGCCTGCTGTTTTGCAAGCACTGGACTAGGGGAAGGGACAGCAATGGGTAAGACCACACTGAGTGCCCACAGCGGGTCCTGCCACCAGACTCTGACAATCGAGAGATGGGGGCAGCAAGAAAGGAAGCCCGGGGGCTGCAAGAGCCTTCCTTGACCGTGCTTGGGAGTCAGGAAATCCCCAGGAAGGGGATTTTGGACCTGAAGGAATGTAGGTCACACGGCCAGTCAACAGCAGAACTTGGTCATGAGACACCATACACGAGAGAGGTGTGGTCTACTGAGTTTCAGGATCCCCGGAAACCCTTTGGAATTCAGTGCCTGATTTTGTGAGTGTTGCATGGTTTGTTCTTGCCTGCCTGGCACTGCCCGCTTTTTAAAAAAAAGAATGAACTTTCCTTGGGAGAGTAGCCCTTCTTAGAAATCCACATGGTTTCCACTGCCTATAAGTCCGAGAACTTCTACTGGATGGGCAAGTGACAAAGGCCTGGCCAATCAGGGTACCCTACTCCCCCTTGAACCAGTGACGGGTCTGAGGAGGGGACACATGACCCAAGGAGAGACAGGGCCTTTCCCGGGAATTTACACTAGGCTGCTAGGACAGAAAGGCTTATCTACTGTTGGCTAAGCAAGGATGATATAAGCAGGGAAGATATAAGGGACGATATAAGACCTGTTTGTAGCAGGTCTTAAATAGTCTTTTCCTAGAAATCTTTCCTACAGAAAAGACTGCATGTGGGCACAAGGAGGCACACACAAGGATGGTTATCAAGCAGCCACAAGGAGAGGAGTGGAAGAGGGACAGGGGAGAAGCCTGGCAACACCATTCAGCGCTTGAGTTCCTTCCAAAAGTCCGTTTCACTGCTACACAAGAAAATGTCTTTTTGCTTAAGGCCTGGTTTCTCCTAGCTGCATTAACTCCTAACTAATGAACCACATCCCCTTGTATATGCTATTTTCTGAAGCAAAGCCCATCAGTCAGATTCTTAAAGGAGTTTATGATCTTCAAAGGGTCCTAAGGGACTTCCCCGGGAGTCAAGTGGTTGAGCCTCTAAGCTTCCAATGCAGGGAGCACAGGTTCAATCCCTGGCCCGGGAACTAAAAATCCCACATGCTGTGTAGCATGGCCAAAACAGAAAAAAATTTTAATGAAAAAAATTTGACAAAAGGGTCCTGAGCCTTCCATGGTAAAAGACTTCAGTCAGGTAGATCTGAATTTCAACCTCAGCTTTATCATTTAGCAGATACGTGTCCACGTGCAAATTAACTCCTTTGAGGGTTTTTCATCTGTAAAATGGAAACAATCCCCATCTCAAAACACTGCAGTGTTTATTACCGAGGCTGAAACTGAGAAGCTAAGCAGTAACTGACATACAAGCCCAGTGCTTTCTCTCCATGATGACTGACAGAGAAAACAGTGAGAGGAACAGCAGGCATACAACCTGGAAAGAATTTTACATTCAAAAGACCAGAGTTCGCCTCAGTTTATTAGCAATGCTTTCTCCTACTCAGCCTTCAGTCTCTAAGGGCCATCACAGAACACAGTTCAGAGGTTCTATCTCTGTAGTCTTGGAGGGACCCAGATCAACCCTGGGAGTTATCAGAGCCAGGTAAGAGCCAGTTGAAGAACCTGTGGACTGGCAGAGCTGTACCCATAAAAGAGTAGCCTTGTGGGGAGTGCCCACCACTTCCTGGTAAACACGTGGGCTGGGCGATGCCGTAGCACCTTCAGAGGGAATTTCTGCCTAGGAGAGAACAAAAAGGAAAAGGCCTTGAAAGTCTGTTGCTATGCTGGGCCGGTGAGTCTCAGAAAAAGACAAGAACAATGAAATGGAGGGGAGCATTCCTCCCAGGGCTGCTAACTGCCTTACGTATGTATGTGGGCCAGAATGAGGGCATCCTTATAGCTCTCAAGGAGTCTAGTCGTAGGCTATCTTTTGGACTTCCTAGCTTGACTAGTTTCTCTCTTACTGTGCCTCTGACCATCTCTTGGCCTGTATTTCCTAAGCTCAAGGCTTTTAGAGATTTTTCTCTACTTCCCTATCTCTCCTCTCTGGCTCTTCATCTTCAGGTCTCTTGCCTTTTTTCTGGTCCATCTTGCTCACCACCCTTACCTCTCTTCCCTCTCCTTGACTGGTCCCAACTCTTTTCATTTCTCTGATACTCTCCCACCCTGATTCTGTTTTTCACTCTGATTTTCTCTCCAACTGTCTTTCTCCATTTGACTCCACTCCTCCTCTTCAGTTTTTCATCTCTCATTTTGTTTGAATTTGTGTGTGTGTGACTCTTCCGTTTTCTTCTCTCCCATCACTGACTCTTCATTCCTCCATCTAAAATTTTGTCACCTAGTTTGAAGCTCTAATAATAGCCAACATTTACTTAGGGCTGACACATGTCAGGCACTACTCTGGATCATTCATATATATTTATATGCACACACATACGTACACTTTTCTCAAAACCCTAGTTTCCACTCTCATCGTTCTACGTTTTTTTCCACCTCCCAAGTTCACGGCGCGATCACACGTCTCTCATGGACCCTGTGAGCCTCTCTCCATCGGGTCCGTTAGTCTCTCGCCCTGGATCTCTCCAGTTTTCAGCTTCTCTCCTCTCTCAGCCTCCCCGTCTCTCAGTCCCTCAGTTTCTCGAAACTCCTTTTTGTGCCTCCATTTCTTTTAACCTCTCTGACCCTCAGTTCCCTTAGCAACGCTCAGGCTCCATCTCCATCTGCTTCTCCCGGCTGCTCGGCTTCCTCCAACACCTTGCCTCATCTAGGGGTCTCCCCGTTCCCGTCAGCCCGCTCCCAAACTGTCCCCGATCCCGACCGGGCTCCAGTCGCCGCCACCACCGCCCCACGCAGCCGTCCCGCCCCCCTCACCTCGCTAACCGCCGAGATCACCTCAACTTCCGGTCCCCAGGACCGCTCACGCGTCCGAAGCCTGTCCTGCGCCTGCGCACGCCATTCTCCCGGCCCAGCCCGGCCCCCCACGGCGGACGAAGGAACCAATGAGCAGCTGCGAGCGCCCAAGGCTCACTGTGCGCCTGCGTACAGAATGAGCAGGCCCCGCCTCGCTTTGGGCGGAGCTTCGGGTGACGCTGCGCCCTCTGGGGGCCAGTGGAGGCGTGACCGTGGAGAATTGGTCTATCCTGCCTCTGAACAGCTAATTGTATCCGTGGGTCGCCCGGACGCCGGGATTTAGCCAAAATAGGACGCTAGCCTGAGCCCAGACGCTATCAAAACACCCCTCTGTGATTTAGTTATTATAATTCATATTATTAATGTATTAATTATTAATACATTGATGTGTTGTTCCGTTCAGTCGCTCGTCGTGTCCTACTCTTTGCGACCCATGGACTGCAGCACGCCAGTCTTCCCTGTCCATCACCAACTCCCAGAGCTCGCTCAAACTCATGTCCATCGAGTCAGTGATGCCAGCCAACCGTCTCGTCCTCTGTCGTCCTCTTCTCCTCCTGCCTTCAATCTTTCCCAGCATCAGGGTCTTTACACTGATGTATTATAATTCACAATCATTAATGTAACCTATTCATGTATAATTCACCCTATCAACTCATTAATGAATAATACAATTCAACTTCCAAGCTTTCTGTCTTGAAGGTCCTAGGTTCTCCAGAGACACAGGGATTAGATAGTTGGTGAATGTTGAATGAATGACTACTTGAAGGAGAAAAGTGACTCCTCTTTAGTCCTAGATGGGTCAGTCATTGCAGCACTGAGCCTCAGTTTCCCTATTTATAAAACGAGGATAATGCCTACTTTTCAAGATTGTTGGGAAAAACAAATGCAAAAGTATACATACATAAGGTAGCTAAATTTTTTCACTATTTACATATAGGCGCTTCATAAATGTTAGTTAGTTAAGTAGCTCAGTCGTGTCCAACTCTGCGACTGGTGGATTGTAGCCTACCAGGCTCCTCCCTCCATGAGATTCTCCAGGCAACAATACTGGAGTGGGTTGCCATTTCCTTCTCCAGGGAATCTTCTCAACCAAATCTTTCATTTTTTATATCCTTCCCATCATTCTCCTTTTTCCTTTGGATAGCGTCGTGGTTAAGAAGGTACAGCTTTCATTTCTAGAATCAGTTCTAGGTACTGAAGGTACAGAAATGAACAAAACAAAGGAGTTTATATTTTGGTGAAGGAGACAGACACATAGATTAAAACAAATATATAGAATGTCAAGCAGAACTGCATTTTCTATGGAGTAAAACAAAGCAGGGAAGGGACAAGGAGTGATGCTATTTGGTCCAGTGACAGAGAAGACATCTCCCAGAAAGTAACATTTAGGCAAAGAGCTAAAAACAGTGTTGCAAGCCATGGGGATCCCTTGCCAGAGCATTCAAGGTAGAGGAAGCAACAGAGGCAAAGACAACTTGGAGGGTTCAAGGGTCAGCAAGCAGGCTTGTGTAGGTGGATGAAGGTTGGAAAACAGTAGGGAATGAGGTGGGAGAGAGGAGGAGGATAGAAGTGTGGACTTTGGCTTCCAATCTCAGTGAGGTGGAATCCATGGGCAGAGTTCCATGTGACTTAGATTTTAACAGAGTCTTCTGGCTCCTATGTGGGGAACACCCTACAGGGATTCAAGATAAGAAGAGAGGACCAAGGGAGAGGCTGCCACAATAGATGGCTGGACCAGGATGATGGTGGAGAAGATTGATAATTTAAGATAGAATCTGCAAGGATTGGCTGATAAATTGGTCATGGACTGTGAATATGAGAGAAACAGAGGTGGCCCAAGGTTCTTGGCCTGAGTGCCTGGAAATAGAGTTGCCATCAGTTGGGAAGGAAAAGAAGCAGGAGGATGGCTGAAAGAGAAAATCTGTATTGAGCATATTAAGTTATTTATTCTACAGTGAGTTAGGTTGTCAAGTGGTAAGATGTATGTAACTACTGAATCCTTAGGAAGCAATTAGAACATCGAGGGGCCAATTCTTGTGTCATTATCAAAAGAAGAAGGGGAAGAAATTGACTAACATCTGCTTAAAATGTACAAAAGAGAACTACATTTTTTTAAAAAAAATGAAAATGGGAGAAAGCAAACAACAAATATGAAGTTAGGAAGAAAATAACAAACTACCAATGCTAAGGATTGAGTAGAAAACTTGAAACTAGTTCTTGGGAAACCTTCTAAGTGGAAACCTAAACAACTTGATACATTCATGCTAAAAATAAACAAAAACCAAAGAACAAACTTAAGAACAAAAGGAGGAAGTTACAACAAACCAAAAGCAAGGTTATTTTTCATGATCAAGGGGCTTCTATGGAAAATTGCTCAGAAAGACTCTCAAAGCTTTCATGAAATTGATTCTTTTCAACAAGAAGTAACACTGATGCAATAAGAAAGGAAAACAATTTCAAAAAAATACAAAAGACTATTTACAAATGTACAAAGAACTTTCCTAAATGGCACCTGGCCCCAGTTGATTAACAGCAAGATTTCTTTTTTTTGTCCCAGGACAGGATTCACTTGATAAGGCAGTTTTGGATCATGCATGAGAATTCTGGTGGTTTACTCTCTTAAGTTATGTCCAACTCTTGTGACCCCATGAACTGTAGCCTGCCAGGCTCCTCTGTCCTCTGTTCATGGGAATTCCCAGGTAAGAATACTGGAGTGGGTTGCCATTCCCTTCTCCATGAGAATGCTGAATAAAATATCAAAAAATAAAATATATGGTGTTGACCTAAGACATGTCCCTGTATCAGATTAAAAAAAAAAAAAGCGACAAAAAGATCCCCATCATTGGGTAGCTCACAATCTAGTTGGAAGAAAATGGTGTACACAGACGTAGTTTCGCTCTTTTTAAAGTTTGGAAAGGGTGGAGGCAAGACAGAAGTTAAACTAGCCCAGATGTTGTCCTTGGAAAATTTACAGGTTAGCTGGGAACTTTTGTTCCAGAAAACTTGGAGAACAGAATGTTCTGTTCCCCAGGGAGAGGACTGAATCAGGGAGATTCAGTCTCCACCAGTACTTCTTGGAGAAAGTACTATTTGAAGAAGGCAATGAAGGAAATTTTCAGTGATTGAGAGCATGGATGCTAGAGTTAGGTAAACATGGGATCCAATCTCAGCTCTATAATTTCCTTGTGTGTGTGATCTTGGGCAAATGACCTCTGGGTTGTAAGAATTACCTTAAAGGAGAAACTGTGTGTGAAGTGCTGTCCTGGAGTTAAGAAGGTATCACTACTATGCGATTTCAAAGATCTGAACAGATGATATTTTAGAGCAACCTTGTCCAATAGAACTTCCTGCAATGATGGAAATGTTTTATATCTGCACTGCACATGGCAGGGGCATAACAAATGTTTGTTGAATGAATAAAAACAAATGACAATGTCATTAAGCTCCTCGATCCAGCTATGCCTGAAGCCCGTCTGCAAAATGGGATAGGAGGATAGAAACCGATATCCCCCTAGCCTACACTTCCATCTCTGAGACCAGGTCATGGCTAGTCGATTTCTTGCTGACCATACTTTCATCCTCACTCTGTGGCTCCTTCAGGGCCCAGCGACATGCGGCTGGCAGAGACTGGCGGAGTTGAGCCTGCCCAAAATAGAGGAAAAGGATGGGATTGAGGCAGCTGTGAGCAAAGGCCAGGCCCACCACCAAGGGTTCAGCCCGCAGGGCCTGGGCCAGGAGGGTGGAGTGTGGGGCCGCCAAGGTGAGTATCAGTCCCAGCACGTGGTAGGGGGCCCAGCAGACAAAAAACCCCACCACGACGGCCAGCCCCAGTGGCCAGCGGCGTCGGGTAGCACGACACAGGAGGGAACCGTGGCAGACCACCACGACCACCAGCGGCGCCAGGAAGCCAAAAATAAACCGGGTGGCCATCACTGCATTTTCAGCCACGGTCGAGCCGCCGTAGTCCACCACACACTCCAGCCGGTGTGGGAAATGCTCCTGATGCAGCCGGCGGTAGATGGCTGAGGGCACAGTGAGCAGCAGGGCCAGCCCCCAGCACGTCCCACAGGCTGCCCGCACCCTGCACGCCCGCCCGGCTGCCCCCCACCAGATGGGCCTGAGGGCCAGCAGGCAGAGGTCCATGCTGAGAGTGGCCAGGAGGAGGACGCTGGCATACATGGAGAGCAGCATGACAGAGGGCAAGGTCCGGCAGCCCACTGCCCCGTACAGCCAATGGCCCTTGTGGGCGACCGACACCGCCAGGATGGGGAGAGACAAACAGCAGAGCAGGTCCGCTATGGCCAGTTGGAGGAACCAGATGGCACTGACCCTCTGGCGGGCCTCTTTCCAGGTCACCCAGGCCATCACGGCATTGCCCGGCACCCCCACCAGGAAGACGGTGGCATACAGCAGGAGTGGGGTCGCGTGGAGGAGGTCAATGGAGATGCAGGAGCCATCAGCGCAGTCCACCGGGAGATCCGGAAGGTCGCTGTAATCCCATACTCGTTGCTGAGAGAAGTGTTCTCCATCCAGGCTGCAGACACCTGGAAAGGCGAGCAATGGTGTGAAAACTCAGAGAGGAAAACTGTCAGGACCTCGGAATCCTAGTGGATAGGAACCTCAGCCCGTTAGCATCTCGGAAACCAGGACAGGACAACGTTAGAACTCCAGTGCAGGGCCTCCCTGGTGGCCCAGTGGTAACGAATCCACCTGCCAACGCAGGAGACACAGGTTCGATCCCTGGTCCGGGAAGATCTCACATGCCACGGAGCAACTAATCCCGTGTTACACAACTACTGAGCCTGTCTGTGCTCTAAAGCCCAGAAGCCACAATTACTGAGCCCGTGATCTGCAACAAGAGAAGCCACTGCAATGAGAAGCCAGGGCCCCGAAACTGAAAAGCAGCCCCCGCTCACAGCAACTAGAGAAAAACCTGCATAGCAACAAAGACTGAACACAGTCAAAATAAATAAATAAAGCTATAAAAAAAAAAACTCGAGCACATTAGAATCTTGGAATTCTGAAACGTTACAGTGTAAGAGCCCCAGCTTATGAACGTCTTGGAATTCTAGAATATTACCATGTTAGAATTCTAACATGCTAAAAATCTTAGAATTCCAAAATACTTAGCTAGCTAGCCATTTATTGCTTGGCATTCTAGACCAGCCCTGTCCAATCGAACTTTTAATGTTGATGGAAATTGTCCATATCTGTGGTCCAATACAGTAACTGCCAGCCACACGTGGCTACCGAGTATTTGAAATGGGAGCCAGGGTGACTAAACTTTCTATCTTATTTCATTTTCATTGATTTAAATAGCTACACGTGACTGGTGGCTCTAGTGAAGCTCCAGAGCATTGACCACTAGCCAGTTAGCAAACTGGAACTCTAGAATCTAAACTATTGGAACTTGAATATTCATCAAGATGAATGTGAAAGTGTTAATCATTCAGTCGTGTCCGATTCAGTGCGACCCCATGGATGGCATGTAGCCCGCCATGCTCCTCTGTCCATGGAATCTCCAGGCAAGAATACTGGAGTAGGCTACCCTTCCCTTCTCCAGGGGATCTTCTCAACCCAGGGATCGAACCCAGGCCTCCTGCATTACAAGGAATTTTTAATTCCTTATAGTGAAACTTTAAATGAGAGGTCAAGGAAGGCCTCTCTGAAAAGGTGACATTTGAGCAAAACCAGAAAGGAGGGGATGGAGGGCAGGAGGAGAAGGTGGGGGTTGGGGGAACAGAGGATGAGATGGTTGGATGACATCATCGACTCAATGGACATGAGTTTGAACAGACTCTGGGAGATAGTGAAGGACAAGAAAGCCTGGTGGGCTGCAGTCCGTGGGGTTGAAAAGAGTCGGACAGGGACTGAACAACAGCAGCAAGAAAGTCGGTGGGGAGGGAGCTGTGTCGTGATCTGGGAGAAGTGAATCCCAGGCAGAGGAAAGAGCCAGGGATCGAACCAGAGGAAGATGCCAGATCAAACCAGAGCCAGAGGAAGATGCCCTAAGGCGGGAGCATGATGGTACATGTTAGAGCTCCATCTCCTGTGGAATAGGTGGGAGGTGAAAACAGAGGTACCAGTGCCTACGCAGGTGCTGTAAGCTCACCATCTTTTATTCTACATGAGACGGGAGCCATGGGAGGGTGCTGAGCAGAGAAATGACATTGTCTACCATGGAATGCGAATCATAACTACTACTACAACCCAGGTCTCCCATGTTGCAGGCAGACTCTTTAGCATCTGAGCCATCAGGAAATCCCCTTTTATTATTATTATTATTATTAAGCACCATCTAGTGAGTACTTTGTGTTCTGTGCCAGGCATTGCTCCAAGCCCCTTTACATATTATATCATTTAGTCCTTATAAGAAGCCTCTGGTTTTCACATCATTGTTAGACCCATTCTGCAGACAAGAAAACTGAGGCCATAGAGAAATTAAGGAACTTACCGAAGGCGGCTCAGCTAAGCAAGTAACAGAGCTGAATTTCAAACTGTGTTAGTCCCACTCTGAAACTCCAGGCCCTAGAACATCATCTCCAAAAGTCTTGGGTTCGAGAGAGTTGGAAGGCTGGACAGCCAGCGACCCTGAGCAGACCTGGCCTCTGTGACTCTGAGTGCACAGTTTCGGCCGGCTCTCTCTCTGGGTTTCCTCATCTGAGAAGCTAGTCACGGAGATGAGCCTACCTCACCAGTTTGGCGAGGCTTTGAAGAGTCAATATGTGTAACGCTTGTAGCACAGATCAAGGACTCAGGTAGAAAATAGACTCGTCCGCATGATGTCATAATAACCTGACCCTGCGGCTCTCTGCTGACTCTTTTGGGCTGACTGGCCCTCCGCAGGGCATCAGCTGGAGTTGAAACAACAGGAAGGGCAGAAGGGAAGTTGGGGCACTCCCCTTCCCTCTCCCCTTCCCCTCCTCCATGCCAAGTAGCTACTAAAAGGCCAAGCCATTGTGTGTATGTGTGTGTGAAGTTTAGCACCTCGCTTTCATATTATTTTCATCTCTAACATGAAGCCATGTGCAGGCTTTAAAAATCCAAACCCTCAGGACTTCCCTGGTGGTCCAGTGGTTAAGACTCCACACTTCAGCAGGGGGCAAGAGTTCAGTCCCTGGTTGGGGAACTAAGACACAGATGCTATACAGTGTGGCCAAAAAAAAAAA
Source organism: Aepyceros melampus (assembly GCA_006408695.1). Classification (NCBI taxonomy): domain Eukaryota; kingdom Metazoa; phylum Chordata; class Mammalia; order Artiodactyla; family Bovidae; genus Aepyceros; species Aepyceros melampus. The sequence goes on along the minus strand of SJXQ01012796.1, from coordinate 729,822 downwards.
AAAAGAAGAAGAAGTGTAGCATCTCAGGCCCATCCCCAGACCTACCAAATAGGAATCTGCATTTCAACAGAATAAAAATTCCAGCCCTCACCAGCTGTGTGGCTTTGGGCAAACCACCAGATCTCTCTGTGTTGCAGCTTCCTGGTCTGCAAAAATGAGAACAATAGACTCACCTTAGAGGGTGTTAGGAGAATTGATCAATAGGCATGAAGAGCTGAGCGCGTCCACCATGAGCGTTAGACGTGTGTTGGCCGCTTCGTCCCAGATCCACACGTACCCTCTCCTGCCACCCTGAGCCTCCACCCTTCCCAGGTCTTCCTGGTTCAAATCTGAGTTTTCCCTGTGTAAGCAACTCAGTCAATGGTATTTCCCTTTTAACACATTAAACAGAAATCAAACACTCCCTGTGCCATTGCTTAATCTTTTCCATTTACTGTGTCTCAGATTTACTTTCCCTATCTGGACACAAATCAACTCCTTTCTTCACAATAAGGTCAAAATCAATCTGCAGTCTGGGCGTGTCATGCTTATTAACCAGCCACAGACTAAAGGACATTTAAGGAGCATCACGGATAGCATTATTATCTTCTGATTTTATACACCAAAAAAACTGTATTTCTATATTTATACCTGTGTGTGTGCTTGTGTGCTTGGTCACTCAGTCATGTCTGATTCTTTGCAACCCCATGGACTGCAGCTGCCAGGCTCCTCTGTCCATGGCGATTCTCCAGACAAGAATACTGGAGTGGGTTGCCAAGCCCTCCTCCAAGAGATCTTCCCAATCGAGGGATTGAACCCAGGTCTCCTGCATGGCAGGCAGATTCTTTACCCACTGAGCCACCAGGGAAGCCCAAGAACACTGGAGTGGGTAGCCTAACTCTTCTCCAGGGGATCTTCCCAGCCCAGAAATTGAACTGGGGTCTCCTGCATTGCAGCAGGATTTTTTACCAAATGAGCTACCAAGGAACCCCACCTGAGTGTGATAATATTAATATATGGGGATCCCTCAACAGAAGCTTTCTGTTGACCTGCTTAAGTAAATTCCAAGAGTCTGGGATCCTGATGTGGATTCCATTGCAATGGTATTAAACCTCCACTCCTGAAATTCTAGTTCTGATTCCCAGATGCTGAAAATAATGAGTCTTTATAACCAGGACCAGGAAAATGCTCCCCTCCCTTCTTCCCTCCATCCTTACCGTCTCTTGAGGAACCGTCCCCAGTTGGGCCAGATGCCACAGCAAGGGGCAAGATCCAGGCTGACAGCCAAGACCTTCTGAAGTCTCTCCCCCTGCGTCTGGCAGCTAGTGAATTCCTGCAAGCTGGTTCCCGGAGTTCCTAAGGGACTCCGCTGGGCACTGTCACCTCACAGGTCCCTGCCAACTCACTTAAGCAGGGAAAAACAGGATTGGCCTTTTCTACTGCCACTAGCGTCTGTCCTGGATTCTTCCCATGACTCACACATCCCAAAATTACCGGGCAGCGGGCAAAGGTGGGTGGGAGCTGACCCAGTGTCCCCAGCACCAATCGCCATGTCACCAGCTTCCTGGAAGCCAGATCTACATGTGGCTTGACCTTTGGGGTCTGGGGGTCTTGGCCTAGACTCGCTGTCCCAGCAGGGCCCTCTGAGGTCTTCCCCACCAACTCCCCACAGCCCACTACCCCTACCCACTCCCGGACTCCAGCTCAGCCCCTCCCCTCCCCTCTGCCCTCTGCAGAGCCTTGAAGACCAGTCTACCTCCCGCCTCCCGTGTTCTGAGGGAGACAGCTCAAGGTCACAGCCTCCAGTAAAAGGCCAAGAGGGCCCAGCACAGGGCCGAGGTGTCAGAGGCAGACAAAATACAAACAAGTCCTATCCGCTCTGTGGGCCTCGGTTTTCCCTTTTTAAAATGGGAAGATCTGGGGGACGTGCCTGGTGGTTCAACGGTTAGAATACTGCGCTTTCACTTCCGAGGTTGGAGGTTCATTCCTGGCTCAGGAGTCTAAGATCCTGCAAGCTGCACAACTTGGCCAAAAGCTTAACAAATAATAATAATAAATAAAATGGGAAGATTTTGAGCATAGTGGCTCCTAACCTCCCTCCCAGCCTAGCACAGAGTCTGAGAACATGAATTTGAGAGCCAGAGCAATAGGATACATATTCTAGGTTCCCCATTGATGAGCTTCTCAGGCCTCAACCCTTCTGAGCCTCAACTTCCTCATCTGTGAAATGGACATTTTAGCTATGAACATTAAATAGATGAAGAGATTTAAAATATACATGCACAATAGTGTCTGGCACAACAGGAGATGCTGTGTACACACTTATTAAATTAGGAACAATGAAATGCATATGTTATCAATTCTTAAAAGCTACATTTTAGGGAGAAAGGCTTAGCAAGAGGAAGTGATCCTTATTCCAGACTCAGAATCCTTTATTCAGTGGTTTTGGTGTTTGCGCCCTGTATGCGTGCGTGCTTCAGAGGTTGAGGGGATATATTTATACAGTTCTTTTGTTATTGTTTGGAGAAGAAACTCTCGTTGGTAGCGGAAGTTGTTTTGGGGTCAAGAGACAGTAAATCTCAGTGTGAGCGGGGGTGTCTCTGGGCGACCCAATCTTGGCTGAGCCTGACCCAGACCACTCCCTCCCACCACCTTCGTCCCCCACATCCTGCCAGCCCTAAGCTCTCCGTGGGAAAAGTAACATGGGAGAAGTCCCAGAGGGTGGGGGCAGGTATGGGAGGGGACACTGTCCTTTATGAGCTCAAACCTCCTCTGATCTTGAGGTTGCAGAATGTATTTCTCAGATCACTTAAACTGCTTGATCACTGAGTCCCAGGCAACTGTTTCTCGGATTCTAGGAAGCTAAGATTTTCTGCTGTCTCTGGAGCTGGAGGTTCTTATCTGAGGAGCCGGGGGATGCTGTGAATGGAGACAGGGACACAGATGTTATGAAAAGTTGGGGGGTCATTTAGGGAGTGGGGTTCCTTTTATAGACGCCCTATGAGATGCTGAGTATAGGCCCCTCAACACTGGATGCAATGAAGACATCTTAGAAGTCCGATTATTTGGGGCCCCATGGACTGTAGCTTGCCAGGCTCGTCTGCCCATGGAATCTTCCAGGCACGAATACTGCAGTGGGTTGCCATGCCCTCCTCCAGGGGATCTTCCTGACCCAGAGTTGGAACCCTCATCTCTTAAGTCTCCTGCGTTGCGCGGCAGATGCTTTACCATTAGCTCCACCTGGGAAGCCCTCTAGAAGTTTGTTCAATTCACCCATATGAAATTTGTCATTTTTTGTGAGTCATAATAGGCTGAAGTCTGGCAAATCTGTGGCAACAGAAAGCAGATTAGTGATGGCCAGAACCTGAGGGGAAGGGGGAGATGTGAATGGAAACTTACTGCTTAACGGGTTCTTCGTTTGGGGGTGATGAAAATGTTCTAGACGGACTTCCCTGGTGATCCAGGGATTTAGACTCGATGCTCCCCATGCAGGGGTCGCAAGTTCAATCCCTGGTCAGGGAACAAGATCCCACATGCTGCACGGTATGGCCTATATATATATATATATATATATATATAAAATATTAAATTTTAAAAATAAAATTGTGTGTGTGTGTGTTTTTTAAAGAAAGTGCTCTGGAATAGTTACAGACAATAGCCTGTTATAAATAGTACTAGTTAGAAATAGTAGTCAGAGTTGCACAACATTGTGGATGTACTAAATGTTACTAATGGTGAGTTTTACATTATGCATATCATACAAATTTTAAAAAATAATAAGCTGTTATACCCCCTCACCCCAAAATAGGATGAAGTCTGGTAATTTCATAAGGTTCAGCCTAATGGGACTCCTCTAGTGGTTCAGTCAGTAAAGAATCTACCTGCAAAATGCAGGAGACCAGGGTTCAATCCCCAGGTCCGTTAGATCCCCTGGAGAAAGAAATGGAAACCCGCTCCAGTATTCTTGCCTGGAGAATCCCATGGACAGAAGAGCCCAGTGGGCTACAGTCCATAGAATCACAAGAATCAGACATAACTTAACAACTAAACCACCACACCAGGGGCTAACAGAATTCCAGAAGCCCAAGAGGGTGAGTGGCCCAGACTGGGAAACCAGTCTCTTTTGAACAATATATATTATTACAAGATATCTGATGCATGAAAAAGAGTGTCTGTAACATGTGAAGTGAAAAGTACAACAAAACAAGCAGCTGTAAAAATCACCATCCAGCTCAGAATCTGAATTTCTAGCTCAAGAGTAAATTTTTGGTGAGGGAACTGAGAGTGAGTATGTTGGCTTTTGCTGGTCAAGAAGCCATTCGTACTCTCTGGTAGAATGAAGGTGGTCACAGACTGAATGGCATGGCTGTGTTCCAATAAAACTTTATTCACAAAAACAAGCAACGGGCAGGATTTGGTCCACAGGCTGGAGACTGCTGATGGCTGAGCTAAGTCAAAGACTCTGAAGCCTAAATTGTTGAAATCAGAGACTCTTAGAACGTTGGAATCACAGGCTACTTGACCCAAGGGATCTTACAATGTTAGCCACACACTATTTGAATCACAGGATTCTAGAATGTCACACCAGAATCTTCGCATGTTAGAAGTACAAACTCCAGCAGTTAGATGTTAAATTTTTGTAGATGATCTGAACATTAATCAAGAATTATACAGCCCTGAGCTGTCCAATATGGTAGCCACCGGCTGCATGAGATTGCTGAGCATTTTAAACAAGGTGGATCTGAAATGAGAGCTGCTATGAGTGAATGCTACATGCCAGATTTCAAAGACTTGGTGTGAAGAAAAATCAAGAACGTGAACTCTCTCAATAACTTTTTGTACTGATCATATTGTGAAATGACAGTACTTGAAATATATTCGGTTCAATAAAATATAGCATTCAATTATTTTACCTGATTCGTTTTGTTTCTCTTTGCTTGTCTCTTGCTTGGCTGCTGAAAAAATCTAAAATTATGTGCGTGGTTCACGTCATATTCCTTTTGGACAACACGAATCTGAAGTAATACCATCCTGGAGGCTGGAGATGGGGTAATTGAGGTCATATGGCCCAGATGCAGGGGGGTTGGGAGCTCTGCCCTCCCAACTCGGCCAAACCCATCATCCACTTCCTTTCCCTGCCACTTCCTCTTTGGTACTTGTTGACCCAGCAGATTCCCTGGGCTCCCGATTTCGCAATTGCCTAGCCCATCAATCCACTTCCCTCCTGGGCAGCGCTGATCAACACCAGGCCTTAGAAAAGCCACTTGGATCCCACATGTTGATATCCAAGTGTTTCTAGAAGACCACTGTGAGGCCCAGGTTCTGGGAAGCAACTCCTCTCCAAATCAGGGTGAAGGAAAAGACCCCACTGCCTACAGCCTATTCCCCCAACCTAGGAAAGCCTGAGGGTGGCCAGGAACAGGGATGGGGTACAGGGGTGGGGAGATGGGATGAAGTCAAAGAGGGCTTCCTGGAGGAGGCTGCACCCTGAAGGAAGGTAGAAGAGCAACAGGGATGGTCTTTTAAAAACAGACCAGGCAGCTGAGAGACCAGGCAGGAGAAAAGGCAAGGACCCAAGTGGGAGAGGATGGAGGGCTTGAACCAGGAAAGATGTGGAATGGGAAGAGGGTGGCTTCCAGAGTGGGTCCCAACTGAGGTTTGGGTGACTATATGGACCGTGGGGGCAGCCCTTGAATAGGGGATGAGAAGGGAAGGGGAAGTTTGGGAGAAGACGCTAAGATCATTTTGAGTGAAGCAGGTGTAGAGGCCAGACCCTAAAGAGAGCGAGAGAGCTGGTAAGGTTCTGGAGGACATCACAAAAGTAAGACACGTGTTCAAGAGAACTCTAGAAAGCCAACATTTAAGGGCAGAAGAAGAAAGTCTGTAGAAGGGGCGGAGAAAGATCATGCTGAAAGTGAGAGGTTAACCAGCCGGCCTGGAACAAGCCAGGGAGGGGCCCACGTGGCTGGGAGGAAGGCGGAAGGAGGCAGGTGGGCTGTCCGGGTAGAAGGGACCTCTAAGGTCACAAGCATCTTTATGAGGGCACCAGAACAGAAGGTAGCTGGGGCTCAGTTCTTCCCCCAGCGACCTTGCTGCCAGAGGGTCTGTATGGGTACCAACCTTTACTATCAAAACCCATGCACAACCTTTGCTGGAAGTCCAGACGAGCACCTGGCACCCTTGGTGCTCACACAGCATCTTCTAATAAAATCGTCCCCAGGCAGACATGACAACATGGTAATAGCAGGATTCAGCTACAGTTCCCATCAGAATCAGACAACATCCACGCCCAGTGCCCCGTGCTGAGGCTGTTCCCTAGACTCAGCCAGCTCTTGCAAACAGAAAGAAGGAGCTGATATCTACGTGACTGTCGTATTCAGGGGCCACCACCTCTGTGTGTCTCCCTGGGCACTTGAAATATGCCAGTCTGAATGGAGATGTACTGTGAGTGTAACTCACACCCAGGATTTTGAAGACTTAGTACCCACCCCACTCCCCCCCAAAAAAGTAAATTGATACAGCCACTATGAAGAACAGTATGGAGCTTCCTTAAATAAAAAAAAAAAGAAACCTGAAATTAGAATTGCCATATGACCCAGCAATCCCGCTTCCAGGCATATGTCTGGAGAAATCTCTAATTTGAAAAGACACACGCATCCTAATGTTCATAACAGCAGTGTTCACAAAAGTCAAGACATGGAAGTTACCAAAGGTCCATTGACAGATGGATGGATAAAGAATACGTGGTATATAAATACATACATTGGGATATTACTCATAAACTAGAATGAAATAAAGCCATCTGCAGCAACATGGATGGGCCTAGAGAGGATCCTACTAAGTGAAGTAAACCAGGGAGAGAAATACAAGTATCATACGACGGCACTCACGGGCGGAGCCAACAGAAGTCACATGAACGAGCTTATTTACAAAGCAAAAGTAGACTCGCAGGCGTAGAAAACAAATTTATGGTTACCAGAAAGGATAGCAGGGCGCGGAGGAGAGAGAGAAATTAGGAGTCTGGGATTAACACATACACATGAGTGCATGCGTAGTCGTGTCCAACGCTTTGCCACCCCACGGACTACAGCTCACCAGCCTCTTCTGTCCATGGAGTTTTCCGGGCAGGAATACTGAAGCAGCTTGCCATTTTCCTACTCCAAGGGATCTTCCCAACCCAGGGATCAAACCCACATCTGTGTCTCCTGAATTGGCAGGTAGATTCTTTACCACTGCGCCACGTGGGAAGCTCTTAACATATGCACACTACCACATGTAAAATAGGTAAGCATCAAGGGCCTACTGTATAACACAGGGAATGGCACTCATCACCGTGTAATAACCTATAATGGAAAGGAACCTAAAAAAGAATATATATATATGTATAACTAAATCACTTTGCTGTTCACTTTAAACTGACATAACATTGTAAATTAGCTATGCTGCTGCTGCTAAGTCGCTTCAATCGTGTCCGATTCTGTGCGACCCCATAGATGGCAGCCCACCAGGCTCCCCCGTCTCTGGGATTCTCTAGGCAAGAACACTGGAGTGGGTTGCCATACTCCAGTGTAAAAAAGAATGTAAAATGTAAAAGATCTTAGTGATAATTTTTCACATTGATTACATGCTGAAATAAAAATACTGAGTTAAACAAAATATATTATTAACTATATTATTATTATTATATTATTTTTTTATATAGCAACATAAATTATTAATGGGAGAAGGCATGGCAACCCACTCCAGTTCTCTTGCCTGGCAAATCCCATGGACAGAGGAGCCTGGTAGGCTGCAGTCCATGGGGTCGCTGAGGGTCGGACATGACTGAGTGACTTCACTTTCACTTTTCACTTTCATGCATTGGAGAAGGAAACGGCAACCCACTCCAGTGTCCTTGCCTGGAGAATCCCAGGGATGGGGGAGCCTGGTGGGCTTCCGTCTGGGTTCGCACAGAGTCAGACACGACTGAAATGACTTAGCAGCAGTAGAAGCAGCAAATTATTAATAGCATTGTTACTATATTATTATTATTGTTACTATAATATATTCATGGTTTGTTATATAATTATATATCATGTAGTTGTAAACATGATTATATAATACATTTACACAATATGTTATATTCATATATCATGTCATATGTAATAAATTATTATAATATAATTAATAGAGCATTCATATCCTTGTTGTTAGTATAACATAATTGCATTACATTATTGGAGAGCAAGGAGATCAAGACAGTCAATCCTAAAGGAAATCAACTCGGAATAGTCATTGGAAGGACTGATGCTGAAGTTGAAGCTCCAATACTTTGGCCACCTGATGCAAAGAGCCAACTCATCGGAATAGACCCTGATACTAGAAAAGGTTGAGGGCAGGAGGAGAAGGGGGTGACAGAGGATGAGATGGTTGGATGACATCATCGACTCAATGGACATGAGTTTGAGTAACCTCGGGAGTTGGTGATGGACAGGGAGGCCTGGTGTGCTGCAGTTCATGTGGTCGCAAAGAGTCAGACACGACTTAGCTACTGAACAACAACATTAAATATATTGCTATTATTTTTATATTTATTTATTTTATTATTTTTAAACGTTTTCATGTGTCTACTGGAAAATTTTATACTTCTGTGGCCCATATCACATTTCTGTTGAACAGTGCTGTCTGCTGTCTGTACACTATTCCTAGCCAATGCAGACACACACACACACAAAACCACTAAGTAGGAATATTTCCAGGTCAATTATAAACACACATTTCTACACTTATTCTTTATTTTCATTTTTCAACTAGTGCATACCAGCGATCTAAAAGTCCACAGGTTACATGCTATATGAGTCCATCAATACAATATTCTCGAAAGTATCAAATGACAGAGATGGAGAGCGGATTTGTGGTTGCCAGGGCCTGGGGACAAAGCTGGGGAGGGTAGAGGGCAGTGGAGGTGGCTAGAAAAGGATGTCACAAGGGATCTGGCAGCTACAAAAACATCCGGCACCTTAGCCATAGCCATGTCAACATCTCGGTTGTGATACTGTAATGCCATTTTGAAAGATGTTCCTGTTACAGGAGACAAGTCAAAGACACGCAGGATCACTTTCATATTACCACTTACAACCCAACCTCATGAGACGCTAAACGAGGTTAAAATGAAACGGTTAGTTTTCTTTTTCAGGGCAGACAAAACATCAATTGACAGCCCAAAAGAGCAAATTTCCCTGGGACTCCAGCCCCTGGAGGGACCCAACCAGTGTTTCCCAACCCTAGTTACCTTCCGCACTGGTTGCTTTTCTCATAACCACATCACATCTTTTTACTTAATACTCTTTTTTTTTTTTAACCTAGTGAAGTAATGTACTAACTTACTGCTTTTCTCTTTTTTTTTTTTTTTTGCCACATCACACAGCATGTGGGATGTTAGTTTCCTGACCCCGATGGAACCCACACCCCCTGCAGTGGAAACATGGAGTCTTAACCACAAGACCATTGGGGAAGGCCCTTACTGTTTCTCTTTAAACCAACTCACTCTCCAAAGCTGAGATTGGTCCATGAATTTTTTTTTAATTTTATTTATTTATTTATTTTGTTATTTATGGCTGGGCTGGGCCTTCCTTGCTGCATGGACTTTCTCCAGGTGCAGCGAGCAGGGGCTACTCTCTAGCTGTGGTGTGGAGGCTTCTCTTGTTGTGGAGCACTGGCTCTCCGGCTCGATAGTTGTGGCATGTGGCCTTAGATGTCCCAAGGCTCGTGGGATCTCCCTGCCCCCCTCGCCCCGACCAAGAATCAAACTCCTGTCCCCTGCATTGGCAGGCAGATTCTTTACCACTGAACCACCAGTGAAGCCCAGTCCATGGATTTTTGCTTTGTGCTAAACAAGAATAACTTTTGAGATTCCAGTTTTATATACATAGATTTTTTTTTTTTGGTCATCTCTTCATAAAATAAATACAGAATTCTTTTTTTATTGTTGTTCAAAGTTTGAGTGTTTCTGTTTGTTCTGGTATCTGATATCTTCACACGCTCTGCACAGGAACGTCTTATTCTATGGGAGGGTTCCAGGTATGTTGGTTGCTGTTTGTTTTCCACAGTCCTTGAATGGAAAGGTTGGGGCGGGGGTCCTAGAAGAACTTATCAACCTTGGAAAATGAAGAACGATAAGATGCGCTTGCCTAGAAGAAGCAGGACTAGTCCAGGAAAGATGGAAGGAAAAGGTGGCAAATTCGTTCAACCAGCATGGCCCACCTTGTCCCGGGCTGAGTTTCAAAAAGCAAAGTGAATGGACTGGAAGTTTGTTGGAGCCCCGGAAAGCTGGCGCCCAGAGAGGCCTCCCCTTACACCGCCTGGCTTTTCAGGGCCGGGGTATCCACCGTGGAGAGCGTCTGGGACTTGCTCTCCCTGCGCACTGACTCTTCAGTCAACACGCCCCGGACCCTGGCGGGGAGGGTCTTCAGGAACCGGGCGTGAAAGCCCTGGGCGGCGAACACGTAGATGATGGGGTTGATGCAGCAGTTGATGTAAGCTAGGGAGATGCACAGGGCATCTAGACTGGACACGAGTTTGAAGCTGTCCCAGTGCACCTGGAAAAAGGCCAGCATCATCCCCGTCACCTGGTAGGGCAGCCAGAAGACAAAGAAGCTGCTCACCACGGCCACCACCACCTTGAGCGTCTTGGCGGAGCGCGTGGCCGTGCGGCTCCACGCCCGAAGCAGGAGGAAGGTGTAACAGATTGCAAGCGTGACCAGCGGCCCCAGGAAGCCCACAACCAGCCGGACGATGGCCACGGCCTTCTCCGTGTATCATGGGCCCTACCGTATGCGATGACACACATCGTCTTGGGCGGGAAGTGCTCTACGTGGATCTGACGGAACACAAAGGAAGGTATGGTCAGCAGCAGAGCCAAGCTCCAGGCCACGGCGCAGGCCACCCAGGCCACGCGGGCCCCTCGGTAGTTCTGGCACCAGACGGGATTGAACACCAGCAGGAAGCGGTCAGCGCTGATGGTGGCCAGGAGTAAGATGCTGGCGTACATGTTGAGAAGGATGAGAGAGGGCAGGATTCGACAGGCAGCCTCACCAAAGGACCAGTGGTTGTGCTGGATAATGGATGTGAACAAGATGGGCAGTGCCAGGCAGGAGAGGAAGTCGGCCACTGCTAGGTTGAGAAACCAGATGGCGTTGACGGTCCGCTTGACCTCGGACCCTGTCACCCAGACCACCATGGCATTGCCAGGCACCCCGATCAGGAAGACGGCCGCGAAGATCACCAGGGCGATCACGTCTGGGGCACGCAGTCTGTGGGTGTAGGAAGAGTCATCCACCCGGTCGTCGGGGTTCGGGGTCCATTTGTCATAATCAGAGTAATCAGGAGTGCTGAGAGCCATGGAGTCCTGGGTGGAATCAGAGAGGTGGGGAGAGTGTGAGTGGCAGGTAGCAAGGAGCTTGCCCATCAGAGCCACTCAAAGCCCATCACACCATTTCTTTAAGCTTCAGGTTTCTCCCAGGGAAACAGGGATGCTGAGGGCTGACAGCCAGCTGGGGTGTGTCACACCCCGATTCAAATGTTGACAACTGGACTTCCCTGGTGGTCCCGTGGTTAAGAATCCTCCTGCCAATGCAGAGGACGTGGGTTCGATCCCTGGTCCAGGAAGATCTCACATGCCACGGAGCAGCTAAGCCTGAGAGACACAGCTACTGAAGCCTGTGTTCTGCGTAAGAGAAGCCATCACAATGAGAAGCCCGCCCACCGCAATTAAGAGAGTAGCCCCTGCTCGCCCCAATTAGAGAAAACCCACAGGCAGCAATGAAGACCCAGCGCCGCCAAAATAAATAAATAATTTTAAAAATACTTTGAGGAGAATGAACCAATAAGCACATGCAGGTAATTCCAAAATTGATAGCCCAAGTCTTGAACTATTACTTAAATTTTTTTTTTATTTTTACTGAAGTATAGTTGATTTACCATGTGTTAATTTCAGGTGTACAGCAGTGAAGACATGTAATATCTTAAGGGAATATTTTAAAGAATCAAAATTAATGCCTCTCCAAAAAAATTCCACGGTGGAAAAAAATAAAGGCAATCTGCTGCAGTCGTTTGTTTGGCTTATGACCCTGCCTTGTTACGCAAGAGGGATCTTCAGAGGAGCCCACAGTTTTCATTCCCAGCTGGGGGTGGTTTGCAGGTTGGCACTGTCATGCAAACATATCAAGCAACGCAGGATTTTAAGTATAGTCAAGAGTTGGACCATAGAAAAGGCTGAATGCCGAAGAATCGATGCTTTCAAACTATGGTGCTGGAGAAGACTCTTGAGAGTCCTTGGACAGCAAGGAGATCAAACCAGTCAAGCCTAAAGGAAATCAACCCTGAATGTTCATTGGAAGAACCGATGCTGAAGCTGAAGCTCTAATATTTTGGCCACCTGATGTGAAGAGCTGACTCATTGGAAAAGACCCTGATGCTGGGAAGGACTGAGGGCAGAAGGAGAAGGGGGCAACAGAGGAAGAGATGGTTGGATGGCATCATTGACTCAATGGACATGAGTTTGAGCAACTCCAGGAGATAGTGAAGGAGAGGGAAGCCTGACGTGCTCCATTCCATGGGGTCAGACAGGACTTAGCAACTGAACAAGTCAGAAGAACTGGGGCTCCTTGGAGAAAAGTTGGTTTCTGTCCTGGGACAGAAAATATCCAAGATGAGGCCAGAACATCTCACACTAGAAAGTAAGAAAAAGTTTAAGTAACAAAAGGGACATATCGAAAGGACTTCCCCAATGGTCCAGTGGTTGAGATTCGACCTTCCAATGCAGTTGGTGCAGGTCCGATCCCTGGGAAGGGAATTAAGATCCACATGTCAGATGGTGTGGCAAAAAAAAAAAAAAGAGAGAGCCTGAAAGAGCCCACACTAGCCAGAAAGTGAAAGTGAAAGTCACTCAGTCATGTCTGACTCTTTGTGACCCCATGGGGAATTCTCCAGGCCAGAATACTGGAGTGGGTAGCCTTTCCCTTCTCCAGGGGACCTTCCCAATCCAGGGATCGAACCCAGGTCTCCCGCATTGCAGGCAGATTCTTTACCAGCTGAGCCACAAGGGAAGCCCAAGAATACTGGCATGGGTAGCTTATCCCTTCTCCAATGGATCTTCCCAACCCAGGAATCCAACTGGGGTCTCCTGCACTGCAGGCGGATTCTTTACCAACTGAGGTATGAGGTAGCAAGGAGCTTGCCCATCAGAGCCACTCAAAGCCACACTAGCCAGAAGATGGGACAATTTGAGTATTTAATAATAATAATAATAACTGATGGAATAAAATATATATTAATAATAAAGATCTATGAGTTCATAATGATAATAAAATCAAGTAAGTCATTGGTCACATTTTTATTCTGAAAAGGGAATGAATCAAGCACTTATCCTGCCATTTCTGTACAGAGTATTATTACAGAGAAATAGAGAGTCATTGTGGGAGGTCCTTCTTTAGAGAAGACTCTAAAAATAATTCCTGCAGAAGGAATGATAAACTTAAGGAAATATGGATCTGGATGATGAACAAAAACCTCTAATAAAACCATCATGTAAAAAACAGACAGAAACCTTGCAATAAATCTGTGCTGGCACCGCAAACCCTCCCGTCAACCTCAGCACTCGGAGAAGAGAGACGAGTGGATATCTGTTCTGATGTGATGCAGTTAAACGAAGATACAGCACCAGGGTTTCCCTCACAGTTCATTCAGTAAAGAATCTGCCTGTGATATGGTAGACTCGGGTTTGATTCCTGGGTCAGGAAGATCCCATGGAGAAGGAAATGGCAATGCACTCCAGTGTTCTCGCCTGGAGAATCCCATGGACAGAGGAGCCTGGTGGGCTACAGCCATGGTGTCGCAAGAGTCAGATACGACTTAGCGACTAAACCACCACCATCCATGGAGTAGTTTTTGCCAAAAAAAAGAATAAAGAATGTGAATCTAATCAAGGTCTTAGATCTAAAACTACCAGTTTACAGGAAAAGCAGATGAGAGAGGAATATGATAAATAACACCACAGGGACAAAACCAGCCCAATCAGAGCTCAGGAAACTCTACAAGACAAATGGTATTGTTTCTCTCACAAATAAATGGCATTTTTAAAATAGGAAGAGGAAAAAAATGCAACTGAAAGTGTCGTGGATTAGAAGAGATTTATAGATAACTAATCACTGCAGATGGTGACTGCAGCCATGAAATTAAAAGGCGCTTACTCCTTGGAAGAAAAGTTATGACCAACCTAGACAGTATATTCAAAAGCAGAGACATTACTTTGCCGACTAAGGTCCATCTAGTCAAGGCTATGGTTTTTCCTGTGGTCATGTATGGATGTGAGAGTTGGACTGTGAAGAAAGCTGAGCGCCAAAGAATTGATGCTTTTGAACTGTGGTGTTGGAGAAGACTCTTGAGAGTCCCTTGGACTGCAAGGAGATCCAACCAGTCCCTTCTGAAGGAGATCAACCCTGGGATTTCTTTAGAAGGAATGATGCTAAAACTGAAGCTCCAGTACTTTGGCCACCTTATGCGAATGGTTGACTCATTGGAAAAGACCCTGATGCTGGGAGGGATTGTGGGCAGGAGGAGAAGGGGACGACCGAGGATGAGATGGCTGGATGGCATCACGGACTCAATGGACGTGAGTCTGAGTGAACTCCGGGAGTTGGTGATGGACAGGGAGGCCTGGCGTGCTGCGATTCATGGGGTCGCAAAGAGTCGGACACGACTGAGCGACTGAACTGAACTGAACTGAATAAGGACCTACTGTAGTGCACAGGAAACACATCTCAATATTCTGTAATGACCTATTTGGGAAAAGAATCTAAAAAAGAGTGAAATATATGTGCATATAACTGATATACTTTGCCATTCACAGAAACTAACACAGCATTGTAAATCAACTATTTATTGGTGTTTGGTCGCTAAATCATATTGGACTCCTTTACAGCCCCATGGATTGTAGCCCGCCAGGTTCCTCTGTGCCTGGAGTTCTCCAGGCAAGATTACTGGAGTGGTAAGGTGATAATTCCAACTGGTGACAAAGCTGATGTGAGGATTAAGAGTGTCTCATTTAGTAATGACATCAGCACCTCTTTGTGAAATTGCAGCCTGTGTAATGTACATGTTAAAAGGGTGCATTAGTCGGTATTGTAGAAGGGTCCTGTAAAGTCATTCAGACTTGCTATGAACACTAATTGCCATTTGAAGCCACTGGGTAGACAGTGGCTCTGCTCTAAACCACTTTTTAGCAATTGTATTTTTTTCCTAATTATATTGTTTATGTTGATGAGTTTTTTGTGTACTTTTGGTGATGTTTCAGTTTTATGTACTCTTGTGACATCAGAAAAGTGCCACTGGTTGTTTGCAGCCTCATTGTGTAATCAGCCTACCACAGGCTTCCATATATAACAAAGTACGAAGATCATGGCATCCGGTCCCATCACTTCATGGGAAATAGATGGGGAAACAGTAGAAACAGTGTCAGACTTTATTTTTGGGGGCTCCAAAATCACTGCAGATGGTGACTGCAGCCATGAAATTAAAAGACGCTTACTCCTTGAAAGAAAAGCTATGACCAACCTAGACAGTATATTCAAAACCAGAGACATTACTTTGCCGACTAAGGTTCATCTAGTCAAGGCTATGGTTTTTCCAGTGGTCATGAATGGATGTGAGAGTTGGACTGTAAAGAAGGCTGAGCGCAGAAGAACATGCTTTTGAACTGTGGTGTTGGAGAAGACTCTTGAGAGTCCCTTGGACTGCAAGGAGATCCAACCAGTCCATTCTGAAGATCAGCCCTGGGATTTCTTTAGAAGGAATGATGCTAAAGCTGAAGCTCCAGTACTTTGGCCACCTCATGTGAAGAGTTGACTCATTGGAAAAGACCCTGATGCTGGAGGGATTGGGGGCAGGAGGAGAAGGGGATGACCGAGGATGAGATGGCTGGATGGCATCATGGACTCGATGGACGTGAGTCTGAGTGAACCCCGGGAGTTAGTGATGGACAGGGAGGCCTAGCATGCTGCGATTCATGGGGTCGCAAAGAGTTGGATATGACTGAGCAACTGAACTGAACTGAATTAATATTGTGCAAGTGTAAAACACTTTTGTTGTGAAAGCAGTGTTTGGAAAATGAGAAATTATTTAAAATGGTTACAAAATAGTAGTCAGTTTCATAATCCCCACTTTCCGCCCTTAAAGGTTTGCTTTACCAGAGAAAGGGTCCCTTATTTGTCATTGCAAGATTCTTAGAAAATGTGTTTAATCCTCTTAAATACAATCAGTACTAAAAAGTTTGTATTATTTTGGTCTGTTGGGTACAAAGTACAAGCTGCAATCACAGGATGGAAAGGACATTTCCCACTGTCTCTCTTAAGCTGTACAATTTTTTTTTCTCCAATGTTTTGTTTTATATAGGTTTTGAATTCCTTTAACTTTTATTGTGTGTACTGAATACTGCATATGTACTATTCTGATTGTTTGCTCTAGTTTACTACCAATAAAAGACCTGTTAATCACATACCCAAAAAAAAAAAAGAATACTAGAGTGAGTTGCCATTTTCTCCTTCTGCGGATCTTCCCGAACCAGCAATCGAACCCATCTCTTGTGTCTCCTGCTTTGGCATGTGGGGTCTTTACCACTGGGCCACCTGGGAGACCCACTATACTGTGGTAAAAATTTTAAAAGGAGAGAAAGATTTAAGACGTAGATATACCAAAGATAATGCGGAGACCTAGGCTGGATCCTGATTGGAATAGTCGTATGGAAAATAAGATATTTTGGAGACATCTGGGAGATTTTAAAATAGACTGGATATCCAACGATAGTAAGGAACCATTGCTTATTCTATTGAGGGTGATAAGATATTGTATTTATGCTTTCAAAAAGTGGTAGAAGACAGTTTCTGATAGAGGTTCACATAGCAGGTGAAATAAGATGTTTTGGATTTGCTTTAAAAAATCAAGGAAAAAAAAGGAAGAGAGGAGGGAAGGAGGGAGGACCAAGGATGACTAAGAATGGCACAGTGTTGATAATTGTGGGCGCTGGGTCATGAGTACACTGGGCATTCACAGCTTCATTCTCTCTGCTCTCGTGTGTTTGATATTTTCCATAATAAAATAAAGAACAGAGTCTTGAGTACTTTCTTGCCAGGAAGTGTCATATCCCCCTCCAAAGAGAGAAAGAGCAGCAGCTGAATGAGAAACAGCCTTGGACGCAAAACGATAACCCAGATGCCCTAGACACAGGCAGAAGAAAAACCCCCATGCAGGACGGGGAGTGATCGCGCTAAGGCAGCCGGGGTTTATCGAGCATCTGCTATGTTTAAGCACAGCATTAGCTCTCTCAGTCCTGACCACGACCCTACAAGTAGGTCCTATGAATATGCCCATTTTATTGACAAGGAGACAGAGGCACCGGAAGATGAAGTAGCCTGTTCCAGTCATGTAGATGGGAATTCAACTTTCTTTAGATTGGTATGCAAACCCAGAGAGGCTGCCCTTGGGCAGCTCCAGAGATTGGAAGGGGGCCTCCAAGGACACCCAAGGGGCAAACTCTGTGGTCCCTGGAGCCCATCCCTGAAGGAGATTTTGTCACCAGCCCAGGGAAAGGAGGCAGAGAAAAACACAGATCATTGTTACAGAAATATTCAGAGCTGGATTTTTAGGATATTTGAATCTGCAGGCTGAGGTTTTGACCCACTGAACACCCAGCTCATAGATTAAATAAGATGAAAAATATTCAAGAACCTGGTAAAGTGCCCAGTACACAGTGGGGAGATAAGAAATGGCAATGCTCTTATTTCCCATTGATCTTATAGTTATTGGAGAGCTCAGATCTTTCTCTGAACCATTCTTTTTAATTTCTAGTTCCTTTATGTTTCCTTAAGGTCAACCAGGTCAGCCAGGCTGATGGTCCAGCATATTTGCTGGTACGGCCTATTCAAAGGGGAAAGGTCAGTGTCGGCTGAAGAGTGGATGAACTGGGTATGGTATATCCATGTAGTGGAATATTATTCAGCCATAAAAGGGGATGAAGTATTGACATAAGCTACAGTGTGGATGAAGCTTGTAAACATTATGCTGAGTGAAAGAAGTCAGAATCATACTATATGATTCCATTTATATAAAATGTTTAAAACAGGCAAATCGAATACAGTATTGTAAAGCAAAACAAACTTAAAAATCAATTAAAAAAAAAAACAGGCAAATCCGTAGAGATGGAAGATGTGCTCATAACAGCTAGGAGCTAGGGGAGCAGGAGCAGGGAGGGACTGCTTAGTGGGTACAGGGTTTCTTTTGAGGGTGATGAATAGTTTCTGGAAACAGATAAAGGAAGTGTTGGGGACAGGGCTTCCCCAGTGGCTGCGTGATAAAGAATCTGCCTGCAAGGCAGGAGACTTGAGTTCGGTCCCTAGGTCAGGAAGATCTCCTAGAGGAGGACATGGCAACCCACTCCAGTATTCCTGCCTGGAGAATCCTATGGGCAGAGGAGCCTGGTGGGCTATGGTCCATAGCGTCACAAAGAGTCAGACACGACTGAAGCAACTTAGCAGGCACGCAGTGATGGGGCAACATGGAATGTATTCAGTGCTGCTGAATGGTACACTTCAAAATGGTGAAGTATAAAATCTGTGGCATTTCGGTTGATTAAAATGAAAATGCCAGTGTCCTAAAGACAAGGAAGGGCCAAGGGACTGTTCCAGATGAATAAGGACTAAAAGATCAGGACACCCAAATGTGATGTGACATCCTGGACCACAGCCTGGAGCAGGAAAGACAAACTCACTCTGAAGGGCATTATTCGGACCACAGAGCACGTTTTAACTTGATCTATGGACTGAATCACAGTTTCACATCAAATCCTAAATTCCCTGATGGTGATCACTGTACTCGTGTAAATGAATGTCTTTGTGTTTGAGAAGGAGACCCTGAGATATGTAGGAGCAAAAGATGCCTGCGCTTCCTCTCAACTGGTTCAGAAAAAAAAAGAAAAGGTGGTAGATGATAGATTAATCAATAGAAGGGATGGATAGATAGAGCAAACCTGGAGAATCTGGGTCAAAAGAGTACGGAAGTTCCGGAAGTTCCCTGTAATATTCTTGTAATTTTCTTCTGTAAGTGTGAAGATGTTTCCAAAAAGTTAAAATGGTTGCTCTATTTCCACTGATAAAGAGACTCTGCCCTGAGTCACCCATCTGACCACCCTCACCCCCAGCACCCTGACCTCCCTTTTTCTACTCTGGGACCCCCAAGCTCAGATCACTAAAGGGCCGGTGCTGGGCATGGCAAGAGGCCCCAGATCCTGCCCAGGGGGGCCTGCACTGTAGCAGGTGGTTAAATGCTGTAAGTGTCCACCTCAGACGTGATGGCATGCAGCTAACTTCGATCTCTGCTCGTTTCACAAGCTCTGCAAATTGGAAGGGGTCAAGCAGGAGATGGCAAGGGTGAACGTCGACATTCTAGGAATCAGCGAACTAAAATGGACTGGAATGGGTGAATTTAACTCAGATGACCATTATATCTACTACTGCGGGCAGGAATCCCACAGAAGAAATGGAGTAGCCATCATGGTCAACAAAAGAGTCCGAAATGCAGTACTTGGAGGCAATCTCAAAAACGACAGAATGATCTCTGTTCGTTTTCAAGGCAAAACATTCAATATCACAGTTACCCAAGTCTATGCCCCAACCAGTAACATTGAAGAAACTGAAGTTGAATGGTTTTATGAAGACCTACAAGACCTTTTAGAACTAACACCCAAAAAAGATGTCCTTTTCATTATAGGGGACTGGAATGCAAAAGTAGGAAGTCAAGAAACACCTAGAGTAACAGGCAAATTTGGCCTTGGAATGTGGAATGAAGCAGGGCAAAGACTAATAGAGTTTTGCCAAGAAAATGCACTGGTCATAGCAAACACCCTCTTGCAACAACACAAGAGAAGACTCTACACATGGACATCACCAGACGGTCAACACCGAAATAGACCAACCTAGATAGCATATTAAAAAGCAGAGACATTATTTGCCAACAAAGGTCTGTCTAGTCAAGGCTATGGTTTTTCCAGTGGTCATGTATAGATGTGAGAGTTGGACTGTGAAGAGAGCTGAGCGCCAAAGAATTGATGTTTTTGAACTGTGGTGTTGGAGAAGACTCTTGAGAGTCCCCTGGACTGCAAGGAGATCCAACCAATCCCTTCTGAAGGAGATCAGCCCTGGGATTTCTTTGGAAGGAATGATGCTAAAGCTGAAGCTCCAGTACTTTGGCCACCTTATGCGAAGAGTTGACTCATTGGAAAAGACCCTGATGCTGGGAGGGATTGGGCGCAGGAGGAGAAGGGGACGACCGAGGATGAGATGGCTGGATGGCATCATGGACTCAATGGACGTGAGTCTGAGTGAACTCCAGGAGATGGTGATGGACAGGGAGGCCTGGCGTGCTGTGATTCATAGGATCGCAAAGAGTCGGACACGACTGAGCGACTGAACTGAACTGAACTGAACTTCGATCTCTGCTCGTTTCACAAGCTCTGGACTATGCTGCAGAATAATCCAGACCCCAGAAGGGGGATGCCTCCCCACCCCCTGCTCCCATGCTCACCGGTACCCCTCATATCAGCTGACAAAGATCCTCGCCTAGGATGAGCTCACGCAGCCCTTCCCTCTCACTGACTTCACAAGGGCAGGAAAAAGACGCTGATTTTAACGCTCTGCGGTTTTTAGGATCCTCTTGATGTAAATGGCTTGCAAAGTTTAGTCATGGCTGTATCTCCATAAAGAAGGGAAACAGCTGAAGTGTCCAGGCAAGAGGCGACTGGCTCAATAATGATGACACTTCCAGGGGAAACAATTCTATGCAACCAGCAAAAGAATGAGGAAGTTTACCTAAGCGTGAGTGTGGAAAGAACTCCAAGATCTAGGGTGAAACAGGACAAGTAAGTACAGTGTGTGAAGCAACACTACCTACCAAAGAGGAGTCATTCTTCCTCTCTGTTTTTCTCTCTCCTCCAACCCCTTCTCCCCTCCTCACCGCTTCCCCTCTGTCGATTTCTCTCTCCTAAGTGTCTGCACAGACTAGCTCCAGAAGCAGGCAGAGGAAATCTGGAAAAGCGGTTGCCCCAAGGGAAGGGAAGTAGGAAGTTGGTATACTTTCTGGAGGGAAGGGGGGGCGGGGTTGCGCTCCTTCCCCCCCCCCACCCGCTAAGAGGCATGTGGGATCCTAGTTCCCCGACCAGGCATCGAACCTGCATCCGCTGCCTTGGAAACACAGAATCTTAACCACTGGACTGCCAGGGAAGTCCCTCACCAGATATGCTTTTGTTTTTCTGGTATGTAGAGCCACGTCAGTGAATATACCACCCATTCCCCTCTCTCTGGAAATGGATATTATATAGCCTCTACAAAAGAATTTGTGGTTCTACCATTCTAGAAGGGGCTTCCCAGTTGGCTCAGCAGTAAAGAATCCACCTGCCAAGCTGGAGTTGCACGTTTGCTCCATGGGTCAGAAAGATTCCCTGAAGAAGGAAATGGCAACCCACTCCAGTATTCTTGCCTGGGGAATCCCACGGACAGAGGAGCCTGGTGGGCTACAGTCCACAGGGTCTCAAAGAGTGGGACACGACTTGGCACCTGAGCACACACTCAAGTGCCATTCTAGAAGTCTAGGAAAGAGTCTAAGCATATTTATTCATCTCATAAATGCTAACAGGCTAGAGATTGGCTCCTGACATACCTGGCACCTGTCCTTGGAGAGGTTATGGTCTCCCACGAGAGGGAAATTAATCACCAGGAATGGGAACTGAGCGTGTTCTACAAAGAATCCAGCCTGGTGGGGGATCAGGAGAAGGGAGTTGGAAAAATCAAGCCACAACCCCACATGACCCACTCCAGTATCCTTGCCTGGGAAATCCTATGGACAGAGGAGCCTGGAGGGCTACGGTCCATGGGGTTGCAAAAAAAGTCAGACATGACTTAGCCACTAAGCAACAACAAAGAACTAAGTAGAAATGGGGAAAAAAAAAAAAAAAAAACACCACTGCAACATGGTCCAAATGAAATTTCTGCACTGATGGGAATGTCCCAGAGGTGTGCCATCCAGGATGGCAGCCACCAGTCACCTGTGGCCATGGAGTTTGTGACATGCGGCAGGTGTGTCTGGGAACTGAACTTTGCTGTCATTTTAATTAAGTTTCACCAGCCACGTGTGGCTGGTGGCTGCGTCTCAGACTCCAGCAATCTGGGGCTCCTAAGTGTTTCCTAGGTGTTAGTTTGTTAATTCTCTAGCCACACTGTTTACGCTACAACAACTCCAAAGGCGGGTACTCTTTCTTTCCTAAGATCACAGGCTCATTTTAAGAGCCCTTGCCTACTGTGTGGAGAAAGGGCCAGATCAGAAGCTGAGAAGGAGAGGCGATTGGAATTGTCCCGCTGTGGTGAGGGATGACGGTGGTTTGCACTAGGGTGGTGAGCGTGAGGACTCATGGATGGATCAGAGGAGAAGAGGGCTAAGAAGAAGATGCTTAGGAGAAAAGCAATCAGAATCACCAAGTTCTAAATCCTTTTCATGTATCAGCTCTTCTTTTTTTGCCATTGCAACACCCATTTTGCAGATGAGAAAACTGAGGCTACAGACAGCTTAAGAGACCTTTCCAGGTCCTCACTGTTAGCAAGTGACAGAGGTAGGAGAGACCTTCAGAGAGTCCAACCCTAGAACCTTCTCTGAGAGGTTACCAGGCCTCAGGTGTGGTGGGAGTGAGGGGCATGCCTTCAAGGCAAAGGGTCACCCGGTAACAGGGAGGATGTCACACACCAGAAGGTGAAAGAACATCAGCGAGGCTGGCAGGTAACCAGGACGAGGTTGGAGGAGCCCAGATGTTATGTTAAAGGAGATGTACTTTATCCTGGGGTCATGGGGAGCCACAGATGGTCTTTGAGTCACAGAGGGACTAGATGAGAGTTCTTGTTTAGAAAGGTTCCTCTGGCTGCTGTGGGGAGGTGAGATTAGAGGCAAGAGGACCAGAGAGGAGGCTGGGGCAGGGACTCAGGCCAGCAAGATGGGAGTGATGCCCAGAGAAGGAAGAAACGTAGGAGAGCTGAGGGGCCACACGCCCCCTCCCTCCCTCGCGGGGCTTCCGTCTTGCCATCTTCAGGGCAGGGAGCATCCTGCCAACTGTCTCCTTCTTTACGGTGGAAATAATAGACTCGGGGATGCTGTCAGGCTTAGGAAATACACAGAAGGCACGGGCTGCTTTTTTTGCTGGAACATCCCTCTACATGGACACAATGTCTTTAAACAATCCACCGCCAGAACCACATAAAACCACTAGGGCATCCTCGGGAACTGGGATACAAGGGTGGGGGTGAACAGCTCGACTCATCCTCTTGAATCTGCACAGTCTTCGAGACTCAACACCCCTGAGCACGAAGAAACACAGGCATTTGCATTTTAAAAACCATGTGAAAAAGACAAACCTCCAGATCCTTTCAGGATGTGATGAACTACCTTTCAGGTTGGCAAAAAGCAAAAATAGTTCCATCTAAACATGCAGATGGGTGTCTAGACAAGTAAATACTCTCCTGCTCTGAAGATGAGGAAGATAAATTGGTACAGGTTTTGGCAACATCTGTTAAAATAAAAATTGCCTATGTCTTAGCTTCCAAATTTGCAGTTCTGAAAACCCAGACATGAATCCAAAGATATAATTCTGGTTTTTTAGGGTTTGCGGTTTTTTTGTTTGTTTGTTTGTTTGGCTGCGCAGCCTGTGGGATCTTATCTCCCTGACCAGCGATCAAACCCAGACCCATGACAGTGAAATTACTGAATCTTAATCACTAGACCACCGGGGAATTTTCTAATTACAAACAGCTAAATTTCCATTGATAGGCAATGGAAACTCTCACTGGCATATCACACAGCTGATAAAAGAAAAAGGGAATTTCCCTGAAACACACCAGGATATAACAGTATCTTTCTCACAGATTAAGCTGAAGTTTGTAAACGTCGAATTTCCCTGAAACACACCAGGATATAACAGTGTCTTTCTCACAGATTAAGCTGAAGTTTGTAAACGTCAGTGCCTAGCACAGTGCCTGGCATGCAGGTGAGAGTTGTCAATAATATTATAAGTTATTCACGTAAGGAAAAAAAGCGAGATATAGGATATCGTGTAAAAAAGACTTCTCTTTGTAGGGTAGAAAGGATCGACACATCACAGGCACTGAATGCCAGCTGTATGCCAGCCACTGCTGAAAGCACTTCCCATGTATTATCTCACTGAACTCTCTCCGTGACCCTATGATACAGATTCCGCTCTGTAGGGTGACTACCCCCATCTTAGTGACAAGGAGAAGGAGGCTCAGACAGACGAGTCTCTTCAGCTCTTACACAGGATAGGCAGGATTTGAACCTAGTTTCAGTATGATCTCCATGTCAAAATACTCCTTACTCCCTACACTGTCATGGACTTGTTTCCAGAAGTGTTAGCCACAAACTGCTGCCCTAATCCCACCCCCCATGTTTCTGGTTATAAGGAACCAGAGCTACAAGGAATCTGAGTCTCTGGGCAGGGACGGTCCTTTCACTGAATACCCTTTAAGGATTTGAGACTTTTTTTTTTAATTATTAGTATTCACAAAGAAAAAGCTCTAGTCCACCTTTTAATTAAAAAAAATTTCTGACATTATAGAACTAAAGTGAAATGTATTAATATTCTACTCCTATATTTCCATGACAAAAGAAAAATCTCATGAGCCAAAAAATCACAGAGATTAGCTTATAAAACTAAATATGGATCTCAGCATCAGCTGAGCAGAAAAAGGAATTAAAACATTTTAATTTTAAAAAATCATGAGTGAATAATAAAATGTGTAGAAATAAGATTTTCAAACTATTTGGGATTATTTAACAGAAAGGAAAAGTCAAAGCTAATCACAGGCCCTATAACCCCTTGACAGTCTTACTCCTTAGCTGCTTCCCAGCCCCGGAGGGGGAGAGGAAAGGGAGGAGAGAACGGGAGAGATCAAGGACTGGGAGGAGGAGGAAGGAAAAAGGGAGCAGATGGCGCCAAGAAGGGAGAGCGCACACATAGGAGGTGTCGCCCCCGACTCCCTGCAAGACTCACCATCTTCAGGTCTCTCCCAGATTCTCCTCTGATCAAAGGCTCCCAAGGGCTGTGGTTTGCAAGCCCCAAGGGAGGGTGCAGATAACCAGAGAGGAAATGACCCGTCTTACCCCTCTGGGGTTCTCATTGGTCTGGGGCTCGGGGTTTCTTCCGCAAGGCACACACCCAGTGAACCCTGAACACCTCCTCCAGTCGCTCCACAGAAGGGGCCAGGAGGAAGTTCCAGGTCCCAGGAAGAAGGAAGCCAGACATTAGAGACTCCCACCTTGTCGAGACCTGGCCCCTCTCCCGGCCTTGAGTTTCCCCATTTGAGAGGCTCTCTCTTTCCTTCTATGGCCCCAGGTAGCCCTGAAAAAGCTCAGGGGTTCAGTTGGTTTAAACCTGGGAATTGAGGATTGACTGTGAGCCCCAGCCTCCCAACTGGGTTCCATTGAGACCCAGCGAAGAAAAGCAAGTCTGTGAAGATGGCCCGGTACCTGAGGACTATTCAGTCTTGTCTAGTCATCACCATCTTTCCCAGTCCCTTTCTGGGTTCTTGCTGAAACATGCTGGAGTCTGGGGTGGGAAAGAAGCTATGTTATTAGTTTATTATTGCTGCTGGAATAAATCACCATAAACTGAGTAACTTAAAACAATAGAAATGTATCCTCTTACAGGTCTAGAGGCCAGAAGTCAGCAGGGCTACATTCCCTCTGTAGGTTCCAGAGAGTGTATTCCTGCCTCTTCCGTTTCCACTGACTGGCAGCCCTCCTTGGCTTCTGGCCAATCATTCCAATACCTGCCTCTAAGGACAGAGACATCGCCTTCCCTCCAACTGCGCCGTCACAAGTCTCCCTCCGCCTCCCTGATAAAAGCACCCTAGTGATTACATTTAAGAACCCTCTAGGGGACTTCCTTGGAGGTGCAGTGAATGAGAATCTGCCTGCCAATGCAGGGGACACAGGTTTGATCCCAGGCCCGGGAAGATTCCACATGCTGTGGAGTGAATAAGTCTGAGGCCGCAACTACTGAACTTGCATGGCACAATGACTGAAGTCCAGGCGCCTAGAGCCCGTGCTCCGCAACAAGAGAAGCCACCACAATGAGAAAACAGCCCCACGACGAAGAGTAGCCTCCCCTTACTGCAACTGGAGAAAGCCCACACCAAGCAGCGAAGACCCGTGTGTGCAGGCTCAGCCATTCAGCCGTGTCCCACTCTTTATGACTCCATGGACTGCAGCCCGCCAGGCTCCTCTGTCCGTGAGATTCACCAAGCAAGAACACTGGAGTAGGTTGCCATTTTCTTCCCTACCCAGGCATCAAACTTGAGTCTCCTGCATCTCCTCCATTGGCAGGTGGATTCTTTACCACTGAGCCACCTACAAAGACCCAGTGCAGCCCCCCAAAAGAACCCCCTAAATAATCCAGGATAATCTTCCATTTCAAGATCATTCGTTCATCTGCCACGTCCCTTTTCCTACATAAAGTCACCCTGCAGGTTTCAGTCATTAGGAGGTGACCATCCCTGGGAACGATTTCTCAGTCTATAACAATGGAGCATGATTGCAGCAGGAGTGTAGAAACAGGTTCATTTTTCCCACGCTCATCTGCAACGCTCCAATAGATCACCCACATCCTTCCTCCCCAAATAGTATCCTTCTACAGCAAGCTTCAATTTGTGCAGATCTAGCTTTCTTTTCATAGCAGAGATGATCCATGTAAACATTTGAACAATCCAGAAATGTACTCCCCCTCTTCCCCCCCACCTCAATAAAGCATTGAAAAATCCCCTCACCTTCACCCTTCTGAAACTCCTGTTAGCAGTTTGGAATGTACTCTCTTAGACTTTTACAAATGTGATGCTTGTGTTTGGGAATGAACGTGTGAGTGCACGATGTTTGGCAAAGTTTGGTTCCACTAGATGAAGCCATGTGTCGTGGACTTGACTCAGCAAGGATTTCGAAGGTCTTCACTGAGGGGATTCTTTGCTGATAGGAATGCATGGTTGTTATACCAACTCTGACCTTAAGAGGGCGCGTGGCTGGAGGAGAGTCAGGAGGCCAGGCCATACCCTCTTGATATATTAAGATTTTTGGACCACAGTTGGGCATTGCTAAAGGAAATCAGTCCTGCATATTGAATATTCATTGGAAGGACTGATGCTGAAGCTGAAGTTCTAGTACTTTGGCCACCTGATGTGAAGAACTGATTCATTGGAAAAGACCTTGATGCTGGGAAAGATTGAAGGCAGGAGGAGAAGGGAACAACAGAAGATGAGACGGTTGGATGGCATCACTGACTCGATGGACAAGAGTTTGAGCAAGCTCTGGGAGTTGGTGATAGACAGAGAAGCCTGGCATGCTGCAATCCATAGGGTCGCAAAGAATCTGACACAACTGAGGAACTGAACTGAACTGGGCATTGCCTTAAAATCATAGGTTCTTAACATTTTCTATGTCTTGGACCCTTGGAGAAGTTATTAAGTGCTTCTCAGAATAATTCTTACAACTTTTTGAAAGTGAAAGTGTTAGTCACTCAGTTGTGTCAGACTCTTTGTGACCCCATGGACTGTAAACAGCCAGGCTTCTCTGTCCATGAAATTCTCCAAGCAAGAAGACTGGAGTGGGTTGCCATTCCCTTCTCCAGCGGCTTTTCCCAACCCAGGGATTGAATCCAGGCGCACTGCAGGCAGATTCTTCACCGTCTGAGCCACTTTATGGTGGTGCAAATTCAAATCTAACAAGAAGTGGCCAGGACAATATAAACGCAATAAGGAAATGTGTAGTAGGTCACCTGATGTAAGCCACTGTCATTCCCATTTCATCAATTGTTCCAATAACATGCTTTGATCACTTTTTTCAGAACGATGTTTTTGTAAATACATTGAAGCACCTCATGTTGTTTTAATAGCGCCGTAAGTCCATTGTTAGTTTGAAGCTTCCCTGTTGGTGGAACTTCAGGTGATTTCCAATATTTTTGTCCATATCTAAGGGAGCATCGTAGCACATGCATCCTGGTGCTTGTGTAGGAAGATTTATTGCAGACAACTCTCTAAAAATGGATTGCAGGGCAAAGAGGGTGTGCTTCCCTGTCAGCACGTACAAACTTGGTGACTAGTGTCCCCTCATTCTGCTCCTCAAGACCAGACCCAGGCTGTCCAACACAGCAGCCACCAGCCATATTCAACTACCGAGTTATAGAAATGTGGTGAGTCCAAATTGAGATGTGCTCTGAGTATAAAACACACTAGATTGCCAAGATTGATTGAAAAAAAAAAAAGATTGTAGAACATCTCAACAATTTTACATTGTATTATTATATGTTCAAATAATAATCATGGGAAAAATTGGAAAAATCGTGTTAAGCAAAATGCACTATATTTATTTCTTTGGCTGCTCCAGGTCTTAGTTGCAGCATGTGGGATCTTTTGTTGCAGCATACGGGATCTAGTTCCCCAATCAGGAATCGAACCCAGGCCCGCTTGCTGCCTTGGGAGTACAGAGTCTTACTCCGTACCACCAGGGAAGTCCTGCAAAGTGTATCGTTAATTACAGCTGATGCCTGAACAAAGCAGGGGTGAGGGGCACTGGCCTGACTGAAAATCCTAGTACTGCTCCCTCTGCCTCAGAAACGAAGGAATTGATGAATGGCTCACGCAAGGGCAGGAAGCAGAAACAGTTTGGATAGAATCAGGACTCAAACCTTAGTTCTTTGGATTCCATAGACTGTGATCTCTAATTGAGCACAAACTTTTCCCCACACTTAATTTACAAATCTGTAAAATGAAAATATAGGTACTATATTGAAAAAAAAACTATATTTCAGTAAAAAAAAAATTTAAGTAGGTGCTGTGTGCTTAGTCTTTCAGTCGTCTCTGACTCTTTGTGACCCCATGGACTGCAGCCCGCCAGGCTCCTCTGGCCGTGCGGATTCTCCAGGCAAGAATACTGGAGTGGATTGCCATGCCCTCCTCCAAGGGATCTTCCCAACCCAGGGTTCAAACCCAGGTCTCCTGCCTTGCAGGTGGGTTCTTTACCATCTCAACTACAAATTGGCAGTTGCCAAGAGCATTTGTCATCTGCCTTGAGACTGAACCCTGTGCTGCTGAGCTGTTGGCCTTCCACATGCCCTGAGGGGAATTCAGGATGGAGAGTGAGGCACTCCGCCCTCCAGGGAAACTGGTGGAACAGGTCCTTAGATAGATATTTTCAGGAACTGGTTTCATGATCCCAGTCCCTGCAACTCCTACATCTCTAGAAAAGCACTAAATCCCTTCATCATGACATCAGCTTCTCCCGACTTGCAGAAAACCTCTTGTAGAGTAAGTGCTTGATTGCACTGAACTCTCCCTTCACCAAAATCTTATATATTGGCCTTTCCCCACTGCCTCTTTGGAGCAGTCTCTCAAAGCTATCTGAGGTGCTGTTTCCCAGGCTGCAGCCCTCATGCATGCGTGCTAAGTCATTTCAGTCGTGTCTGACTCTTTTCAACCCCACAGACTTTAGTCCACCAGGCTCCTCTGTCCATGTGAATTCTCCAGGCAAGAATATTGGAGTGGGTTGCCATGCCTTCCTCCAGGAGATCTTCATGACCCAGGGATCGAACTCACACCTCTTATGTCTCCTGCATTGGCAGGCAGATTCTTTACCACTAGAGCCACCTGGGAAGCCCTCATTTTGCCCCCAAATAAAATTTAACTCTCAACTTTCACATTGTGCGTTGAGAGGATTAAAATCTACACAATGGAAAGACAAAGAGCAGAAAAAAGGTTATGACCAAGTGGCATACAGACTCATAGGGTTTTGTGACCCCAAGTCTCTAGGGCCGTGCAGAGCTGATCCCATCTGAAGGGGCAGGGCTGAGCAGATGGCCGAAACTACCACACCCCAAGGGCAGCTGTGGCCAGCCACCAGCCTGCCAGGGGCCACAGGAAGCCCAGAGCTGGTCAGATGTCAGCAATCGACGCAGAGGCTCTCAACTGTGGGCACCGTGGCTTCCAAAGCAGGATGTGGTGGACCTATTGTTGCAGCCACGCTTTCCAGGAAGCAAACTCACTCAGAAGGACAATGCAAATAAGGGGGTGCAGTTTATTACGCTGGCGGCCCCAGGCAGAGTCTCCTCTTAGCCAAGGACCCCGACCAGTTTTTGTGAAAACCCTAAGTATACATGCTCAAACCCACCTCCCCAAATTCCTTGTAACTAGTCTGGGCAAGGTAAAAGAGAGATCTGATCAAAGTTAACCCATGATTCATGTGTCATAAGCCTACGTAGTTAAACAGTGGATATTTATCAATAGGCCTGTGGTCATGCCCCGATAAACATAAAGGAATTTGTTTAGAGATAATTAGCGTATTCTTTTAAGCAACCCCGAGGTCTGGTTTCCCATTGGTATGCCATTTCTATAGACACCAGGCACAAAGTTCAGAGTCCACTGGCAGGGTGACCATGCGTGTGGCCTGATGTCTGCAGCCTGGCCTAAGATGGAGTGCAGCTCTGTCTGTTTCTGCCTTCACAATAGGCAGCAATGCTTGGGTCCATACAGTCTTCTGAGCCTGGCCAGATTGGTTCACCAGAACTTTCAACACTATGCAAACTGAGACCCAGGAGGTGGCAATAAACCCCCGGGGCAGGAGGGGGGAGGCTGGGAGGAGAACTCCGGAGGGTGTCGAAGCCGAAGGAGTCAAGAAAAGCCCCGCCCAGGACAAGGATCCGGGTCAGGGTGATCCGGTCCAAGGAGGCCGGCACTCAAGGGGAATTCGAAGGTCTGGAGGCCCGAAGAAACCCCCCAAAGAAACCCTTCATTGCTCATCCAGCAGCTACTGTAATAGTTTGCAAGTTTGTTTTTCTAGGATTACTGATTAATAGCTGTACAGGCATTCCCCTGAAAAGCAAAGAATAAAATTAAGAAGTAAACATTCCCCTGAAAAGCAAAAAATAGAATTAGAGGTAAACATTGTGCAGTTATAAATAGGCTTATTCTTAGAAAGTTCACAACATGGTGATTAATGCAAACATTGTTCTCATGTTTTTCTGGGGACTATGGAAATTGTGTTTCTTAATGTATTGTTTAAATCTAACAAGAAAAGGTTGTTATTGTAAAAGGGCCTCAATAGGAGACCCAGGTGGCCGGTGACTTAGTTTTTCAAGAAATCAAAAATAATCTAGTGAAAAACAAATTCTGGGAGGTGACAAAGATTGTATAAGGAATTTAAGAAAGTTTGGAAATGTTTTACTCATGATGTATGGGAATGTTGTGGAAAAGGCTTACACGGAAATAACAAGATGAAAAATACGGTTTGTAACCTCTTACACTATGTGATTAACTTGTGCAACCATGTATAAAAATGCCTTTGAAAATCAAACCCTGTTAGAATGCTTTAAGAAAGTACTTGAGAGAAATCTGTCGGATGCTCTTGCTGAATAAAGAATCATTCTTGCACCTGCGACCTCGAGTCATTTATTACGCTGACGCCGTCTCTCCCAAGAGTTCCCTGGACCCCGCGGAGGCTGGACCCCCGCAGGAGGGTGCCTCAAAGAGAGGGCCTCTCAAAGGCTGGCAGAAAACACCACCACCAGCAATAAGAATAATAGCCACAGCTCCCTAAGCCACTGCCTGGTGACCATGCTGTTCCGAGCATCTCACAATAACAGAAACAGTAAAGAAGTGCTGAGACCTCCCTATGGCCCAGTGGTTAAGACGCCACTGTTCCACTGCAGGGGCATGGGTTCGATTCCTGGTCAGGGGAATTAATCCCACCTGCTGCATGGGATGGCCAAAATAAATAAATACAATTTATAAAACAACAAAAAAAGATAAGAACTGCTAACCCTGATGGAATTCAGAATGGGAGCTATTATTACTACTACTCTGAAAATTCTAGAAGTTTCTAATTCTAAAATTGTTTAAGTATATGAAGAGCAGAAGCATCCCTGACTTTAAAACTTACCGGTTCTTTTCTTTTTATTTCTCTTTTTTTGTTTTTGGACTGTCAGTTCCCTGACCAGGAATTGAACCCAGGCCCACAGCAGTGAAAGTGCCAAGTCTTAACCGCTAGACTGCTAGGGAATTCCCATAAAATGTCAGTTCTAAGATTCTGTTATTCTGAGCTCCAAAATCACTGCAGATGGTGATTGCAGCCATGAAATTAAAGATGCTTACTCCTTGGAAGGAAAGTTATGATCAACCTAGACAGCATATTCGGAGAAGGCGATGGCACCCCACTCCAGTACTCTTGCCTGAAAAATCCCATGGACGGAGGAGCCTGGTGGGCTGCAGTCCATGGGGTTGCGAAGAGTCAGACACAACTGAGCAACTTCATTTCACTTTGCACTTTCATGCATTGGAGAAGGAAATGGCAACACACTCCAGTGTTCTTGCCTGAAGAATCCCAAGGATGGGGGGAGCCTGGTGGGCTGCCATTTATGGAGTCGC
This sequence comes from Aepyceros melampus, assembly GCA_006408695.1. NCBI lineage: Eukaryota > Metazoa > Chordata > Mammalia > Artiodactyla > Bovidae > Aepyceros > Aepyceros melampus. Next base: position 697,303 of record SJXQ01012796.1, on the reverse strand, counting down.
ACAGAGTTGGACACGACTGAAGTGACTTAGCAGCAGCAGACAGCATATTAAAAAGCAGAGACATTGTTTTGTCAATAAAGGTCCGCCTAGTCAAGGCTATGGTTTTTCCTGTGGTCATGTTGTGGAGACCAGCCTGAGCAGCCTGAGGTTGTAAAAATTGTTTCTAGCCCTGATTTGTTCCCTAGCCTGTAATCAGTCTACCATGAGAGGCGCCACTAGGGACATAGGTATGAGAACAGTGTCTTCTGACTTCTTCGGGAGCATTCCAGGGAACAAGGAGAAAGGTTAAAAATTTATTAGGGGCTCTAAAGAAACAGACCTGCACCCACGGGCTCTTTGTTAATCTTAAATCAGGGCTATTGTCTTAAGAGGAAAGAAAAACACAGAGGGGGATCATACTCGCATCTTAAGAATACAGCCCCCAGGAGTTAAGCTAAAAGTTGATTGCCTCGGGCCATTCAACTAAAGCAGCATAACTGTAGGTTAGTTATCTATTTAGGCCTAATAACGAATGAACCTATCCCCGATAAGGCCAAAGTTTGTAAACCAATCAAAACACTCCATCTCAACTGCACCTGTTTATGATTTTTTGCTTATAAACTGCTCTGTAACAATTGTTCGGGGTTCATCTCCTCGGGTGGAGATTGAACCCCGGCGCGTCGGCTTAATAAATCCTCTTGCTAATTGCATCGAGTCCGAGTCTCGGTGATCTTGGCGACGACGGGTCCTGGGCAAAGACCTCTGAGCAGCCTGAGGTTGTAAAAATTGTTTCTAGCCCTGATTTGTTCCCTAGCCTGTAATCAGTCTACCATGAGAGGCGCCACTAGGGACATAGGTATGAGAACAGTGTCTTCTGACTTCTTCGGGAGCATTCCAGGGAACAAGGAGAAAGGTTAAAAATTTAATTAGGGGCTCTAAAGAAACAGACCTGCACCCACGGGCTCTTTGTTAATCTAAATCAGGGCTATTGTCTTAAGAGGAAAGAAAAACACAGAGGGGGATCATACTCGCATCTTAAGAATACAGCCCCCAGGAGTTAAGCTAAAAGTTGATTGCCTCGGGCCATTCAACTAAAGCAGCATAACTGTAGGTTAGTTATCTATTTAGGCCTAATAACGAATGAACCTATCCCCGATAAGGCCAAAGTTTGTAAACCAATCAAAACACTCCATCTCAACTGCACCTGTTTATGATTTTTTGCTTATAAACTGCTCTGTAACAATTGCTCGGGGTTCATCTCCTCGGGTGGAGATTGAACCCCGGCACGTCGGCTTAATAAATCCTCTTGCTAATTGCATCGAGTCCGAGTCTCGGTGATCTTGGCAACGACGGGTCCTGGGCAAAGACCGGGAGGTCTAACAATGTATGGATGCGAAAGCTGGACTATAAAGAAAGCTGAGCGCCGAAGAATTGATGCTTTTGAACTGTGGTGTTGGAGAAGACTTTTGAGAGTCCCTTGGACTGCAAAGAGGTCCAACCAGTCCATCCTAAAGGAGATCAGTTCTGAGTGTTCATTGAAAGGACTGATGTTGAAGCTGAAACTCCAATACTTTGGCCACCTGATGCGAAGAGCTGACTCATTTGAAAAGACCCTGATGCTGGGAAAGATTGGGGGCAAGAGAAGAAGGGGACGACAGAGGATAAGATGGTTGGATGGCATCACCGACTCAATGGACATGGGTTTGGGTGGACTCCAGGAGCTGGTGATGGACAGGAAGGCCTGGTATGCTGCAGTTCATGGGGTCGCAAAGAGTCGGACATGACTGAGCGACTGAACTGACTGAACTGAAAGATTCTGTCATTTTAAAAATTTCTATTAATTTATTTTTAACTTACAGACAAATGAATTCCTCTCATTTGAGGGAGCAGGTCTATGAATCTTTATTTATTTATTTTTTTGCTACAGTTACATAACTTGTGGGATCTCAATTTGGAGACCAGGGATTGAACCTGAGCCCTCATCAGTGAAAGCACAGATCCTAAGTACTGGACTGCCGGGAAATTTCCAGCCTGTGAGTCTTAACAAAGGCATTGAGTCATGTAGCCATTACCACAAACAAGACACATTGCCTTCCAAAATCCCCTTGAGGCTTCCTCTCTGTCAGCACCACTGCCACCTGTAACCCCTGGCAACCACCGATCTATTCTCCATCACCAAACTTCTGTCTTTTCCAGAATGTCCTATAAATGGAACCAAACAGTATGCAGGCTTCTGAATGTCAGTTCTTTCCTGTGGCATAAGATGTTTAAAATTCATGCATGTCATGGCATGGACCACAAGTTCCTTTTAATAGCTGAGGAGTTTTTCGTTGTCTGGGTGTTTCACAGTTTGTGTATCCATTTATCAGTGGAAGGATGAGTTGTTTCCTGTTTGGGACAATTACTTTAAAAGCTGCTGCTAATATTCTCCACAGGGTGTTCTGTGATCCTGTGTGGTTTTTGTTTTGGTCACTAAGTTGTGTCTGACTCTTTGTGACCCCATGGATTGTACCCCACCAGGCTCCTCTCTCCATGGGATTTTCCAGGCAAGAAAACTGGCGTCGGTTTCCATTTCCTTCTCCAGGGATCTTCCCAACCCAGGGATCGAATCCACATCTCTTGCATCTGCTGCATTGGCAGGTGGATTCTTTACCGCTGAGCCACCTGAGATTCCCATTTTGCAGACAGGCTAATGGAAGATCAGAGAAGCTTCAGGGTAGGTCCCTAGGAGTGGGATTTCTGGGTCATATGGTGAATGCATGTTTAATTTCATAAGAAATTGACCATATGAGGGAATTCCCTGACAGTCCAGTGGCTAAGACTCCATGCTTCCAGTGCAAGGGGATCGGGTTCAATCCCTTTTAAAAGATTTCACTTCTTAAAAAGAGCTGGGTTCAGGGGAAATCAGATAAAATGGGTCAGGTGGGGTGACATTGTACCTCCTTAGGTTATCCATCTTTAAGTCCATCTTTAAGCCCCTCACTGATCAAGGGTCAACCACAAACCCCAGCATCAGCATCCCTGGTTTTGTTAGAAATGTGAATCTCAGACCCCACCCCTGCGCTACTAAAGGACGACCTGCATTTTAACAAGAAATGGGCACCTTAAGGGCCAAGAGGTGCTGGACCAGAGCATGCCTGGGAGAAACTGATCAAGTGTGCCGTCCCACCCTCACTATGCAAATGCTGCCTTCCTGTAGAGATGCTCTCAGCCTTCTCCCTTTCATCCTGTGTGTTCCTGCTCAATCGTGTCTGATTCTTTGTGACCCAGTGGACTGCAGTCCACCAGGTTCCTCTGTCCATGGAATATTCCAGGCAAGAATACTGGAGTGAGGTGCCATTTCCTACTCCAGGGGATCTTCCTGACCCAGGGCTTGAACCCATGTCTCTTACGTCTTCTGCACTGGCAGGCAGGTTCTTTGCCAACCGCACCACCTGGGAGGGAAGCCCTCTCCTTTTCAGAGTCTATCTGTATTGAGCTGTGGGTGCATATGTTTGCAATCTGCTGAAAATCTGAAATGAAGGCAGAGATCTGTTCTTGGAAATGAGTAATATATATACTACTCTCTAATTTTTAACTGTTTAATATGCTCCCGCAAGAAGAAGACAAAGTCTGTGAAAACACACACACACAGATACACACACATAAGAAGAATAAAAATAGACAAGATCTAGAGAGAAGTGGAGTTTCGCTTGAGTCTCCCCAAGAGTAGACTCCAAGAATATGACTTGGGAGACAAGACCTTTTAGAACTAGCACCCAAAAAAGATGTCCTTTTCATTATAGGGGACTGGAATGCAAAAGTAGGAAGTCAGGAAACACCTGGAGTAACAGGCAAATTTGGCCTTGGAATGTGAAATGAAGCTGGGCAAAGGCTAATAGAGTTTTGCCAAGAGAATGCATCAGTCATAGCAAACACCCTCTTCCAATAAGAGAAGACTCTACACATGGACATCACCAGATGGTCAACACCGAAATCACATTGATTATATTCTTTGCAGCCAAAGATGGAGAAGCTCTATACAGTCAACAAAAACAAGAGCGGGAGCTGACTGTGGCTCAGGATCATGAGCTCCTTATTGCCAAATTCAGACTTAAATAGAAGAAAGTGGGCAACACCGCTAGACCATTCAGGTATGACCTAAATCAAATACCTTATGGTTATACAGTAGAAGTGAGAAATAGACTTAAGGGACTAGATCTTACAGACAGAGTGCCTGATGAACTATGGACAGAGGTTCATGACATTGTACAGGAGACAGGGATAAAGACCATTCCCGTGGAAAAGAAATGCAAAAAAGCAAAATGGCTGTCTGAGGAGGCCTTACAAATAGCTGTGAAAAGAAGAGAAGCAAAAGGCAGAGGAGAAAAGGAAAGATATTCCCCATTTGAATGCAGAGTTCCAAAGAATAGCAAGGAGAGATAAGAAAGCCTTCTTCAGTGATAAAGGCAAAGAAATAGAGGAAAACAACAGAATGGGAAAGACTAGAGATCTCTTCAAGAAAATTAGAGATACCAAGGAAATATTTCATGTGAAGATGGGCTCGATAAAGGACAGAAATGGTATGGACCTAACAGAAGCAGAAGATATGAAGAAGAGGTGGCAAGAATACACAGAAGAACTGTACAAAAAAGATCTTCATGACCCAGATAATCACGATGGTGTGATCACTCAGCTAGAGCCAGACATCCTGGAATGTGAAGTCAAGTGGGCCTTAGAAAACATCAGTACAAACAAAGCTAGTGGAGGTGATGGAATTCCAGTGGAGCTGTTTCAAATCCTGAAAGGTGATGCTGTGAAAGTGCTGCCCTCAATATGCCAGCAAATTTGGGAAACTCAGCAGTGGCCACAGGACTGGAAAAGGTCAGTTTTCATTCCAATTCCAGAGAAAGGCAATGCCAAAGAATGCTCAAACTACCACACAATTGCACTCATCTCACACGCTAGTAAAGTAATGCTCAAAATTCTCCAAGGCAGGCTTCAGCAATATGTGAACCGTGAACTTCCAGATGTTCAAGCTGGTTTTAGAAAAGGCAGAGGAACCAGAGATCAAATTGCCAATATCTGCTGGATCATGGGAAAAGCAAGAGAGTTCCAGAAAAACATCTATTTCTGCTTTACTGATTGTGCCAAAGCCTTTGACTGTGTGGATCACAATAAACTGTGGAAAATTCTGAGAAAGATGAGAATACCAGACCACCTGACTTGCTTCTTGAGAAACCTGTATGCAGGTCAGGAAGCAACAGTTAGAACTGGACATGGAACAACAGACTGGTTCCAAATAGGAAAAGGAGTATGTCAAGGCTGTATACTGTCACCCTGCTTATTTAACTTATATNTTCCATGTCCTGGCTATTATAAACAGTGCTGCAATGAACATTGGGGTACACGTGTCTCTTTCAATTCTGGTTTCCTCGGTGTGTATGCCCAGCAATGGGATTGCTGGGTCATACGGCATTTCTATTTGCAATTTTTAAAGGACTCTCCACACTGTTCTCCATAGTAGCTGCACTAGTTTGCATTTCCACCAACAGTGTAAGAGGGTTCCCTTTTCTCCACATCCTCTCCAGCATTTATTGCTTGCAGACTTTTGGACTGCAGCCATTCTGACTGGTGTGAAATGGGACCTCACTGTGGTCTTGATTTGTATTTCTCTGATAATAAGTGATGTTGAGCGTCTTTTCATGTGTGTGTCAGCCATCTGTATGTCTTATTTGGAGAAATGTCTATTTAGTTCTTTGGCACATTTTTTGATCGGGTCATTTATTTTTCTTGAATTGATCTGAATAATTTGCTTGTATATTTTTGAGCTTAGTTGTTTGTCAGTTGCTTCATTTGCTATTATTTTCTCCCATTCTGAAGGCTGTCTTTTCACCTTGCTTGTAGTTTCCTTTGCTGGGAAGAAGCTTTTAATTTTAATTAGATATCATTTGTGTATTTTTGCTTTTATTTCCAGTATTCTGGGAGGTGGATCATAGAGGTTCCTGCTGTGATTTATGTCAAAGAGTTTTTCCTATGTGCTCCTCTAGGAGTTTTATAGTTTCTGTTCTTATGTTTAGGTCTTTAATCCATTTTGAGTTTATTTTTGTGTATGGTGTTACAAAGTAATCTAGTTTCATTCTTTTACATGTGATTGACCAGTTTTCCCAGCACCACTTGTTAAAGAGATTGTCCTTACTCCATTGTATATTCTTACCTCCTTTGTTGAATATAAGGTGTCCATAGGTGTGTGGATTTATCTCTGGGCTTTCTATTTTGTTCCATTGATCTATATCTCTGTTTTTGTGCCAGTAACATACTGTTCTGATGATTGTGGCTTTGTAGTAGAGCCTGAAGTCAGGCATCACCGTGGGTTTTGATACTCACCAACACTGGAGAAGGGCATGGCAACCCACTCCAGCATTTTTGCCTGGAGAATTTCATGGATAGAGGAGCCTGGCTGACTACAGTCCATGGAGTAAAAAAAAAAAAAAATCAGACACAACTGAGCAACTAGGCACAGCACTCACCATCAACTCTAATGGTCAGGTTTTTTTTTTTTTTTTTTTTTTCCCTGCTTCATTGAGATGTAATGGACATATATTGTGTAAATTTAAGGTGAAAACATGTTGATTTGATATGAATGGTCTTTTTGACGTTATATTTGGTTACAGCATTTGAGATCACGTTCATTAGTGAACTTCATTTTCGTTCTATTTCAGTGACTGTTACCTTATAATGAATGCAAATACACATATTTCTTCTCTGAAATCCTTCCTCCTCTTAAGAATCTGTGTGCACAGGACTGTAAAGGCAGTGGGAGGGAAAGCTTAAGATATAATCTAGGTTGTGCAAAGGGGAAGAATATAAAGAGGGGGAGTGAGGGAGGAAGGGAGAAGGAAGGGGACCAGGGTGTGACCTGAGAGCCCTGATTTGGTTTAAGAAAGCATGAGCCCCTGCCTAGAAAAAGGTCCTGGCTTCAGCATGAAGATCCACAGTGAGGGCCCTAGGAATCCAGTAGGTGCTGAGTCTTCAAGTGCAGATCACTTGGGAATAACTTGCTTCCTGCCTTCCTCACCCTGCCCCTCCACCCCAAGCTGCCGCCTTGCCCGCAGAAGAGGACAGTGGCTTGCTGTTTGCAGCTGGAGACTTTTCTGACATTGGAAGAGAACTCCTCACTTTTTAGGTTCCTGACCTCAGCTGAAGTCTGTTGGAATAGCTGTGTGGACCACCTTCCCCTACCCTTAAGCTATTGAACCCCAAATAACTAAAGATGCAGATAATATGGAGATAAGGTAGTGGGCTTCTGGATGCCAGAGAGGGAAGTGGGGACTCTCACCACACTGAGACCTGGAAAACATCCTCTGGCGGGGCCCTGAAGCCCCACCCATATTCTTTCCTTTCTCTAACAATTTGGTAGAAGGGTTTCTAGTTGAAAGATCCTATGGGGAAAAACTGGTTCAGAAACCTGATTGGAGCCCGGTTTGGATACTATGGATTGGATTAGAATGGGCTTTAAAAGGCGTGGAATCTCCTAATCCAGCCTGAGAAAAGGCTTTTGAAAAGCCAGGTAGACATCCATGGACACTGGACACAGGAAGTGGTGCTGGTATTCCCAGAGAAGTCTTTCTGGGGCATGGACACAAAGACTCTCCAGCTTCACCCTCCACTGGGGCTCAGAGTAGGAAGTGTTTAGCTGCACTGAGCCAACTGGATTTCAGGAGCTGGTGAGCCATGGGGTTTGGAATGCTTCATTTTGTTCTCTGCAGCCATGAGTTGCAAAATTTCTCTGTCAAGGGCTAGAGAGTAACCAGGCCTTAAGGGCCATATGGTCTCTGCCATTAGCAGTGTGAAATAGCCTCAGGGAGCAGCAAATGATCACGGCTGTATTCCAATAAAATTTTATTTGTGACACTGAAATTTAGATATCATATAATTTTCATATGTCACAAAATATTCTTTATTTCCCCTCAAATTAAAAAAAAATGAAATGCATTTTTAAAAGTTAAAAAAAAAAACAATGAAAACATAAAAATCATTCTTCACTTGCTGGTTTGGAGAAAGAAAGAAAAAAAAAAAAAGGAAGCAAGCCAATTTGTCAATCCCTGTCTAAACCATTTGCCTATATAATGCAGCTAGCATCCCACTAGTGACTTGTGACAAAAATTTAGTAGGCTGAATTCTGCTTACAAAAAATAGAAATTTTCATTAAATCTAAGATGATATCAGCTGTAAGAAACAACATTATTCCTTTTATTCATGGCCACACCCAGTGACAAGTGGGACCATATGTCCCTGACCAGGAATTGAAGCCATATCCCTGGCCTGAAAGTGAGAAGTCCTAAATCCTGGATCACCAGGGAAGTCCCACAGCTTTAGCTTTCTGTCAGCCCACTCCAGTACTCTTGCCTGGAGAATCCCATGGAGGGAAGAGCCTTGTAGGCTACAGTCCATTGGGTCGCAAAGAGTCGGATACGACTGAGCGACTTCACTCACTCATAAAATATATATTTATATACATACATATATGTGTGTGTTCAGTTGCTGAAGTCATGTTTGACTCTTTGCAACACTATGGACTGTAGCCCACCAGGCTCCTCTGTCCATAAAATTTTTCAGGCAGGGATACTGTAGTGGGTTGCTATGCCCTCCTCCAGGGGGATCTTCCTGATCCAGAGATGGAACCTGCATCTCTTATGTCTTCTAAATTGGCAGGAGGGACCTTTACTGCTAGGACCATCATTTACACACAACTAAGCAGACTATGATATGCTACTGATGAAATGTGATCGGTATCAGAAATGGTGAAATGCAGATGAATAGAACGGACTTTTGGACTCTGAGGGAAAGGGAGAGGGTGGGAGGATTTGGGAGAATGGCACTGAAACATGCATACTATCATGGAAGAAATAAATCACCAATCTATGTTCAATACAGGATACAGGATACTTGGGACTGGTGCACGGGGATGATCCAGAGAGTTGATATGGGGTGGGAGGTGGGAAAAGGGTTCAGGATTGGGAACTCATGTACACCCGAGATGGATTCATGTCAATGTATGGCAAAAACCAATACAGTAATGTAAAATAAAATAAAGTAAAAATAAAAATTAGAAAAAAATAAAATGCAAGCCAAAATATAAATAAATTCATTAATTAATTAAAAAAAAAGACTTTTGTGTCTATAGTTATGTTCCTGTTTGCTTTAAAATTCTTTTTATCTGGGCCTTCTCTCCTCCTTTTATTTAATGTTTTTAACTAGATGTTTGTCTAGTACATTATNGGTTCAGGATTGAGAACTCATGTACACCCAAGATGGATTCATGTCAATGTATGACAAAACCAATACAGTGTTGTAAAATAAAATAAAGTAAAAATTAAAATTAAAAAAAGAAAAGAAATGGTGAAATGTAAACTTTATAATGTCTCTTAATATCAAGGAAATGTGTTAATGTCATGGAAGCCATCAACAAATGTATTATATGGAGAGAAATTGTGTACAGTTCAATTCAGTTCATTTCAGTCATTCAGTTATGTCCCACTCTTAGCAACCCCGTGAATAGCAACACGCCAGGCCTTGCTGTCCATCACCAACTCCTGGAGTTCACTCAGACTCACATCTCTCATCTATGGAGTCAGTAATGCCATCCATCCATTTCATCCTCTGTCGTCCCTTTCTCCTTCTGCCCCCTTTCACTCCCAGCATCAGTCTTTTCCAGTGCATCAACTCTTCACATGAAATGGCCAAAATACTGGAGTTTCAACTTCAGCATCATTCCCTCCCAAGAAATTCCAGGGCTGCTCTCCTTCAGAATGGACTGGTTGGATCTCCTTGCAGTCCAAGAGATTCTCAAGAGTCTTTTCCAACACCACAGTTCAAAAGCATCATTCTTCGGCCACAGCCCCTGTCAACTTCCAGCTACATACTGGCTGACTTTCTCTCTTGCATAACAGTTTTAATTCATTAATATTTACAATTCATTAAATACTTGGAGAAATTGCTTCTCAGCCTTTTGTCTAACATCAAATATAAGTACCTGGGGAGCCAGGAAAGAATGAGTGGAGACTGAGGTACAGATAAATGATTGTGTTAATAACAATTGCTGTTTATTTATGCAGCAGACATGTAACACTGACAGACATCACATGTTGTTCTAGAAACAAAAATACAGCATCTCAATAGCTCTTGAGTTGAATATGACATGTGAGTTGGGGGAGGCTATGATATCTGACATCATGGTCAGGGAAGCCTGGCAGAGAAACTGTGGACCGAGGCGGGTCGAGAGTTGGGTGGCAGTACTTGAGACAGTGTTCAAGGCAGGGGGAGCAGCAGAAGTCCTGAAAAGGCCCCGTCCTTTCTCCTCAGTACCATTGGGAGATTGAGTCTGAGAACACTGCACCCACAGATACCAAAATCCATGGGTGCTCAAGTCCATTATATAAAATGGTGTAGTTTTTGCATGTAACTTAAGGGGATGTTCACACATGCTTTAAATCATCTCCACATTCCTTATAATACCTAATACAATGTTGATGCTGTGTAAATAGTTTCAAGTACAGTGTAAATGCTCTCTGTCTCTCTCTCTCTGTCTCTCTCATATGCCAGAATGAGGCAAGTTCAAGTTTTGCTATTAGAACTTTCTGGATTTTTTAAAAAATATTTTTGATCCATGTATAGAGTATGGTGCCTTCTAGACTCAGAGTGGAGGGAGTGAGAGGTACCCCCAAGGGGCAGCTGGGAGCTCTTTTGGATATTTTATGATGGTCAGTATTTCTGAGTGATATTGTAGATCTGTAAGCAAAATGGTGGCTACCAGCTCTCCTGCAGAGTTTAACAGGAGCACTGGGGCCACCATGGGGAGACAAGGCAAAAGTGGCAGCTGGAGAAGAAAGTTTAAAATGGTCAAGTACTTAACTGAGTTTGAGATGTTTCCTTATGTCTAATAGTTATCTCAATGTTTCAGCCAATGATTAAATAAGTACTAATTATTTTTTTGAAAAATATAATCATCACCACTTATCTGCAGAGAAAAATTTCCAAGACTCCCAGCGGACAACTGTAACCTCACATAGTATCAAACCACATATACACAATGATTCTTCTATACAAACATACCTGTGATGCAGTTTATTTCATAAAAGCACAGCAAGAGATTGTCAACTGCCTAATAATAACAGGAAAGTAAAAGTGAAGTCACTCAGTCGTGTCCAACTCTTTGTGACCTCATGGACTGTAGCTTACTACCTTCCTCTGTCCATGGGACTTCTGAGGAAAGAATTCTGGAGTGGGATGCCATTTCCTTCTCCAGACTATCTTCCTGACCCAAGGATCAAATCCAGGTCTCTCAAATTGTAGATGGGGGTCACACCAAACAGCATCTGGGGTCATAGTTCCCTAATGGGGATAAAACTCATGCTCCTGCAGTGAAAGCACAAAATCTTCCTCACTGAACTGCCAGGGAAGTTCCTGGAATTGATTTAATAAAAGACATCAAATTAGGATTGAGTGACATTTTACATTTTAGTTTGTTACCAGTGACTATAGTTCACATCATTTTTATAGTTTTGTGATTTTACTAACTTAAAGTGTTTTCGGGGTTTCTTTTTGTTTTAAAAGCTAAAAACAGTTTTTTAATTCCATGGAATAATAAAAAAAAAATCTGCAGAACATTTTAAATAGTTGTGGCTTTGTTCTGAATGTGAGTGTTTTGTTCCATTGAACCAAATGGTAATAACATGTGCAGAAGAGACACACAATGAAAGCTACATCTTTTTATTAAGTGACATAGCAGCACCCATTGCATGAATTATTGGTTGGAGTTTAGAGACAGGTTGCGTTGGGCTAAACAGCTTATTCATGTTTTCTGCTCTTGAGTAATAATCAGAATCTTTCTCTGAAGAGAATGGGGTCAGCTCTCAGAATCCTAGGTACTACTGACCAGCAGAGCTGGAATTAAATGCAGCAGCCGGTAGATAAGGGATGGGGCAAGAGGTCATCTTTTCCCTTTATTGCTGCCTGGAGAGATGTTTGCCCTGGTACCACTGGGGCCAAAGCTATGACTTTGTGTCCAGAGGATGTCTCTGACCTTGCCTTGGGTTCCCCTAGGGTGGACGGACAGCAAGGTGTCCCTAGTTCCTTGGTTGGAGAAGAAACCCCATCACCACTGGCTCTTTGACATCCCTCCAGGACTTGCTCCAGAGTAGGTTCTTCAGAATGGGCATTCAGGCCCTACCCCAACCACATGGAGCTGGCCGACCAGAGCCTGCTGCAGAATGAGGCCTTGGCCATCATGGAAGCTGCCCATAAAGCTCTTCCCGCCACTGTTTATGGTGGTCTGTGCTAGGAGGCACACTCAGTCCCTGAATGTGGTGGTGTAGGCCTGGCTCTTCCCCTGCCTATCCCCTGGGGGCCCTGATGAAAGACCACCAGCCTCATCTGGAGACCTTCCAGGCTCCACTCAATGGCCTGGATGTCCTTGTTCAGGAGGTCCACTCCAGGAAGTGTTGACCTGGCAGACTGGTGGGACCAGGGGGTGTGAGCAAGATGCAGCCAGGGCAGAAGGATGAGGGGTCACCTGGAAACAGGCTTCTGGTTGTACAGGACTGGTTGAAGGGCAGAAGGGACAAAAGGCAAGTGACCCCACCAGTGTTCCTTAAAACAGGGACCAAAGGGGTTCATGAAGCCACTGAAGGAGCTGTGGTATATGTGGTATATGGAGTACAAAGCCCTCACAGGGTCCTGGTGTCTGTCAGCTTCTGCACAGCTCAGCTTGTCCCCCAAAACCCTGCAGGCAGTGGAAGCTGCAGGTGCTGGGCTTGCAGCAGAAAGCCCACCAGGACTTCTCGACCATGTGGTCCGGCATCACAGCCAACCTTGGCTCACTGCTGGTGCCCGAGCCATTCCCAGCCCATGCAGAAGAAGTGCAGGGTGGAGGCACAGACAGGTCTGAACCGGCATAGGCCCCTGTGCAGGTGCTGGTCGACCTGTGCCTCAAGGAGGACACCCTGAATCAGACCCTCAGCTACCTGCTGAAGAAGGCCAAACATGAGGGGCCTGCTGCACCTGCCCTGCCAGAAGCTGAGGATCTTCAGTATCCCACACAAAGCATCAGGAGGATCCTGAAGTTGGTGCAGCTGGACTCCATCCAGGACCTGGAGGTGAACTGCACCTGAAAGCTGGCCATGCTGGGCAGGTTCATGCTGCACCTGGGCGAGATGGGCAACCTGTGCCGGCTGCTGCTCTGGTGCATCCACGTGTTGCCTCATACCACACTCAACCAGGAGGAGCACTTCGTCACCCAGCTAATGGCCTAGTTCATGAACCTGCCCCACCTGCAGAAGCTCTACCTGGACTCCATCTCCTTCCTCAATGGCCACCTGCACCAGGTGCTCAGGTGAGGCATGGTGCCAGCTCCATAGACCAGAAAGAGCCTCTCTCATTTTGTTACCATTGGGACGTCTACTCTGTGCCCACTGGGGACATTGCCAGGGTGCCCAGGCTGCTCAGAAGTCCTCACGATGCTGCCACTCTGTACCCGGGCATCTTGTCAGGTTACCTTCCTGGTTAGGGTCAAAGGCGTGGCCTAGATTAAAGGGGACTTCTTGCTGGGAGTCCTTATAGTAGGGGTCAGGTGTGATGCCTTTGGGAATTACTTCCGAGAGTAATGTCTTAGCTGAGATGATGACAGATAACTAAGCGAGGAGGACATTGGTCCATCAATGTGTGAGATTTGCAGTCTGAAGCTCTGTCTCTCCCTCCCACCTGCCACTTCTGTCCTGAGCTGTTTTAGGCTCCAGGTGAGCTGTGGGAAGTAGGTGATTCTCGAGATGACAAGAAGGGATCAGGAGGGGAAATTGTGGCTCCTAAACAGTCCAGAGAAGATAAAAAGTCAAATTAGCATCGTTGTTGAAGTGGCTCCAATCTCTTTAAATCTAAATTACAATTATTATTTTCCTCTAAGACTTCTGAATACCTGGAAATCCTCAGTAACAGGTTATCACTCTGCCTTGAACACAGTGATAAAGCTGAGAGGATGCAGCCTAGTCTGTCTCTATAAATGAGTTGCATTGATTCTCTTTTTGGCAGCTGCTAACTCAAAGCATTGGGAATAAATATATTCACTGAGAAACCAGAAGAAAGAAAGAAAAAAGAAGAAAGAAGAAAGAATTGTAGGTGATGATGGTCAGTTTGTGGCCCCCGAATATCTGGGGGATATTCACCCAAGGATCATCTGTAACTGCTGGGACCCACCAGCCAATGTCCACTGCACCCAACCTGCTATTGAATTCTACTAGTTGTGTCCTGTAAAAACATCTTAATTCCTGTTAACTAAATACTAGTAAGCTGAAATAGGTAAATAACATTTGTTTACTGATTGCTTCCCACGTTGAAAATAGTTCATTTTGTGCAGGGGGAGGTCATACTCATATGGCCATGACCTTTCCCCCAGAAGACCCCCTGCCTTCCCATCAAGAAGGTGAGAGGCCAGCTTCAAGTCAGCGAGATGCCCTGTGTTCTGGTGAAACAGGCCTCGCCTCCCCATATCCCTCCACCTGCCACCTCTGCCCCTGGGACTGACTGCCTTGTCCCTCCCCAGGTTCCTCTGGAGACCCTGTCAATCACCAGCTGCGTGACTTCAGAGTGAGACCTGATGTATCTGTCACAGTGTCCGAGTTTCAGCCTACTGAAGTACCTGGGCCTCAGCGGGGTCAACATGACCAGTCTCAGTTTGGAACCCTGGCAGGTCCTTATCGAGAGGACCTCAGCTACCCTGCAGGACCTCGACCTGGGCAAGTGTAGCATCATGGACTCCCAGTTCAGTGGCCTCCTGACCTCTCTGAGCTGCTTCTCCCAGCTCAACACCTTCATCTTCTGCAGAAACCCCATCTGCATAGCCATGCTGGAGAGCCTGATGCACCACACCAAGGGGCTGAGCAAGCTAAGCCACATGTTGTACCCTGCAATTCTGGAAAGCTATGAGGATGTGCACAGCAGCCGTACCTGGGCCTCCTGGCTCAGCTGCATGCTCGGTCCAAGCAGTTTCTGTGCAAATCTGGGTGGCCCAGCATGGTCTGGTTCAGCACCAACCCCTGGCCACACTGTGGTGACCAGATCTTCTATGACACCAAGCCCATCCTGTACTCCTGCTACATGCCTGCCTAGCCCAGCTTATGACTTGCAGGCTTTGTCCCCGGCACTGGGACACTGCCACCCAGACCTCAGTGCATCTAGAAGGAACACAAACCACAGTTTCACACAATTGTTCAGTGCATGCGGGAAAAGGAAAGGTGATTTAGAGTAGGACAGGGGGTGGGGGAAGGCGTTGGTGGGATTTTTGGAGAGATGTGTTCCTACAAATTTAGAAATGTGAATCTGAATTTTGGAGGGGGGTTTTGGGCTTGGGAGGTTGATGATGTCATTACCCCTGTGTTGGACTGTTCCAAAGAAATAAAGGGAACTTCAGTGTCAATAATTTGGTATCCTCTGTGATCTGTGACAATGATTCTTCCCTTTAAACACATGACTCTCCTGTTAGTGGGTAAATGAAAGGGCCTGAGCATGAGTGGGGCCTAAATGCTCTCTGATAGGCAAGAATCAGCTATAGGAATTCAGGGCATCATCTACCCACTCCATGTAGTTCTCATTTCGAGGTCAGCCACCTCCTCACTTATTTCTGAGGCTGTTCAATCTATCATCATACACAAGGGTCATCCTCAGGGCCTGGAATGAACTAAGTGTCCAGGAGTAAGCACTGCTGGAGGAAACCTTCTTCCAAGGGGCCCTCACTGCTAACCCCACCCAGGCCCTGGGCTGGAGCATTTTCCTCAGTGGATGCAGCAGATGCAAAGCCACCATCTTGGACCCTGGGAAGTGCCAAGATGAGTTCACTGTGGAAAATCAGGCCTGGAGTCCTGGGGGATAGTCACCTGTAGACCATCTGGAGCCTCTTCGACCCACCAGCCTGTGGCCACTTTTCTACTGCTCAGCCATATCTGACTGTTTTGGACTCCATGGACTAATCCTGCCAGGCTTCTATGCCCATGGAATTCTACAGATGAGAATACTGCAATGGGTAGCCGTTCTCTTTTCCAGATGATCTTCCCAACCCAGGGATTGAACTTGAGTCTTCTGAATTGCATGCAAATCTGAGCAGCCAGGGAATCCTCCAATTTCTAAGAGACAACCTAACATACCTGAATCCATTGTCTAAATGTGCCTTTATGGCACTAATATTCCCACAGGTTTTATTTTGTTTTTACATTAGTGAAAGTTTTCACACAGTTATTTATTCAAAGGCTGATGAACTCTATTCCCAATCATCAAACAATGTCATTTCCGAGTTCCGTATTTCAGTCTTGAGTGTAACGGCATTTTTCTTCTTGGTGTCATTCATTTGTAAATTAAAAAAAAAAAAAAAAAAAAGAACTTAATCCTTACATTTTTACCTTAAGCCACATGGTAAAGATAAAATTTCCTCCAAATCCTAGTTCTCTGCCAACATGGCCACACTAAGGCTTTTAACTAATTCTCTTCGCCAACCAGAGCTCTTTGCTGAGACCAAGTCCTCTGAGTCAGAGAAGATTTAACAAGTAAACAAAATAACTGCACCCCTTCAGAGTGGAGGGCTCTAACTATAATCATTTTTGTGACTGAAGGTGCTGGGAGTGGCATGGACCACCAATTTTGATCTAGGAATGTCCTAGAAATTAGCATAGCCTTGATTTAAGCTTTTCTGTTGGCTCAGATGGTAAGGAATCCACTTACAATGCAGGAGACACTAGCTTAGTCCCTGAATCAGGAAGATCCCCTGGATAATGGAGTGGCTACCCACTCCAGTATTCTTTCCTGGGCAACTCCATAGAGGAGCCTGTTGGGTTACAGTACATTCAGTCACAAATAATCAGGCAGGCCCGACTAACACTTTCACTTCATCTTTAATCCTTTTGGTAAGCAGATGGTGCAAGTTGTCATTGATTGAGTTATTCAATGTGTCATAGTCCCTTACGTTTTGGTCTTTCTCTGTCCCACCCTTGCATTTAACTGCAAAACCATCCTTTTATGATTTTTTTTACTCAGAATATTAGAACTGAGAGCAGAAGCAGCAAGAAGCCAGACACTCTCCACTGATTAGGTGAGGATGAAGGAGGAGAATGAAAGAACCAGCTTAAAACAAAGCATTAAAAACACTAAGATTGTAGCATCTGACTCCATTCCTCCATGACAAATAGAAGGGGAAAATGTGGAAGTACTGACAGATTTCCTCTTGTTGGGCTGTACAATCACTGCAATGGTGATTGCAGCCATGAAATCAGAACACGGTTGCTTATTGGCAGGAAAGTTATGATAAAACTAGACAGGGTGTTGAAAAGCAGAGACGTTACTCTGACAACAAAGATCTGCATAGTCAAGGCTATGGTCTTCCAAGTGCTCATGTGTGGTTGTGAGAACTGGACCACAAAGAAGGCAGAGCACAAAAGTATAATTGCCTTTGAGTTGTGGTGCTGGTGAAGACTCCTGAAAGTCCCTTGGATAGCAAGGAGATCAAACCAATCGATCTTAAGGGAGATCAACACTGAATACTTGGTAAAAGGACTGATGCTGAAGCTGAAGGTCCTCTATATTGGTCATGTGATGTGAGCTGCTGACTCACTGGAAAATTCCCTGATGCTGGGCAAGATTGAGGACTGAAGGAGAAGAGGGTGACAGAGAATGAGATAGCTGGATGGCATCACCAAGGTAATGGACATTAACTTGGGCAATCCAGCAAATGGTGAGGGCCAGGGAGGTCCTGAGTGATGCAGTCCATGGGGTTCCAGATACAACTTGGAAAATGAACAACAGTCTCTTGAGATAAAGCTGTTACAGGGAGAGTAGAAGAGGAAAAACTTTTTGTGAGAACAATGGAAGTGCCAGGCTCTCCCTTAGAGATGGAGGAAGTGGGTAGAGGCTGGCCACCTGGATTAGTGCTCTCTTGAAATGTGTGCCTTCTTGGCACATTTTAGAGTCCACTTCTCACACAGCCCTGATCTGTAGGTTAGCAGACACCAGCCTGTGTCCCAAGGCCTGATCTCCTCCTGGGTACCAGGTTCTCAGTTGGTGTGAGATGCCCAGCTTTGTTGGGGGACACTCAAGCTGACCACATGTCACTCCATGGACACAAGCCCCAGGGTGCTACCTCCTTGACATGCAATGGGCCTGGACTGCAGTTAGCCTTGGGATTGTCCACAGGAGGAAAGATGGGAACAGGTCACGTCTGTTTTTCTGTTTTTGTTTCTTTTCTTGACCAGCCAACGTAGCTTGCAGGATCTAGGTTCCCCAACTAAAGATATAATCCACACCCTCAGCAGTGAAAGTGAAGAGTCCTAACTACTCGAGCATTACCAGAGTGTTCCCAGTAGGTCATTTCTTAAGCCTGGCAGACGGCCCAGAAGTCTGATGTTGGCTGCCGAGAGGCAGGCTTCTATGTTTCAGGCTTTGATGAAGTCACCAAACATTCTTCTCTCTCTGACATCTGCAAGCCCTTGCGACCATGGCCCATATCACAGAAACTTCTGGAGGTAGAGAGAACTGAAGGGAGACATATATCCTCCCTATTCATATTTCTTTCTTGTCTACAGACCCAAATGCCTTCCAATAAATTGATCTGCCCTCAACACATCTACAGAAAACATGCTACCCTCTTTCCTGGAAACCTTCCCTGAAAGAGAGGTTGAAATCATGTCCTCTGCTTCTTCCTAACCTAACATGTGAAGACTTTTCTGTACACCTGGTTATAAGCTTCTGATAGACAGCTATAGATTTTCTTCCTTTTTCTTTTCTCTCTCTCTCTCTCTCTCTTTTTTTTTTTTTTTTTAATTAAAACACATACTCCCCTTCATATCCAGGATGGTTTGAGCACAGGCCACACTCTATTCTCAAGATTCTGTCCCTCACAGTGTAGGAGAGAAGTGAAAAAAAAAAAAAAGTTGAGGCCAGAAAGAAAGTTGGATGGGGACCTTTAGCAGCAGTGGTCTGCAAGAAGTGGTCCACGGGAGCAGGCTGCGTCCTGGAAAATCTGAGTAGGTGGGCACTTGTTGATGTTTTGAGTCACCTGGGAGCTTAGTCATCACCTGCATACCCCCTACCTGTCCTTGAGGTGAGCCCTCTCTAGGGACTCCTGACTTAAGAATGCCTTAAGGTATTAAGGTGGCGACCAGAAATACACAACACTAAAACAACAGGAAATTGTTTTCTCCCAGTTCTAGAGGCTAGAAGTCCAAGATCAAGGTGTTGACAGTGTGGTGTCTCTGGAGATCTCCTTCCCTGAGACACAGACATGTCTCCCTGTGACATGCTGCATTCTCGTGTCCTCCTGCCCTTTTACGTACAAGCATCCTAATGTCTTGTAGGTCCTAATTTCCTCTTTTTCTGTTGTTGTTGTTGTTGGTTCTGGCCATGCTGCTTTTCTTCTGGGTCTTAGTTTCCAGACCAGGGGTTGAACTTGGGCCCTTGACAGTGAAAGTTCTGAGTCCTAATCACTGGCCTTCCACGGAATTTTCCTCTCTCTTTTTATGTAGAGAACCATCAGATTGGAGTAGAGCCCACCCTAGTGACATTGTTTTAACTTAACGGTATAATCTACAAATATGGTTACATTCCAAAGTGTTGGGGGTTAGGACTTCTACAGAGATAGATGTGTCTGTGTGTATACATACATGTGAGGTATTCAGTCTTCCTGGCAGCACGTGGGATCTAGTTCCCTGACCACGGATGGAAGCCCAGCCTCCTTCACTGAAAATGGAGAGGTTTAGCCATTGGACCATTAGGAAAGTCCAATGGATTTTGCAGGACACAATGCAGCCAAAAAAGAGGGGTGATGGTAGGGTGATTTACCTGGCTACACATTTGCATCCTACCTGCTCCTTAGAAATATCTGAGACCTTTAAAAACGTTGACTCCCTGGTCCCATTCCTGGACATACTGATTCTGTGGGTATGGAGTAAGATAGGCAGAATAAACCAGAACATCAGTACTTTTCAAAAGCTCTCTACTACTCACTGTTTAATATGGACACCTTAGGCAGCCTGGGCAACACCTGGAGCTAGTGAGACACTCGGACTCTCAGGCCCACCCACAACTGTTGGATGAGAATGTGTTTTTGCACAAAACACATAGGCAATTCCTTAGATTCACTGAAGGTTAAGAAGTAGAACCCAGGAAATTTGAATGTGTGGCCAAAAGTGAGAATTTTGGATCCAAATTTCTGAGCTTTTCTTATATTCTAAATTCCTTCAATACTAAGGACATCCAGTAGCCCCAAGAAAGGGTGTGGAGGCCCTAGAATCTCTGAAGTATGGTGGGGAGGATGAAACTTCCAGCTCAAACTACCACATCTGATTAGCTTATTGAATTACCAATAACCTGCTCCTCCCAGGGCAGGTGCTCAGTGTGTCACATGAAGAAAAATGAATTCCTAACCCTCATCATTCAGGGTCTCCTGAAGGAGTATATTCTTGAGTATTTTAAGCAAGTTATTGTTGTTTCGGTTCCCATTGTGCCTCAGCTGGTAAAGAATCTGCATGCAATGTGGGAGACTTGGGTTTGATCTCTGGGTTGGGAAGATTCCCTGGAGATGGGAAAGGTTATCAACTGCACTATTCTAGCCTGGAGGATTCAATGGACTGTATATAGTCCAGTTCAATTCAGTTCAGTCGCTCAGTCCTGTTCAATTCTTTGGACCCCATGAATCGCAGCATGCCAGGCCTCCCTGTCCACCACCAACTACCGAAGTGCACTCGGACTTATGTCCATTGAGGCAGTGATGCCATCCAGCCATCTCATCCTCTGTCGCCCCCTTTTCCTTCTGCCCCTAATCCCTCCCAGCATCAGAGTCTTTTCCAATGAGTCAACAAAAATAAACAATGTGATCTAATTAAAATTAAAAGCTTCTGCACAACAAAGGAAACTATAAGCAAGGTAAAAGACAGCCTTCTGAATGGGAGAAAATAATACTAAATGAAACAAATGACAAACAACTAATCTCAAAAATATACAAGCAGCTTATGCAGCTCAACTCCAGAAAAATAAATCACCCAATCAAAAAATGGGCTAAAGAACTAAATAGACACTTCTCCAAAGAACACATAAGATGGTTAACAAACACATGAAAAGATGCTCAACAGCACGCATTATCAGAGAAATGCAAATCAAAACCACAATGAGGTACCAGTTCACACCAGTCAGAATGGCTGCGATCCAAAAGTCAACAAGCAATAAATGCTGGCTGGAGAGGGTGTGGATAAAAGGGAACCCTCTTACACTGTTGGTGGGAATGCAAATTAGTACAGCCACTATGGAAAACAGTGTGGAGATTCCTTAAAAAATTGCAAATAGAACTGCCTTATGATCCAGTGATCCCACTACTGGGCATAGGTTAGAATCATTCTTTTTCACAAAAAAGATAAGATCATTCATTCAATGCCATTCCATGAGTTGTATGTCTATCCTATCCTTGCTCTTCTTGTTCTAAACATATTAAAAAAAAAAACTGTCCTGTTATCTCTATCAGGTTTTTTCAACCTTTAGGGTCATTTCAGGTAGGATTCTTTATGGCATTTTTTTAAACCACATCCTCTTATATTCATTTATCCTGGATTTTTATGCCTTCATTTCAATACATGTTCTTTAGAAATACAGGATGGAGAGCAACCAGTAGAGGCACATTGGTTTCAATTGCCAGCAGATCTCCCCAGCTCTTTATTCATCTCCTTTTTTTCACTGTCTCTGGGCATGTAATCATACTTACTTCAGTGTAGAAAACCACTTTCTTAAAGTCTAGGATTTTGCTTTACAGAGTACTTATGGACTTTCAGCTAAAATGGTTGCTTTCTGTAAAAGTTTCTGTCACCTTCACTTCACCAATTTCTTTTTTATCAGTCAGTGAGAGAAGCAAGTCTCCTTATCATTTTCTCTACCTTCTAGGAGGTGGAGTTGTCAACAATGGAGGTTGAAAACTTGTCAGATATTGCCTTCAGTTAAATGATATGTCTAGCAGATGTCTGTGGAGCTGAAATCACTCGTGCTTACTACATTTGCTCTTAGAACAAAAAGCCTGGGAGACTATAGTCCATGGCGTCACAAAGGGTTGGACATAAGTGAAGGACTTTCACTTCACTACTAAGTAAATCCACAATATTTTTTTTTCTTATTAAGTCATAAATTAAATTAGATTTACCAGGCAATCCATCACAATGGCTACTGCAACTAAGATGTGTCGATTGGTGAGAGTATCTATTGAAATGATTTACCATGAGACTTTGAAAATGCAGAAATATCAGGTTAAATGCAGCAAGTGGTTTGGATCTCCTTGCAGTCCAAGTGACTCTCAAGAGTTTTCTCCAGCACCACTGTTCAAAAGCATCAATTCTTTGGTGCTCAGCTTTCTTTATAGTCCAACTCCATACATTACTACTGGGAAAACCATAGCTTTGACTAGACAGTCCTTTGTCGGCAAGTTGACCAGAATGATTATTAACACAGAATTAGGAGAGAGAGAATATTAAGCCCAATTCTGTGATCAAAACTTTAAGAATGGAACTATTCAAAGGCAGAGTGCCTACTTCACTTGCTCTCTGCACAAAAAATTGAATAACAGTGACTTCAGGGCTTTCTTCTACCCCCTTTATTATAGTCTAAGTTAACCTTCTTTCTAGGGCTGTGATTATGATGGAAGAACAACACGCTGAAAGTGACAGAATGAAAGGAGTAGAGTGTGTTTATTTTGCCTACGTGACAAAAAAGTGCTACTAATTTAAAATATAGGGCAGAAATTGAGTAAGACAAATTTTGATCTTGGGAAATTCAGAAACTTAAGTTTTGTCTTGTTTTTTAATAAAGTGAATTGAAATGAGGCTTTCCCCCCCAACAATTTAGATAGACAATGCCTGTTCCCACAAGCTTTACTAGGTATAGACAAATACACTTACCAAAAAGCATCTGTTTCAATTATTGGTTAACTTCATTAATGCCTCTGTGCCTCACTTCCTCATCTATAAAATAAGAATGTTGATAACACCATCCTCATAGATTTTTTTTTTAATTAAATGAAGCAGAACATGTAAAACACCAAGGACATTTCTTAGTAGATCTAAGAAACATACTTAATTTTTTTTAACAATATTGAAATCGAGTTTTTTGGCCCCAATCTAGATAGACAAACACCTTTCCCACAAGTTTCCTAGGTATAGATAAATACTCTCACAAAAAATAACATTTTTTTCCACTTACTTGTAACTTTATTAATGCATCTGTACCTCAGTTTCCTCATCCATAAAATGGGAACATTAATAACACTTTCCTCATAGATTTTCAATTTAATTAAATGAAGCAGAGCATGAAAAACACCCAGGAAATCACTTGGTAGATCTAAGTAACATATTTAAGTTTTTTTTTTTTTTAATAGATAGAACTGAAACAAAGTCCCTCCACCTCAATAATCTAGATAGACGATGCCCTTTCCCAAAAAGTTTACTGTCGATAAATACACTAACAAAAAACTTTCCTTTACTAGTGACTTCATTGTCTCTGTGCCTCAGTTTCCTCATCTATAAAATGGGAATATTGACAACACTTCCTCATAGATGTTCTTTTAATTAAATGAAGCTTAACATGTAAAACACTCACCATTGCTTAGGAGATCTAACTAACATACATAATATTGGTTGTTTTTTTTTTTTTTTTAAGAGTGTTAAAATCTTTATTTTTACCCCACAGCCTTGTAGATTTTCTTTTACCTTACTGATTTTTATTTTTAATTAAGTGAAGCAGAGCATGTAAAATACCCAGAACATGCTTAGTAGAGTTAAGTAACATACTTAATTTTTAAATTGAATTGAAATTGAGTTTTTCTCCCCAAAAATCGAATAGTGCCCTTACCAACAAAGTTCATTAAGTATTGATAAATATGCTCACCAATACATTATCTTTTACTTACTAATTACTTTCCTAAAGCCTCTGGGCCTCGGTTTCCTCATATATAAAGTGGGAATGTTGATAACACCTTCAGTTCAGTTCAGTTCAGTTGCTCAGTCATGTCCGATTCTTTGCAACCCCATGAATCGCAGCATACCAGGCTTCGCTGTCCATCACCAACTCCCAGAGTTCACTCACACTCGTGTCCATCGAGTCAGTGATGCCATCCAGCCATCTCATCCTCGAACCACCCCAGCCACTCCCCCAACCTGGAGCTGCCTCAGACCCCTCCTCTTCAGCTTCCTGGGTTCCTGGGGCGCTGGGCCCACTCTCCAAGGAGGCAGGGGCTGGCTGGTCACCTCCTGGGGAAGGGGGAGGCCCAGTCAAGCCCATTCCCCTCCAAATACCGCGCCCCCTCCCCCAAGCAAGACAGAAGGCTCTGGGGGAGTGAGAGGGGGTTTAAGGACACACATGGGAAGTGTCATTTGAGGAAGTGATCTCTTTATTGGGGAGGGCGCTCTGAATGGCTCAGGGCAGGGCAGGATCTGGGGGTGGGCCTTCTAGAGACTGGCATGGACTGTCCTCCCTAGCCACTGGCACACGGGGTCCCAGGGTCCTGAGGGTCCCCCATGCACCCCTCGAGCACACACACAAGCAGCCAGCTTCATGCATTTTCAAATGGCCAGGCCTCACCCGGAGAGACAGCATCTGCCGGGTGGGCGGTCCGGGGAGAATTCAGCTCCATCTCTTCACCCCAGTCGGACACAGGCTGGTGGCCCCCATGGGGCGAGAAGGGGCTGGAAGGTGTGGCAGGGGTCTGGGGGAGCAGCAGGGGCTCTTCCGGCCTGGCAGGCTCTTTGTCACTGTGTTCCCTGGTGGGCTCCCGCTGGGGCTCCCATTGGGCTCAGCCTCCTGGGGTTGGTGATCTCCGGCTGGTTCTTCTTCTTCATCATCAGCCTCCTCTTCTTCCTCAATCTCCTCCTCCTCGTCGTCATCCTCACTCACGTCTTCCCACTCCTCATCCTCTCCGTCCTCCCCGTCATCCTCGACCTCCTCGCCCTCATCCTCAGGAGGCCGATGGGCAGGGGCCAGGGTCTCAGACAGCTTTGAGGAACACAAGGCAGGTCAGGGAGAGGCTGCAGGCCCCAGGCACCCCCACGCCATGCTGCCTGCCGGGAGCTGACAGCCCGCCCTACCTGCGTGGGCGCCTCCTTGGGGAGAGCAGGTTGCGGGGGCTCGGGAGCTGCAGACACAGCCTCCTCCGTCTCCCAGCGGTCATCGTGGTCACTGGAGGGGACAGAGAAAAGGAATAAAGCCCAGATGGACAGGAGGAAGGGGCTTCCCACCCCAGGCTCGTCCCGAAACACAGAGCTGCAAAATTCAACAGGTGGAGAGAGTGAGTCTTCGGGATTTGCAGACAAGGAGCCGGCAGGCTAGAGCACCGAGGAGGAAACAGGGCATGTGTCCCGGGTGTCAGAGGTGAACAGGCAGAGAGAGGCCAGGTGGGCAGAGGAGACGGGTGGGAGGGCAGGATGGGACAGATGAGAGTAAAGTGACAGCCAGGCCCCAGCGCCCCCGAAACCAAGCGCCTGACCCACAGGGAGACAAGTGGCCAAGCGACAGACAAGGCCAAGAAAGGACAGAAATATCCCCCAAACCCACAAGCCAGAGAACCACCGGGGCTGCAGCCACACAGTCCTGCTGGGGTTGTGCACGTCAAGGGGAAGGGGCCCCCACCTGTAGGCACGGGGTGCTGCCTTAGGCTGGGGTCGGCTGCTCTTCTTCTTTCTACGGCTGACCTCAGTTTTGTGCTGGGACAGGAACTCCCTGAAAGTGGGGGGTTTGGGGGGCCGGGCCCAAGCCTGGTCATCTGCAATAAAACCAGGGGAAGTCGGGGGTGGGGGCAGAGTTCAAGCTATCCCCACCCCACTCTGCTCCAACTCCCCCAGCCCAGCCACCTGCCTTACCCCACCCAAGAACTCCCACTCACCATAGCGGTGGGATGGTTCCAGGGCCACAGCTGGGCCATCCTTGAACCTGGGGAAAGAGAAAGGTATGAGCAGGCAGCTGGTTGCACAGGGAGAACAGGTAGGGCGGGAAGAGTCATCAGGGGAGGTGGGGGCCACGGTTAGAAATCAAGATCACAGACCGCAAGATCGTCAACCCAGATTGGGGAGTGTGTCACTGATTAAAGCTCAGGATCAGGTGAAAGACAAAAGGCACATGTGATGTGGTAGTACAAACGCAGAAAAATGATCAGTATTTGACAGCAATTCCCCACCTCAACAAGAATGTGCAAGTTCAACATCCCCAGCTTCCTGTCCAGCCTCAGCTCCATCACTCTCTCTCACCTCCCAAGCTTAGCAAGTTCTCCTACCACAGAGGTCCTGCCTCATGACCAGCAGCACGTGCTGCTCCTGGGGCTCACTTCCTCCAATCTCTCCGGGGTCCGCTCCGTTACCTCCTTCAGGCCTCAACTTAGAGGCTTTCCTAACCTTTCCAATCACGTATTACTACATACATTGTGTTGCGTGCTAAGTTGCTTCAGTCATGTCCAACTCTCTGCGACCCCATGGACTGCAGCCCACCAGGCTCCACTGTCCATGGGATTCTCCAGGCAAGAATACTGGAGTGGGTTGCCATGCCCTCCTCCAGGGGGTCTGAATCCTCATCACTTATGTCTCCTGCATTGGCAGGTGGGTTCTTTACTGCTAGCGCCACCTGGGAAGCCCATTTACATACATTATCTAGGTCTAAAACAGTAGCCTCGAACCCTCTCCATACTCTGCTTCACTACTCTTCAGCATGTGACATTAGCTCTATTCACTGCACAGTTTGCTCTATTCACTGCAAATGTGAGACTTGCTGCAGGCTGCTGTGGGGACGTAAGAGGACTTTCTCAGTCTTAAGCCCAAGAACATCTCACAAAAGCTCACTTGCCTCCCCCTCAGAAACATCAGCTACGATATCTGTGCAAAATGTTTCTCACGCTGGCAAAGGCTTAGCTCACAATCCAAAAATAAATGCTCCAACCTCCAGGCACACAGACAAGATCCTCTTTCTTTAGCCAGCGCTGTGGCAAAGGATAGAGGATGATGTAAAAACAACAGCTGTCCATCTTAAGACTGCCGTTCAGTACCTCTTCCAGAATCTTCTCCACCTTTGCTATGGCAGTTAGCCCTCCTGTGGATGATGCCTTTAAGTTTGACTAATGGGATGTTTCCTGGGACTTGAAAGGCGACAGTCAGACCTGAGAATAATAATGCCACCGGGATAAGGTGCTTCGGTAGGTGGGGGACATGGTTAGAGGGATGAAGGGAGAATGCCAAGGGGTCATTGCTATAATTCTTCATGCTCTCCCTGCATGAGAACTCACATCCGCACCCTTGGCTGTAGAATCACTGCAGTTCTATCGAGGTGACAGAGTTTAATTTCCTGCTGCCGCAAGGTGGGGTCTGCTGGCTAACAGAACGGGGAAGTGTCTCACTCTCCCTCCTGCACATCTACCAATACAATGGCCAGTGCTTCCCCCAGTAGCCCCTTCCCTCAGCGCAAACCCCATAATGTACACATGCAGGGCGGAAGTGAGTTTAACCCCAGCTGGACCCACAGCTTCCAGTCCAGCCTGAATCAGCCCAACTTAGAAGACCAGTGAGCACAGGAGAAAGAAATGTTTCGGGACTTCCCTGGCGGTCCAGTGGTTAAGAATCCACCTTCCAGGGCAGAGTATTTGGGCTCAATCCTTGGTCAGGCAAGCTAAGACCCTACAGGCCTTGGAGCAACTAAGCCTGCATGCCACAAGAGCTGAGCCCAGGCACCCTGAGCCTGCGGGTCACAATGAAGAGCCTGCACATCATAACTAAGTCCCGACACAGCCAATACATAAATAAATGGTTGTAAAAAACCGTATGGCTGAGTCCTTCTGCTGCTCACCTGAAACTATTAAGCATCTGTTGTTACACTGGAGATACCCTAATACAAAACGCTTTAGGTGTTTAAAAAAAAAAAAAAGGAAAAAGCAACGCTTTTCTGTGCCCCTGAGATTTGGCGATGGTTACGCAGCGTTACCTAGTTCATGCTGATACACAGGAGGAGAAACCCGAGAGGCCACGGAGTCAGAAGTCAGGGCCAAGGTCGAGGAGCCCCACGGGCGTGGACAGGGCAGAGACTCACATGCCATCCGTCTTCTCGGCGTCCCATTCCCGCCGCCACTGGCCAGTGGGCTTGCGGTGCCTCTGCAGTCGCTCCTGGTCGATCTTCTCCCGCTCCTGCTTCCAGCGCAGGTACTCTGACCGCTCTCGGCCCGTCATGGAGAGCGTCATGTCCCCAGTGCCGCCCAGGCCGGCCCGGCGGCCCTGCCCCAAGCAGATGGGTAGTCAGGGCTCCGCCCACCACTCTCGCCCCTGCACCCTTTCCCTGAGGCCTTCTAAGCTCCTGGGTAGAGCCCGTGGCTCAAGCTCAAGGAGGAGGTGGTGACAGGGTGGAGATCAAAGCCGTATCTGCTCACATGGCACCTTAGAGAAGCCACCCCAGGTCCCTTCTCTTTTCTCCATGCCCTCACCTGGCTGGGCTGGAGCCTTCTTCCCAACATTCAGCATTATCTGACATCTTATTACAAGGCCACTGATCTAGCCCCAGCACCCAAGACAGTGCCTCGCCCCCGCCCGGTACCCAGTAAATATCACTAACATTAGTAAGGAGAAAAGTCACACCAAAACAGATCATAAAGCTACAAAAAAGAAAGGAGTATGGCTCTGGGGCAACCATCAACTGGAGGGAAGCCTGAGTGCAGGGCTGCAGCCTCTTCCTGCTCTGCGCCTGGCATTCGACACATCGCTCACCACGGAACCCAGAGACCGGCTGCTGGGCGGCAGTCGTGGCACAGCCGCCCGCACCCACCTGCCGCTCCTGCTCGAGGCCGTAGCGCACCCGCTCGAAGTCAGGGCCCCCCCAGTTGCGCCCGTGCCGCGGCTGCCTTCCCGGCGGTCCCGCTCAGGCTCCTCCAGGGGCCCACTGCGTCGCCGGGGGTCGTCCAGGAAGTTCCGCACCGGGTTGGGCTCCAGCACGCCTTCCTGCGGGTATGCGGAGTTGGTTGGGGGTCGGGGTGTTGGAGCGCTCCCCCGACCCGGCGGCTCCGCCCCGCCGCCAGGGGGCGCCCGTGGCACTGACCCGCTGGTTGCGCTCATACTCTGCAATCTTCTCCATCTCCTCGTTCATCTTCTCAATGTTCTGCTTCCGCCGCTCCTCCCACTCCTTGTTGGGGGTAAGAGGGGAGGACAGAGAGAGACACAGGGCGTCAGAAGGAACCACTCAATCTAAGCGTTCGTCACCATCTGAGGCTCTCTCCTTAGACCTGTTATGCAAGGAGCCCCTGGCTTGCACCTGGACACTGGCTCTCTGCAGGTCCGGTCAACAGTTAACCAGTAAGCGGGGCTCCACGTGCCTAGACTTTTTCTGCAAATAAAGTGTATGCTGAACACCCACTTTCCTTCTAGGGTCTGGAATTTGGGTGTGTACTAGGCAGAGAGGACCTATGTGACCAGCCTCGGATAAGAAGCCTGGGTACTAGCTCTCTAATGAGTCCCCATTAGATGAACTTTGACATATGTTGTCAATGAAGAACAATTAAGTGCAGCCTATGTGTCTTTGGGCTTCCCTGGTAGCTCAGTGGTAAAGAATCCTGCCAATGCAGGAGACACAGGTTTGATCCCTGGATGGGGAAGATCTCCTGGAGTAGGAACTGGCAACCCACTCCAGTATTCTTGCCTGGAAAATCTCATGGACAGAGGAGCCTGGCGGGCTATAGCCCATGGGGTCGCAGAGTCAGACACAACTTAGTGACTAAACAACAATTTATGTCTCCAGTGGACGCAGACTCTTGGAAGCTAGCACCTGGTATCCTCCAGACTCCGGCTCATGGGCCATTTTGCTTTCTATTCTTTCCCTGTAATAAATCTCAGTTGTTAATCCTTCTGGCAAAATGCTGAGCTGGCAGAGGGGTTGGGGACCCCTCAATGGCTGCCACAGTAACAACTTGACAGATGGCCAAGTGACCCCCACCCCCACCATTCTCCTCCTTTTCTTAGGTAACAATTCCCCCCACCCCGGGTGGTAACAGAATTTTAGATGAGCATGTGCCCAAGATGCTGGGAACACTTGCATTTCCAAGACTCAGCATACAAGAGAGAAATAAACTTCCATTTGATTAACGCCATGGCACTTTGGGGTCTTTCTAAACATCCTTAAGCAACATACACTGAGCGCTTAATCTGAGGGTTTCTATGCCTAATGTCACACGATGCTTATGAAAACCTTTAAACCTGATTTTCATTCCTACTTAAGAGTGAGAACTGGAATCTCCTAGAGGGGAAGTGAGCTGCCCAAGGACAGGGAACTCATAGAAAGTTGTCCCCTAAGCCACCAGGCTGGGCAACTTCCCACTCTGCTAATCTGTGTGGTGGGGTGCTGAGAGCAGGTACAGTAGGAACCTCACTGCTCCCCACCAACTAATTCAGAGAATGACAGAGAGCGCATGTGTGCACACACACACGAATGAGGAAAGCATGCATGCTGGACAGAACCCACCAGATACCACCAAAAAGAGACAAAGGGAGGGGGAGGCAGATGGCCAAGCACACAGCAGAGCGCAAAACAGGAGACAGAAAGAGACAGGGCGAGTACCCACAGCGCTGGTCTCAGGAGAGAAGAAGAAAGGGAAAGAGATGTTAAAGAGCCGGAGCGAGGGTCCAGAAAAGAAAACAGACGGTAAACAACGGATGGAGGAGAAAATCCATTTGAGAGCAGAACAGAAAGAGCAACAGGACAACACTGAGCCTCCCCAACGGACTTCAGGCAGACGTCAGACCCCTCGGCACCTACCTTGGATTTGCGGTCGGCAATCGAGGCATCACCACCTCCAGAGAGATGAGGGGACCCCCTGCCCCGACCCCTCCGGCCGCGGCCCCCAGCACCTCCCCGAGGCTGCTCCCCGAGACTGTCTTCCCAGCTGCG
>SJXQ01012796.1:646805-665973 GCA_006408695.1 Aepyceros melampus | reverse complement strand
GATCAGAGATAGCGGCTATCAGGGGGCCTGTGTACCAGCCAGATTCCCACAGTCCCCTGAATATCCCCAAGTCAGCCCCAGCACAGACCTCTGTCTGGAGCTCTAGACAAGAAAGCTGGTCACTTCTTCCCTCTAAGCGCACCAGGCGGTTCCCCTGCTCAGACCCTCTGAGCCAGAGTCAAAGGCTCTCCCACAGCCAGTAGGGCTCCACAAGGTATGGTCTCGTTACCATCCTATCCTCATCTCCCACTCTCTCCGCTCTCTCACTGTGACCCTCTCACTGTGCCTGGAACATACCAGGTTCAAACCTGCCTCAGGGCCTTTGCACCTGCTGTTCTCTTTGCCAGAAATGCCCCTTCTCCATAGATTCTCTAGTCCCTCACCTCCTGCAGGTCTCTGCTCAAAGATTCCCTTCTCAGGAAGGCCTTCCTTGACCAGCTCACCTGCCATTCTCCACACGCTACCCCGCCCTCCTCCCGCCGCCTTCACAACATGACATTATGTCTATTTTGCTTCTTATCTGGTTCCTCCTCATAACAGAATTTACTCTGGGTCAGGAATATCTGTCTGTTTTGTTCACTGATGTATACCCCAAGCCTGGAACACTGCCTGGCACACAACAGAGGCTCAACATCCTTTTTTTTTTTTTTTTAATGAATGAATGCATGAAGAATGAATAAATGAAACCTACTTCTCCTATCTTAGAGACAGCCCCAACACCTACTCTGGCACCTGTGACAGGGACCTGGACCTCATCCTGGATCCTCTCCTCACCTCCCGTCACCACCCATCAGTCACTGAGTCCCTCCCAAAAGCCCTGTCCCAGGCCAGGCACCTCCTCTCCATACGGCCCCCCACCCCTCGCCCCCTGCGAAGTCCCTGCCCGTTTCCTTCTTGTCTCCAGTGTCCTCTCCTCCCATCTGCCACCACACAGCAACCAAAGGAGTCTTCCTACAAACCTATTCTGACCTGGCCTCACTTCCACTAAAGCCCTCGACGGCTCCCCAGTGTCCTTAGGGAAAAATCCAAACTCTTAGCCTTATGGCCTTCTGGGCCCTGCGTGGCCGGGCCCTAGCAGGTCTCTGCAGGTCAATATCCTCCATCTGACTCTCCAACTTTAAGCTCCAAGTTTCTGCACAAACTGTGCCCTCTGTATGGAGTGTTCTGCTCTCCGTTTCAGCTAGCTGGAACTTCCCTGCTGGTCTAATGGTTAGGACCCCGTGCTCCACTTCCATGGGCCTGGGTTCAGTCCCTAGTCAGGGAACTAAGACCCCCACAAGACATGTGGTGCAGCCAAAAAAAAAAAAGACTAGCTAACATCTACTCACCTTTTGAGTCTCAGAATCCCCTCCTCCAGGAAGTCCTCCTTAATATCTCCCAGGCTGGGTGAAGAGCCCCACTTGGGTTCTCACAGAACCCTGAGCTCCTCCATCCCAGGCCTACTCGCTCATCACTGACTGAAGCCATGGCTGGGCCCCTACTGGCCTGTGAGCCCTGGAAAGGCAGGCCCGGGGTCCCCTCCATCATGGCTGCCGCCACAGTGCCACTGAGCAACGGGCCCTGGTGAATATTGGTGAACGAACAAACCCATGATGGGATGAAAGGAGGAATCCCAGGCTAAGGCCCCCGGCTTTTACCCTACAGTGATGAGGAGTCATGAAAAGGTTTCAAGGAAGGGAGAGGTGAGGGAAACTCACTGCGGGGAAGAGAGGGGATGGGGTCTACCAGAGCGGGGCTAGAGCACCTGGTAGCGCCGGATGAGGGCCTCATTCTTCCGCCGAAGAGCCTCGATCCTCTTGTCCAGCTCAGCATCCTTCTCCTCCTTCGATCTCAGATCCAGTGCAGCTGACTGAGAGGGGTGGACAGATAAGAGGCTGGAACCCTCTACCTGCCCCAGGGTCAACGGGCCGGGAAACTCTCCTTGCAAGCCCCCGCCCCGAAGCCCGGATCTCAAGGACCCCCCTTTCCTTCTCACCATTCCACTGGCAGGGTGGGCCCTGGGTCCCAGAAACCGCCCCTGCAGAATCTGGACACAGCACTGGGGGCTCCTGAGGGCAGAGGAACAGAAGGACTAAAGCCAATGGCTCCACTCAATCTGTCTCTTCCCGTCCCAGACTGGGGGCTCCTCAAATGCGCGCACAGACACATCCCTTCACTCCAAGGGACACACACCACCCCCCTCCCTTCACTCCAAGGGACACATACACATATACACACACACACCCTTCACTCCAAGGCAATTCTCGCCCTCACTCCCAGTCCCTCTTCTTGAAGCCCCTCTTCAAGCCCACCCCCTACCAGGAAAAGTTTAGACTCAGTACTCTCCAGAGGATTTTTGGACCCATCCATTCCTCTGTAAACAATGTAGTCACACACACCCTGGGAAAGTTCTGGGCCCACCCCACCACTTAGGGAAACACCCCACAATACTCCCTTCACAACGAAAATCCTAGTTCAGTCTCCACACCCCTGTGCTGGGAGTTTAAAACCCAGGCGTCTACCCCAAGAGAGCTTTAGGATGAGCCTCTCCCATGACCTGCGCAAGAAAGCCCGACTCCCCGCGCTCAACCTGGTGCTGCTCACATCCCGTTTAATAATCTACACCTAACACTTCCTCAGGAACTTCAGCGAGGTTTTATAACCCTACACTCAAAAAATAGTCCGAGCCCCATTCCTATTCGCTGCCCCTACCTTCAGGGATATTAAAGCCCCGCCCCCAGCGCCCCCCAAAAGATTCCTCCAACAGACCCAGGACGCCCTGGCGAGGCTTCCCGGGTCTGGTTCGGCCTCCCGGGTGAATAGCCTCCCCGCCCAGGAGCAGACAAAACTGTCCCGCCCTCACGCGGCTTTCTAGGGAAAGGCTCCAGTCTCCACCCGGTCCGGAACGCCACAGCCCCGCCCCGAAGAGAGGCAAACTTTCCGGCCCCGCCTTTCCCGCCAAACCTCTGACCCCGCCCACATCGCGTCACTAACCCCACCCCCTTCCGGCGTCCGACCGCCCCGGCCACTTCCTGGCCCCGCCCACAGGAGCCCCAGGCAGCAGCCTAAACCCGCCCCCTCCTCCTCGCCTTCAGGCACCGGTCCCGCCCCCGGCTCACCAGCCAACACTTTGGCCCCGCCTCCGATTTGCTGAGCCCAGTCTCTGGTCACGCCCCCTGGCTCCGCCCCCGCCCCGCACGTCAGTATCTGGCCCCGGACCCTGCGACCCTAAATTCTGGCTCAGCGGCCCGGTNTACTATTTGGCCCCGCCCCAGCCCCAGCAGAACTTTTTTCGGGCCCGCCCCAGCTGCCCACCAAATGTCCGGATGCTTCCGGAGCCCG
Source organism: Aepyceros melampus (assembly GCA_006408695.1). Taxonomy (NCBI): domain Eukaryota; kingdom Metazoa; phylum Chordata; class Mammalia; order Artiodactyla; family Bovidae; genus Aepyceros; species Aepyceros melampus. The sequence goes on along the minus strand of SJXQ01012796.1, from coordinate 662,652 downwards.
GCCCACCCAGGCCCTGCCCCGCCGACGGCCCGCCCCCTCAGCACCCTTCTAGCTTCCCATGTGGGCGTCCAGTCCCCGCCCCCCGCGGAGTACTCTGACCCCGCCCCCGCGGGCGGCGGGCTACCCTGCCAGCCCCGGCGCCCGCTCCCCCCACGTGGGGCGTCAGGCCCCGCCCTCTCCGGGCGCGCTCCCGGCCCCCTCCGCCGATCACCTGTCCCGGAGACCCCGCGGCGTCCGCGACTCCGGCTCCGTCGGCCTCCGCGTCCGCAGCTCCCGGGCCACGCGCGTCACTTCCGGCCTGCACCACGTGAAGAAGGGAACTAAAGCGGGTTACTTCCGGTCTGCAGGCCTGTTTCCGGGAGCCTTAAAGGCGCGGCGCTCCTCCCAACCCCCCACGCCGAGTGGAGGCGGGAGTGGGTTGAGCGGGTGTACAGAGTGTTCTGCAAGCTTGTTCTATTGTCTTCTACCTGAATGACCTCCTTCCAGGGAAAGGAAACACCATCCTCTCTCTGGTCTCTATTTGCGTCTCCTCTTTCCTGGTTCCTACAAGTAGGTGCCAGGCGCTGGACTGACTCCTGGAAGCCTGACCTGCCAGCTTGTGCTGGGAGGTGGGCGGGGGTCCCCCACCCTCCTGCCAGTGAAACCTTATAGTTAGTTGTAGGAGCTCACAGTTTTCAATGGAAAGAATCTCTTCTTCATCCTCTGAATCAGCATTGAGTGCCAGCTCTGTACTGGGGGGGATAGGGAAGTGGGGTTAAGGTGATGAACAAGGCAGACCCCATCCCTGGACTCTTGAGGGAAGGCACAAGTGCGTGTGAAATGACAGAAAACAGAACTGTGGGGATGTCTTGTGAGAGAGATGAGGCTAGAGTGAGAGGGATGGCTGTCCAGGCAGGGCACACAGCCTGTGCAAAGGCCCTGTGGTGAGTGAACTGGTGCTTCTAGGGAACTGGGAGATGCTCAGAGGAGGATCTACTGGGTTTGGCTCCAGAGTCAAGAGGGTTACAACATTAAACAAAGCTTAGACATAATTTACCGATTGTTACAAGTGACGATAAATGCTATGGAACATCCTTACAGGAGGTGATGATAGTTGTTAAGTGGGCAGACCAGATTTCCTGAGATTGCTGATAAATTTAGTTTGTGGTCTAAAACATGGAAAGGGAAAATACCCGGCAATCCACTGCCCCTATATGGTTATCATTAACAGCCTTTCAGAGACCTTCTCTACACATACAATTTTCTTCAAATTCCCCAAGAATTCCCTGGTGGGCCAGTGGGTAGGACTGGGTGCTTTCACAGATGGGGCCCACATTCAATCTCTGATCAGGAACTAAGATCCCACAAGCCTTGAGGCACAGCCACAGAAATAAATAGATAAGTAAACATGTTTCAAATGCCTACCAAACTCACTGCATTGCCTGCTTCAGTCGTGTATTCAACTTCTCCTCTTTGAGGTCTTCCTTGAAACCACTCGTTCGAAAGTTTCGAAACCTCCCATCCTTTTCTCTTTCAATTTTATGTCTCCATCTTACTGTTTACCCTCTAAACTACCCTGTTTCACTTTATTCTCTCATTGTTCAGTCTCTTAAGTCATGTCCGACTCTGCAACTCCATGGACTGCAGCACCCCAGGTTTCCCTGTCCTTCACTATCTCCTAGATTTTGCTGAAACTCATATCCATTGAATCACTGATGCCATCCAACCATCTCATCCTCTGTCACCTTCTTCTCCTTCTGCCTTCAGTCTTTCCCAGCCAGCATCAGGGTTTTTTTCCAATGAGTCAGTTCCTCGCATCAGGTGGCCAAAGAGTTGGCGCTTCAGCTTCAGCATCAATCCTTCCAGTGAATACTGATGGTTGATTTCCTGTAGGATTGACTATTTACTGACTTTTTTCTCAACTATATTGTCTGTGTTATGTCCGCAGTACCTCTAACAGTGCTTCATACATAAGAGTCTCTCTCAAAACCTATTTGTTTAATGAATGAGTGATTTTTTTGGCAGGGGATTGGAATTTAGGTACCCGACCGGAACTGAACCTGACCCTTGGCAATGAGATCAAGGAGTCCTCACCGCTGGACCACCAGGGAAGTCCCTGACTGAATCTTGGCTAGTACTATTATTTTCTTCCTTGTTTATGAAACAAAAACGTATGCACTGAAATTCTATACGTTGAGGTTAGCCGTGGATGGTTGGCTAGCTTTTAAACTTCCATGTGAAATTCTGTCCTACAGATGAGCCATAATTTAGTCCAACTGGTCTCGTGGATGTTCGAGTTGTTTCCAACTGGGGAGGTTGCCAGCGATGCAGCATTGAATTTCTATAGGCGCATAGCTTGATGTGATCACATGATCTGTGATCTTGTTCACAAAAGGGCTCCTAATGTCATGATTAAGGCTGTTGACTCTGAAGCCAGAAGATCTGGCTTAGAATCCTGGCTCTGTCATTTACCAACTGTGTGATCTTGGGCAACACACATAGGAAACTTCTCTGGCCTTCATCTTCTCCATCTGTAAATGGAGATCATAACACCATCCTACTGTTTGTTGCACAGAATTCAATGGATTCATGAATTAATAGACACCCAGTGCTTGGCCTGAAATAGTATAAGTTCTCAATAAATGGAAACCGTTCTTCTGTCTTCTAGGAAAGCAGATTGCTGAATCACAGGTTAATTCCCATTTTTATTTTCCAGGGGAAAAAATGAAGAGAGGTGGACCCAGGGTATGTAGTGCCTGAAGTTTATACCAGTTGGAAACCCTCCTGAAAAAAAAAAGAGTAGGAAATTCCCTGGTGGTCCAGTGGTTAGGGCTTGGCGCTTTCACTGCTGGGGGCAGGGTTTGATCCCTGGTCAGCGAATTAAGATCCCATAGCCTTTTAAAAAATGTACAAGACTGCAAGGGCACCTCCCAGGGTGTTGGGCAAAGCTGTGGAAATGGGGAGACCCAGAGGCTTGCACTTCTCCGTTTCACAGGAAAGCCACCTCTGATGGTGGCCGCTCAGGAAAGACCTAGTGCTCACTTCCACTTTTCCAGGCAGGACAATGGGGCAGTCCCCTGGCAGCAAGCCTCATGGACATGGTATTCACACTCTTTGATCTTTGCCAGCGTCACAGCCAAAGAGTCTGTCTCAGTGAAGTTTGAGTGGCCACTCTCTGATTAAAAAGTGAGACTTCAGGCTTCCTTAGTGGCTCCGTGATAACGAATCCACCTGCCAGTGCCAGACACACAGGTTTGATCCCTGATCCCGGAAGATCCCACATGCCTCCGAGCAACTAAGCCCGTGAACCACAACACTAAAGCCCATGCACCCTAGAGCCCGTGCTGGGCAACAAGAGAAGCCACTGCGATGAGAAGCCCACGCGCCGCAACTAGAGAGTAGCCCCCGTGCGCCACAACTGAAGCAAAGCCCACGCAGCAATGAGGTCCCAGCACAGCCAAAAATTAATTATTTTTAAAAAGGGAAACTGAGCACTTTTGGTATGTCTACTGGGGATGAGAAGGTGAGATAGAAGAGTGAGCCAGACCTTGAGAATCCCTCCTTGAGACACTCAGCATCTTCACCAGAACTCCGGGCAATGAAGGGAATTCTTTATCATCTCCACTTTACAAAGGAGAGCACAGAGGCCCAGTAAGAAGAACTCAAAGGTCTGCTGAGCTGCCAGTGCCGGGTCCCTGCCTGGAGCAAAGCCACGGGTTCAGGCCCCACCCAGCCAGTCAACGAGGTGAGCATTCTCACTCCTATTTTATATGTTTATTAAATAAATTTTTAATTTAGTTTTATTTCTTTTGACTGCACTGCTGGGAGTTGTGGGATCTGAGCTCCATAGCCAGGGATCAAACCCACGCCCCCTGCTGTAGAAGCTCAGAGTCTTAACCACTGGACCATTTTTTTCTTCTAATTTTTAATTGAAGTATAGTTGATTTACAATGTTGTGTTAGTTTCAGGTGAGCAAAGTGATTCAGTTGGGTATATATGTTGATATATTATAAAGTGGGTGTCCCTTGTGGCTCAGATGGTAAAGAATCCACCTACAATGCAGGAGACCCAAGTTTGATCCCTGGGTCAGGAAGTTCCTTGGAGAAGGGAATGGCAACCCACTCCAATGTTCTAGCCTGGAAAATCCCATGAACACAGGAGCCTGGTGGGCTACAGTCCATGGAGTCGCGCAGAGGTGGACAGGACTAAAGTGACCTAGCATAAGTGCTCATACATATGTGTCCTTTTTCAGGTTCTTTTCCATTATAGGTTATTACAAGCTACTGACTACAGTTCCCTGTGCTCTACAGTAGGCCTCTGTTTATCGCTTTTATATGGAGTAGTATGTTCATGCACATGTTAGACATGAAGACTCAGCTGATGGTGCTGGCCCCCAGTCATCCAGCTGATCAGTAGCCAACCTGGAATTTGAACCTGGGGCTGCCTAACCCCAGAGAGACAGTGAGGAGAACAAGTGATATCTTGGCTCTGAGACCAGGTTGTCTAGGTTCAAATCCCTGCTCTGCAACCTGATCTGTGGGACCACAAGAAAGTCACTTAACTTCTCTGAGCATCTGTAGAGTGACAAATACGGTGCCCACCCCAGTGGGCTGCCGGCCAGGGGCTGTTGCAGGCTGAATAGTGGTAGGAGTTTAGTTGCTAAGTCATGTCCAACTGTTTGTGACCCCATGGACTGTAACCTGCCAGGCTCCTCTGTCCATGGGATTCCCCAGGCAAGAATAGTGGAGTGAGTTGCCATTTCCTCCTCGAAGGGATCTTTCCAGCCCAGGAATCGAACCTGCATCTCCTGCACTGCAGGCAGATTCTTTACCGCTGAGCCACCAAGGATCTCATAGGCTAAATAGTGGTTTCCAAAGATACCCACCTTCTGATCCCTGGAGTCTGAGAACGTTATGTTATGTGGCAGAAGGGACTTTGCTGATATGATCAAGTCAAGAAACCTGAGATGGAGAGAGAACCCTGCACCATCCACCATTGGGGTGGATCCAATGCCAATCACAAGGGTCCTTAGAAGAAGGAAGCAGGATCTTCCCTGGTGGTCCAGTGGCTCACACTCCATGGTTTCAGTGCAGGAGGCCCAGGTTCAATCCTTGGTAGGGAACTAGACCCCCACATATGCCACAGGGAATGACCAAGAAATTAAAATAATTAATTACATTTTTCAAATAAAAGAGGGAGAAGCAGAGGGAGATTTGACAAGGAAGAAGGCCACGTGCCGATAAAGCAAGATGCTCCACTGTTATATTGAAGAGGGAGGAAGGAACCAGAAGTCAGAGAATGCACAGACCACAGCTGGAACAGCAGCTGGAAACGGTTAGTGAGCCGATTCTCCCCTCAAGCCTTGCAAGGAGTGTGGTTCTGCCGACACCTTGATTTTGGTCCAGTGAAATCAACTTTGCATCTCTGATTCCCAGAATGGTAAGAGAATACACATGTGTTGTTTGATAGCAGCAAGAGGCACTTCGCACGGTGACTAGGAACTTCCCTGGTGGTCCCGTGGCTAAGACTCCATAAAGTCAACGCAGGAGGCTGAGATTTGATCCCCTGGTCAGGGAACTAGATCCCAGATGCCACAGCTAAGAGTTCACATGCCACAGCTAAAGATCCCACATGCTGCATCAAAGATCTAAGGTCCCACGTGCCACAACAAAGACCCGGCGCAGCTAAGTAAATTAAAAAAAAAAAAAAAACCCATCCCCAGAACACATTAAATGCACTTCACTGCCACTGTTATATTTCTGTTGGGCTTCCCTGGTGACTCAGTTGGTAAAGACTCTGCCTGCAATGCGGGAGACCCGGGTTCGATTATATTTCTGTTACGTGTAATACCACTGACCACATAACAGGCCAGCTGATGATCTATGGACATTTCACAAGTGTTTGCTAACTTATTGATTAAAAGGATACTCTCTTTTCATCTGCGTCATAGTCCTAAAAGGTAGGTGCCTTGTTTATACCCATTTTACAGAAAGAGAAGACAGACTCAGTGAGGCTTCTCCATCCACAGTGTCACAGCTGCTGAGCGGCTGGGTTGGTGTCGGATAACAAATGACCACAAACAGCGTGATTCCAAATAGCAGACATACATTCTTTCGAAGTTCTGGCGGCCAGAGGTCTAAATCAAGGTGTCAGTAGAGATGCTTCCTTCTGGAAGCCCTGCTTCCGTCCCAGCTTCTGGAGGCCACTGGCAAGCCTTCCCCTTGGCTTACAGACCCATGACTCCAGTCTCCACCTCAGCCTTCACCAGGCCTTCCTTTCTGGATTTCTCTGTGTCTTCTCCTTGGCTGTCTCTTATAACGACACTTGTCATTGGATTCAGACCACCCCCCAATCCTGAATGATCTCAGCTTGAGTTCCTAACTTTCACTACATCCGAAAAGACTCTTATTCCCAGTAGGTTCACATTTTTTTAAAAGCACTTTTTTTTTTTTGGCTGCACTGGGTCTCCGTTGCTGTGTGCGGGCTTTTCTCTAGTTGAGTGGGGGCTGCTCTCTAGTTGTGGTGCACAGGCTTCTCATCGTGGTGGCTTTTCTTGTTTGCAGAGCACAGGCTCTAGGCGCACGGGCTTCAGTAGTTGTGGTGCATGGGATTAGTTCCTCTGTCGTGTGGGATCTTCCCGGACCAGGGATCGAACCTGTGTCCCCTGCATTGGCAGATGGATCCTCATACACTGCGCCACCAGGGAAGTCCAATAAGGTCACGTTTTGAGGTTCCAAGTGGACCTATCTCGGAGACCACAATCCAGTCACTGCAGAGGCAAGGTCAGAATTTGAACCCAGTCCCCAGGCCGGCCGGCCTCCACATGGCCCATCCTCCATAGAGTCCCTCGGTGGAAAGAGCAGACTTGAGGGTGCCCAGCCCTCTGCTGACCTGTCAGGCCACCTCTTTCCCTTTCTGCCATTCTCACCCTCCACGGTCTCACCTCCTGGTTCTCAACAGGGACGATTTTGTCCCCCAGGTGACAGTAGACAACGTCTGGAGACATTTTTGGTTATCACAACTAAAACCCCAGACTGTGACCTTGTTTGGAATACAGGGGCCTTGCCAATGTGGTTAGAGCAAGGAGGTGGAGCCCAGATCATCTTGGATTAGGGAAGATTAAGGAGAGGGTCCCCCTAGCATCTGTTGGGTCGAGGCCAGAACCTGCAGAACATCCTCCAATGAACAGAACAGCCCCCACAACAAAGACTTATCCAGCCCCGAAAGTCAATAGAACCGACCCTGAGAAACCCTCCTTTAGCCATACAGGACAATGTTTTTAGCTCCTTGAAAATAACATGCTCTCCCTCATCTGGGCCTTGGAAATAAGCCATTCTTCTTGCTTGGAACACCCTTCACAGCCTCTTCCACTGGTTAAGTCTTCTTCATCCTTCAGAGCTCAGCTCAGATGTCACCTCCTCCAGGAAGCCCTCCTTTGGGACTTCCCTGGTGGTCCAGTGGCTAAGACTCCACACTCCCAGTGCAAAGGGACTGGGTTTGATTCCTGGTCAGGGAGCTAGATCCCGCGTGCCACAACTAAGATGGAAGATCCCATGTGCCCCAACTAAGACTCAGTGCAGCCAAATAAATAAATACTTTTAAAAAAAGGGAAGCAAGGAAGCCCTCCTTGGCAGGGTCAGCCTTGAGGAGCACCTGACCTAGGCTGCGGCCAAACAGGACAACCCACGCCAGTGTTCGTGCCTGGAGAATCCCATGGACAGGGGAGCCTGGTGGGCTAGAGCCCATGGGGTCGCAAGAGTTGGACACAATTGAAGCGACAGCATGCATGCACCGTGTACACGTGTGCCCTGAAAGATATGCCACGAATCAGGATGTTCATACCAGCTTTTACATAATAGGCCCTCTTACGGGCTGATTTGTATCACCCCAAAATGTATATCTTGAAGTCTTAACCCCCGCCTCAGGACCCCAGCGTGTGACCTCACTGAGACAGATTGGGTGTCTCTCGGCTCTTTGCCAAGGTAGTTAAGTGAATATGAGATCATTAGAATGGACTCTAGTCTAGGATGACGTATTCTTATAAGGAAAGCAGATTAGGGGAACTTCACAGCTATCTAGTGGTTAAGACTCGGCATGTCCAATGCAGGGAGCGTGGGTTCAATACCTGGTAGGGGATCTAAGATCCCACATGCCCTGTGCTGAGGCCAAAAAATGAATGAGAGAGGTTAAGACACACAGAAGACCCCTGGAACCCACAGAGAGAAAGTGGCCCTCTACCAACCAACAAGAGAGGCCTCGGAAGAAACCAACCCCGCTGAGACCTTGATCTCAGACATCCGGATGTCTGAGAACCCTGAAAAAATAAGTATCTGTTATTTAGGGCATCCAGTCTGTGCTGCTTTCTCATGGCAGCCCCAAGTAGACTAACCCAACCCCAAACCGGAAGCAACTCAAATCCTCAAATGCCTGTCAGCGAAGTGGATGGTCACACTGTGGTGTTTTCCTACCAAGGAATACTATTCAAAAACGAAAACGGGGACATCCCCGGTGGTCCAGTGGTTAAGGCTCTGCGCTTCCAATGCAGGGCTTGTGAGTTCTGCATTGGAACTAAGGGAACTAAAATCCCACGTGCCAGCGAGGTGCAGCCAAAAAGGAAACAGAAAACAAAGGGTCTCCGATGATGCACAGCAACAGGATGAACGGCACAGACATGAAGCCGAGGGACAAGAGCCAGACAGACACGAAGGGGCACATACTGCATGGTGCCGTTTGTCTGAAGTTCTAGAAAAGGCAAGACTAATCTCCGCTGTCAGCATTCAGGATAATGGTTACCCCGGGGGAACAGTGACTAGAGTGGGTCTGAGGCAAGCTCCTAGGGGTCATGTCTGTGTCTTGCATCCCCCATCTCGGACCCTGGGCAGGCTGTACGTATTACATGGAGTTTCACGTGTGGGATTTATGAGCCTTACAAAAGTATGGAAGTTATGCCTCAGTTGAAGCAACGTTTTAAAGCATTTTTAAAGGAAAATTTGAAAGTTCAAAAAATAATCGTAAACAATACTTTGTGTTTAAGGTGAAATGGAGTTACGTCCTACTATCAGCCTGAACGTCTGTAGAAAATTGGGACAGCCTGCAGGGTACTTCCGCGGTGCGAGTTTCCCACTCGCCACCAGAGGGCGGTGTGGCGCACTCCCCGCTGCTTTCCACCCCAGACGCATTCATTCAACAAATAGTCCTTGAACTTGAAACCTGCTTTGCGGAGGAGCCTTGATCTGTTTTTTTTTTTTTTTTAAACTGTGAAATGGAAAGTCGAAGGTACAGCTATGTCCCTGCCGCCATAGAGGTGACTTTCAACTAAGGAAAACAGACTGTAACTAGCTAAACAAATGAATATGTAAAAGGAGAACTGTGGAGCAAAATAAGGCAGAGTGAGGGGACAAAGATGGTCCTGGAAGGCTTCTCGGAGAAGGCGACATTTCAGTACAGATCAGAGTGAAACGTGGGGCAAGCCAGGTGAATAGAGACGTGTCCCGGGTGAAGAGAGGGTATATGCTGGCTCCATTCCTTGCTGTAAGATAGAAAGGGAGGCTGAGGCAGGCCCACCCTGGCCCAGTAAGAGGCACTGGGAGGCATATTCCCTGACACAAGCTGCACAGGCAGAGGTACAGACAAGACGAGCCTGGGGAAGCAAGGAGGCAATCAGGGAGTCCTGCCTGGAGGAATCCTCACAAGACTCAAACCTTGTGTTGTGGTCCCTGAAAAGAATTTTCAGACAGGAGGCAGAACAAGAGGAGAATTGAATTTATGAGAGTGGGAGACACTGTTAAAACAGCGGGCCAGCTCAAGGGAGCACAACAAGGAATATGGGTCATTTGCCTGTTTTTATAACCAGGGAACAAAAGAATGGGCTAGACAGCTGGCAAGTCCTTTGCTGATTGGATGAGGTATGTATACTTTCCTTCTATGGGGAAGGACAGGACAGATACCTTTAGACAAAAAAAAGGGCAAGCCATGCTGCCCAGGAGGGCTCAAATATTCTGCATCAGCTGCAACCTGGAGGGAAAGGTAGGAAGGGTCTGCTGCTTTCCGTTCCTGTGTTCTGAGGCCCTTTGGGCTTATCTTGTTCTTTTGCTCTCTGGACACCACACCTTGTAGGCCCTCTGAGGCGACTGACTGAATGTTTGTTTTATCAGGATTGTTTTAAGATCCTGTCTCTGTAGCCCCAGGCCTTAAAGAGAGTGTGTGTGCCTGCTAAGTCGCTTCAGCGTGTCTGACTCTTTGTGACCCTGTGAACCGTAGCTAGAATACTGGAGTGTGTTGCCATGCCCTCCTCCAGGAGATCTTCCCAACCCAGGACTCAAACCCGCATCTCTTATACACTGGCAGGTGGGTTCTTTACCGCTAGCGCCACCTGGGAAGCCCCCAAAGGAGTCTGTACTAACATTTAAGCCTTTATACCCCTGAGTTTTGTTGTTGGGGGTTTTTGTTTGTTTGTTTTGTTTGTCTTGTCATGGTGCATGAGGAATCTTAGTTCCCAGACCAGAGATCGAACCCATGTCTCCCTGCATTGATGCATTTGGAAGCGTGGCATTCCAATGCATTGATCATTGCACCGCCAGTGAAGTCTCTCTGTGGTTCTCTTTTGTTCCTCAGCAATTTATTCCCAAGTCCTGGTAAAAATGGTACTCTTGCAATCTCCATTTTATAAAGCAGGATACCGAAACCCAGAGTCCTTGTGAGCTGTTTAAAGTCACATATCCAGCTGGGATTTGAACCCAAAGCGATCCTCTGATTTCCAAAGCCCACACTAACACCTCTATAATAAGTTTTTGTGATTATTAACTGTGCTTAGATAAGATACTTAATCTTTCTTGCCTCGGTTTCCGCTAATGTAAAATGGTGCTAATAATGGGAGGCTGTGAGGATTAAATAAGATGATACAGTTAAAGTGTTGAGAACGGTTCCAGACACACACTCTATGTGTAGGCTATTATTGTTATTATCCATCAAATGCACACATTAGCTACTGAGCAAATCATGTAGATTCTACTTTCAAAATAAAATCTCAATAAATCCAGAACACTACACTGGCCCCCTCCACCTCTGGCTTCTCATGATGGTCAGAAGGGTTTAACCAGGACGGGTGTGTAAAGTGGTGAGTTGTCACAGAGTTTGGCAGTAGGTCCACAGAACGTGGGAATCGCCATTATTCACCATAGTAGGTCCACAGAACGTGGGAATCGCCATTATTCACCATAGTAGGTCCCAGAACGTGGGAATCGCCATTTTCACCATAGTAGGTCCACAGAACGTGGGAATCGCCATTATTCACCATAGTAGGTCCACAGAACGTGGGAATCGCCATTATTCACCATAGTAGGTCCACAGAACGTGGGAATCGCCATTATTCACCATAGTAGGTCCACAGAACGTGGGAATCGCCATTATTCACCATAGTAGGTCCACAGAACGTGGGAATCGCCATTATTCACCATAGTAGGTCCACAGAACGTGGGAATCGCCATTATTCACCATAGTAGGTCCACAGAACGTGGGAATCGCCATTATTCACCATAGTAGGTCCACAGAACGTGGGAATCGCCATTATTCACCATAGTAGGTCCACAGAACGTGGGAATCGCCATTATTCACCATAGTAGGTCCACAGAACGTGGGAATCGCCATTATTCACCATAGTAGGTCCACAGAACGTGGGAATCGCCATTATTCACCATAGTAGGTCCACAGAACGTGGGAATCGCCATTATTCACCATAGTAGGTCCACAGAACGTGGGAATCGCCATTATTCACCATAGTAGGTCCACAGAACGTGGGAATCGCCATTATTCACCATAGTAGGTCCACAGAACGTGGGAATCGCCATTATTCACCATAGTAGGTCCACAGAACGTGGGAATCGCCATTATTCACCATAGTAGGTCCACAGAACGTGGGAATCGCCATTATTCACCATAGTAGGTCCACAGAACGTGGGAATCGCCATTATTCACCATAGTAGGTCCACAGAACGTGGGAATCGCCATTATTCACCATAGTAGGTCCACAGAACGTGGGAATCGCCATTATTCACCATAGTAGGTCCACAGAACGTGGGAATCGCCATTATTCACCATAGTAGGTCCACAGAACGTGGGAATCGCCATTATTATGATTATTATCATCATCCTGGCCTTTTTATCCTTCCAGCTGCTCAGGACAAAACCCTCTAAATTCCTCTTTCCCACACACCCAATGCCTCGGCCAATCCCATCAGCTCCACGTTCAGCCTGAGTCCACAGTACCCACACGGTCCAGTCTCCAGCATCCCAACCTGTGCTGTTACAATCGCATCAACCCAGGGCTCTCTGCTCGCTCCGCCCACAACCCTACAACCTGTTTCCCACTTGGCCGCCAGGGGGCGCCTTAGGAACGAAGTCAGCTCACCTCCCCGTCTCTGCTAACTCTCCAGTGGCTGCCACCTGATGCCGAGTAAAAAGTAAAGTCCTCAGCACGATCTAATCTTGTATGGACTTCACCCTCTCTCTTTACTCACGCCCTTCCAGCCCCAGCGCTCCTGTCTCCTCTGGACATGTCCACTCTTGCCTTAGGACCTTTGTACCTGCCTTTCCCTCTGCAGGGGCACCTCCTTTGGGCTCTTCCTCCAGTATCACTTTCTCTGGAAGATCTTTCTTGGTCACCGTGGTGATTAAGACCACTCTCAACACTCTCGGTCCACTTTCCCTGCTTCTTTTATCTACTTTGAGACTCACTTGGTATTGTTAATTTTATTATCCATTGCCTATCTCCTCCAGACTAGAGTATCAGCCCCAGGAAGGCAGAGATTTTTGTCTGTTTTCTTCACTTCTGTGTCCCCAGCGCCTGTAACAGTGACTGGCATAGAAAGTAAAATCTTTGCTGAATATACGAATACATGAAGGACTTCTCTGGTGGTCCAGTGGTTAAGACTTTACCTTCCAACGTTGGGGGTGTGGGTTCTGTCCCTGGTCGGGAAGCCAGGAGCCCACATGCCTGGCAGCCAAGAGCCAAGACATAAAACAGAAGCAATACTGTAGCAAATTCAATAAAGACTTTAAAAATGATCCACATCAAAAAAATCTTAAAAAGAAGAAGAAATGACCGCAGACATCTGGGTGATTACTAGCATTCCCTTCTCACGTGTGAACCTCTAAAGGGCTCCATTCACCAGATATGTAACCTCAGGCGGCCGACCTCAAGGCTCTGACCTCAGTTTCCCAGTTGTAAATGGGATAGAAAATTGTCTCTGTCTCATGGGATTGCTGTGAGGATGAAATGGATTCCTGTTTGCCGCCTCGTGAGCTGGTGACATCGTGAACTGCAAAGGTTGGGTTTTTACGCTAGAGCCTGCGCTTCCTCCTTTCGCCGCTCGGAGGCAGCAGGCGCCCAGCGGATTCATCGGCTCGGCCCGCGCGGGATAAGGAACGGGGGCAACTCCGGCGCAGGAAGCTGATGAAATCCAAGCCAACTTGCAGTGAGCTCATCCCGCCCGGGCGCCTCCGGAAGCCACGGGGCCTCTGGGGCTCCGGCTGGCCCGAGCGATAAAACTCCAGTGCTGAACCAGGGAGGGAAGTCCTTCCTGAAGTCTGCCCTGCGTGGGGCCTGCTGGCTGAAGCCTGGGTTTGCGGGGAGGGGCGAGGGTGAAGTAGCGAATGGTCGGTCCCGGGGCTGCCTCCGCAGAATGAAAAGGGAATTCTGAGCTTGACTGTGGGAGTGAGAGAGAAAGGGACGGGGAAGGGAGAGACGCAGAGCCAAGACGTGGGAAGACGCAAAGATGGGGAGACTGAGGCAGAGGAGGGGGAGACAGAGAGAGAGCCCGAGAAAGTCTCAGGAGGGACAGAGACAGGAAGAGAGAGATGGGGAGAGAGAGAGATCAAGGAGAGACAGAGGTGGGGGAGAGACAGGGAAAGACAGAGCTGGGAGGCGGGAGACAGAGACAAAAAGAGAAAGAGACAAACGAGGACACACACATAGGGAGAGACAAACAAACGGGGACTACAGAGGTGGAGAGAGTCCTAGCGAGTGGCCGAGATGGGGAAGGAGAGGGAGATGGAGTCAGGGCTGCAGAGACCGAGGTGAGTTTGGGGAGCGGTGGGGTGAGGGCGATCCGGGAGGGGCACTCGGGGTTAGGGTCGCCTGCAGGGGCGGGCCCTGCGGGATATAGGCGGGGCCCCTCCCTACCCCCCATCCCCACGGTGGCGGCGGCGGCGGCGGCCGAGTTACGAGTTACCAAGTTACCGCAGGATTCGGAAGCTTCTCACTGGCGAGGCCGCAGCCAATCAGAGAGCAGCGTCGCTGTTCTCGGGCAGGAGGCCTGAGATGCACCTTCCCCCGACACTCAGCGAAGCACGCGGCCACACAATCACAGTGGCTCACACACTTACCCTGTCCCAGGGACACGCAGCATCGCCTGCCCCCCATACGCACACGATCGCAGCGACACACATCGTGTCATACACACGCGGCCCCAGGAACACGCAGAGACACACAGCATCGCAGACGCACAAAATCTCAGGGACACAGTCGCAGTTCCAGGACACACAGCACTGTCCAGACCCACAATCACAATGACACACAACATTGCCCTAACACACAACCACACTGAAACCCAGTGTTGCCCAGACCCATGCATTCTGCACATCTTAGACCCTAGAACACACAATATAAGTGGCACACACAATGCCAGTGGTCAAGGCACACACATTATCGCAGTGATACGCACAATCACAACAGTGACTCATTCAATCACAGTGACACAAGACTGCACAGACACACAACCTTATTAACAAAGGCACAGTCTCATGGACACACAACGTCACACTGGCAAACACAATCACAACGACACATAATCAGAAGGACACACAGCACTGCAGTGTGCAACATTTCCAATACAATGACAGTATCCTGCTATACACAGCGCTGTCCAAACACACATTAGCAGGGACAGGCACACACATTTTCCCCTTGACACGCAGCAAAGCACTCAGGCACACACTGTCACACTGACACACAACATACCACACAACATCTCACAGTTCCACTGAGGCACAGAGTGGCCTAGATAATCCCAAGGATGTGAAGTTTTGTGCACACACACCTACAACCATGATGGTACACACACACAATTCCAGGATCACACAGCATTGCAGACACAATCATAGTGATGCAACCACACAGTTACACTGTTGCATACAACCACAGCATGTCCACAAACATTTCTGCTAATGCACAACAGCACTCCAATGCGTATCCAATCCCACTGTCACACAAACACAACCACAGGGACATACATCACCTCATCCATGCACACCAGGATGTTGCACAAAACAGCACATGAAACAAACACACAAATACACCATCACACTCACACACAGCATGCCCAAATACCATACAAATAGCACACTGACACACAATCGCAGTCAGAGCCACCTCGTGGGACAAATGCCAGTACACAACATCATCCCTCTGACACATGCCATCAACTGATACACGACACTACACTGACACAGTCCCACACCACAACTTGACACAAACAGCTCAGATAAGTCAACCCCTGGACACACAGCACAGTAGCCCAGCAGACTGACAGAGAACTCTCCAGGACACAAACCACGCAGTCACACAAACACACAGTCTCACACACACACACACACACACACGCACTCATCCCTGCCCTTGCCCCAATAGGATGTGTGTGATGTGGGATGCTTGGGGGGAGGGGGAATGCTAAGCAGGCTTGTGTATGTATATGCGTGCTTGTGTGTGTGTGCTTATGCCTCCTTCTCCTGGCCCTTCCCCGGGGGCGGGGCCGTGCGGCAGCCGCTGTTACCGGGTAAACTTCCCCACCCCCCCCAGCGCGGCCATTAGTCA
>SJXQ01012796.1:601022-629572 GCA_006408695.1 Aepyceros melampus | reverse complement strand
TTCATTTGGGGGGTGGGATATTTTGGCGGAAGCCGCCCCAGCCTTAGTCCCCAGGGCGAAGCGCTGGGGGGAGACGGGGAGTCAGGGAGGGGGGGAAAATCTCAGAAGAGGGAGGAGTCTGGGAGTGGGGAGGGATGGCCCAGCCTGTAAAATACTGTATATGCGCTGCTGTAGATACCGGAATGAATTTTCTGTACATGTTTGGTTAATTTTTTTTGTACATGATTTTTGTATGTTTCCTTTTCAATAAAATCAGATTGGAACAGTGGATACTCTTGTCACCTGTCCTTCCCCGCGGTGGGGCCTGGGCCCAGCCTGTGACCCTTGTCTGGGAGGAGGTGGGCGGGCATTGCCTGGAACACACTGGGGTGTCTGTCGCTCTGGTTAAAAGATGGCTCTGAGCCATTGTGGGAGCCCAACCTTCATGCACCCCTCCTGGGCTCCCACTAAAAGCTAAGCTCTGCGAAGACAGGGCTCTGGGGGGACTTTCTCACTTTAGTCCTATTGGATAAAACATCAGGGGGCTCAAGATTCACAGAATGAATGAATGACCTTTAACTTACTCAGAAGTCCCACCATGAGGAGTCCCGGGGAACGTTTCAGTCCTGAGATAGACCTGGTGGGCACTGGCAGGCGGGTTCTTCACCGCTAGTGCCACTTGGGAAGCCCAAGCACCCTCTAACCTAGCGTTAAAATTCTGTGTTGAATTAATACAAGGGGAGGGACTTCCCTGGTGGTCCAGTGGTTAATACTCCGTGTTCCCAATGCAGGGGGGCCTGGGTTTGATCCCTGGTCAGGGAACTAGATCCCATGTGCCAATATTCCTGCATGCCACAACTAGGTGCAGCCAAATTAAAAACACAAAAACCCTGTGTTGAATTAATACAAGAAGGGGAGGGATTTCCCTGGTGGGCCAGTGGTTAGGATGCCTCACTTCCACTGCAGGGGGCTCGTGTTCCCATTTCTGGTCAGGGGAACTAAGATCCCAAGAGCAAAGTGGTATGGCTGCCACCCCCCAAAAGGAAATATAAGAAGGGGCGCTTCTACTGCTATCTTCTGGAAAACAGGGTAATGGGCCAAATGTTTCTCCTGTGGCATCTTCCACAGAGGACTGGCCAGACAGGCTCAGACCCCAGCCTTGCCGCTTCCCCTGGGTATCCTAGTGAAGGGGCAGTTCAGAGAAAATGGTGGTTTTTTTTTTTTGGGGGGGGGGTGTCTGGTGCATGTGGACCTTTGTTTCCCAATCAGGGATCGAATGTGCACCCGCTGTAGTGGAAGAGCAGTGTCCTAACCACTGGACCACCAGGGCATTCCCCAAAAGTGGCAGGCTGAGGGAAACGGAAACACGAACCATCATTTTGGACGAGAATTTGGCAAAAGCTTGTCAAGCTGAGGATGTACCTGCCTGTGGCAATAAGTGCCTTCCAGGGTGTCTCCTTCACAAGTCGATGTTCGGGGCTTTCCTGGTGGGTCAGTAAGGAATCCACCTGCCAGTGCAGGAGACGCGGCTTCGATCCCCTGATCTGGGAGGATCTCACATGCCACTGAGCAACTAAGCCTATGCTCTGGAGCCCACGTGCCACACCAGTTGAAGCCCGCACACCCTAGAGCCCGTGCTCCACAAGAGAAGCCCAAGCTCAACTAGGAAGGAGCCCCCACTCTCCACAAATAGAAAAGAGCCTGTGCAGCAGCAAAGACCCAGCTCAGCCAGAAAGAAAAAAGGGGACGTGCACAGGTGTCCAAGTGTTGGCAAGACACAAAGCTGCCATCTAAGTAGCAAGAGCCGTCAGTTTGAAGGGTAAATCAAGTCTGCTGTCACACAATAGAACACACGGCAGTGAACTGGAATGAACTTGAAATTTATCACGATGAATAAATAGCAAATAATGGTGAGCAGAAACAGCAAGCAGCGAAACGATGGTGGGTGGGTACTGAGTATTCTATCTTCTGCCTCTCTGTATTTCCTTCATGCTTACATACACACAGGGCCCAAGGCCCCACGGTTTTTTTTGGGGGGGGCGGCGGGGAGGCATGTTGGTTGTGTCACAGTCTTGTGGGATCCTAGTTCCCTGACCACAGAGGGATTGAACCCAGGCCCAGTGGGAGCTGGGAGTCCTGACCACTGGACAACCAGGGAAGTCCCCTCATTAAACTATTGACCTATTTGGATTAGGTCATTTTCTTCTCTTCATCAAGTTTTGTGTTTCCTCTCTCCTGCCTCCTCTTGGATGATTTGAATACTTTCTAAGAATTCTTTTAAATGTATCTTTAGGTGTATCAGCATTTTTTAGTATTGCTCTTGGGATCACAAACATATCCTTACCTATTTGTTACCTATGGATTGTCACGTCACTTACAGTGCAGAAGCTCTGCCAACACACAGCCACGCTCACCCTCTTCTCCCCATAATTTCATGCTGTAGTTGTCATACGGAGCATATCAACACCCCTTACAAATGCCCATAAGTATTAACTTTTAAAAAATTATGTCTTTACTCGGCTGTGCCAGGTCTTTGCTGCGGCTTGCAGGATTTATTTTTCTGACCAGGGCTCAAACACAGGCCCCCTGCAGGGAAGTTCTTAGGCATGTATTTTTTAACAGTCAGAAATAAAAGGAAAAAAACTTTTTTTTCTCTATTTACCCCAGACTTGGGTGGGTGAGGCTGTTGCCGTATCTGTGACACGGGTACAACAGTATCTACCCCCATGGTTGCTGTGAGGATTCAAGCAATTTAGCTGAAGTCTAATTATTTTGAAAGGTATCAAGTGGGTCATATGAGGACTTCAGCTGTTATTACACTCTTTGCCAACTAAAACATAAACTTACATTTCCCCACTTGTATAGGGACAAGTAGGGGACACCTCAATAGATGGGATGTTTATACTTATCAATAAAATGCAAGAAAACTGAAAGAAAAAAAAAGCAAGAAACTGAAAAAAAAAAGGTCTGCAGTGCAAAGGGAAATCATGGAATCTAAGGCTGTGATGGGGCCAAAAGTTTAAGATTTTTGGCTGCGCTGGGTCTTCACTGCTGTGCACCAGCTCCCTCCAGTTGCGGCTCAGGGGCTCTAAATTTGGCTCAGCAGCTGTGGCGTTCCAGCATAGCTGCTCTCTGGCATGTAGGGTCTTCCTGGACCAGGGATCGAATCCAGGTCGCCTGCATTGGCAGCTGCATTCTTAAGACCAGGGAGGCTTTTTTGAGTAGCACCTGTTCACTAGAATGTTCAACCACTGAGAACCTGTTTGGTTATTAAACACACCAGAGACAAGACAAGTGGGGTATGGAGTGGAGAGGCCTGGCAGAACCATTTGCTAACTTCAGCACCTCCCCCACCAAACATGTTACCTTCACAGACAGGATCCCTCTTCCCAAGTGGGCTGCGTATGTCCCGAGGTGTTTGAACCCACAGGATAATCACCGTGGACTTCCTGGAGACTTAGGGAAATCCATTCTTAAGATAACATGAACTTGTAATATGGAAAAGTATGAAATCTGAAAGCAAGGAGAATTAAAGCCTTTTTCTTGTTCAGGGCTGGAAGTTTCCAGCACCACCCTCCAGATTCCCAAGGGGTCATTTCCGGGTCAGTCTCTGCCATTACAGTGTACCTGTAATGGGGGTGGAAAAGTTTGAAAAGTTGCAGAGAAGATTCTAAGAGTTTTGTTTTTAATCCATCCAGACCCGTCTGCTCCCCCTTGTGACCAAGGCCCCGCATTGCAAAATAAAGCGTGTAATTAGCTCAGATTTTCCAAGACCCTGTGAAATTTTTGCAAGGATCCCCTGATTCAACACTACCAGGGCCCAGAAAAGAGCTGCTCCAGAAATAGAGCCTCACCTCACCTCAGGCGGGGGCAGAGAACCAGGAGGGGGAGAACTGAGGCCCTCCTCCCAGAGGAGATCCGTGTTTTTATTTTCTCACTGACATCAACAGGGCTGAAATAGAGAAGCTGATTTATTCATTTTAACCAGCCAATTTACATATGGGGAGAAAGCCAAGTGTGGGTGAGGAACGCATTCCAGGTGGAACACACGCTCGGGTCGCTGAGTCAAGATACATTTGGCACTCCAGCAACCGCTCTGACCCGTCCAGCTGTGGACTTGGGGCATTTTACTTCGGTCTCACTTAACTGCTATGAGATCATTGCTCACTTTACTCCTTTCCCACTATTATTACATTACAATTGCTGCCACTGTGAACAGCCACTACTTAACGGAATTATTTGACAACAAGACTCAAGCTTCTATGTGCTTTAGAATATGAGCATGCTAACTTTTGCTGCATTGCTCAGAAAAACAGTGGCAGGAATGGTGACAGAGGGAAGGGCCTTGGTGTTGTGTTCAAGCATCCAGGGATACATTTTCAGGTTTAAACAGTCCATTGTTCCCTGTCAGAGGAAGAAGTTTCTCACGCGGAAGAAAAACAAATCTTAACAAATAACTTTATTTCTATCATTCCTTTTTGAAGAACCAAAGAAATATAGAAAATATAAAAAACACACAAACAGCTGCAATTCAGGGGGGTGACAAGAAGGACCAACACAGCCCTTCAACGCAGCAGCCTGCAGCGCGACAGCCTGCACCTGTGAGGGGCTCTGCAGGAAGACAGGCCGGCTCCCCCCTCCCACCTCAAAGCCAAAGAATCAGGCTTCCCAGGGGTGGGGCCCAGGAATCTGCCTTTTTAAACAAGCCTTCCCATTAATATTCCACTGGCAAGGCCTCACCCTAATACCCAAGAGAATTTGGTAATACTTCCTCTCTTTCAAAATCCAGGCTGGAACTCAACTAATCCTAAACTAAAACTCAAGAACAGCACACCAGATGGCACCTGTTGTTTCTCAGAGCTTCAACCTTTGGTGGAGACACACTCTGCCCGCCATGTTTCTGGCTCTCTTAAGGGCACCTGTCTACACTTGGAACTGTGGTTCTGCTGTGTGGTTTCACGGCCCCGGGCATTATTCCCCACCTGAAGTCACGCTCCTCGATGTGTGACATCAGGTGGGGACCAAGGACAAGAAGGTGGCGAGAGGTTCCTAGGCAACCAAGTGTGCTGGTTCCTGGCTGGGAACTTCCAGGAACTGGCCGCGCAGGCGAGCTGGGAGGCCTGAGGTGGGGAGGAACTGTCAGGACCCAGGCCCTTGCGCAGTAGTGCTGCACAGCCTCGCGGCTCGCAGGAAATGGTTGGTACTGGTTCAGTGACTTGGTTTTTCCCTCGCCTGGAGAGGCCTTCATGGGGGAGGGGAGGGGATTGGTCGCACAAGGGCGCCGTGCAATCAGCACCTCTGGGGCTGCAGAGTCTCGCGTTCAGTTGGGGCCCAGGCACTCCACAATCCCGTTCCCCTTCATGCCATCGAAGAAGAAGAAGTTGTTGTGAGGGGGGTCCCTCTGAGACAGGGCCTGCGGAGGGAAACAAGAAGGTTCAGCTTAAGTGCTTAAAAGGGGATACGAGGGAGAAAAGAGAATAGACCCCTGAACCAAGATCTTCTCAAAGCAACGTGGAGAGTGGTTCTCGAAAGAGGCTGACTTTGCTCCCCAGGAGCTATCTGGCCACGTCAGGGAACAGTTCCGACTGTGACTGTCCTGTCCCTGCACTCTGTCCCCTACCAGCTGTGTGCCCTTGAGCAGACCATTTAGTCTCTCAGACCTTTACGTTCCCGCGTAAAATGAAAACAACAACTGTTTTATCCTGGGGATTAAGAGACATGCTTTACCTCCAATATCTAAAACAATGCTTAACTCGGAGAAGCACCAATGGCAAATGGGCGTAATAATTACTTATGAATATTCCACTGAGAAAAGCAGTGAATGATCATTCTGACCCATCTGAGGGCACAGCCTCTGTCACCAGGGGGAAACACACCGACACTCCCAGGGGAGGGCAGTGCTGCTGGCCCTCCACAGGACACACCAGGGTGGGCAACCAGAGGGTCTGGGAGATGCTAGTCAGCCATGGAAATGGTCATCATTTCGTGGGGTTAACAGAAGGTCACAGCACTGTTAAGAGATGGAGTGACAGTCCCTGGGATTACATACTGGACCACGAGTGACGTGTGGACCAGGGAAAGGTCCAGAGGTGACAATGAGTTTTCTAAGACATTCTCAACCCAAGAAGGGTCACTGTTTAAAGAGGACATCACCCACCAAACTGCAACCTGCCAAGGTGCCCAGGAGCTCTGTGCAATCACTCCTCAGGTAGGCCCGCCTTTACAAAGCTGGGCCCTGAACCTCTCCTCCTTGAACTGAGCGCCAATCCCAGTCCTCGTCTGTAAAACAGAGACGATTATACCTATTCCAAGTGCTTATTCCAGAAGGAACTGTTCTTCTGGAGAGGAGGTGTTGACTTGGTGTCAGAGGGTGGCTTCTCTGAGCTTGCATATGAAAACCCAAACAAACGGCCTCAGCCTATTAGGATTCCTGGTGAGTATGAAACGTGATCCAGCTTGTAACATGCCGGCCAGAGTAGATTCTCAATAAATGGGAGCTGCTACTGCTTGAACAGGAGGTCCTTTCCCAATATCTGAGGCCCCCAGGCACTCAGCCAGGTGGAAGGGCACACAGGTGGATCCCAGACGCAAGAACCCACGTTCCAGGAGATGACACAACGCATTTTCACACGGAGCGTGGTAAGGCTGCTGCTGTCAACTCAGCTCTAGCACTGTAGGCGGGGAGAGTGCCCAACAACGGTGAGAGAGAAAGAAGAATGATTAAACCCAACGAAGGAGAATGAGACAGAGGATGGGGCTAGAATGTGTGGTGTCTGGAAAGATACAAGGAAGGAGGCAAACAGATGATGCCAAGGGAACAGACTTGTACATCTGCCCCCATCTCCTGATGTTTACGTTTTACGGTGGTCAGAGGGCCCCACCAGGGAGAGGGCGGAGGTCTGCCGCCCTCAGATGGCAGGCCTTTACCGCCAGCTGGCTGAAGCTGAACCAGTGTTAAGTGAGGGGGAGGGGCAGGGACAAGACAGCAGGGCACAGGGTGAACATGGGGCCAAAGGTAACATGCTTCCCGAAGGGGGAGGGAGGATTCCAAACACGCCAGCAGGCAGGAATGCAGAGCGCTCTGGCTATGGGACAACCAGGAACAAGATGTGGGCCACAGCTGTCCCCGGCGGCAGGAGGGAGGGGCGCCCCTGCACACAGCGGGCCAAGACCACCCGCCAGCCCACCACCTCCATCCCACGCAAGAAAGTCAGGGAGCAGCGTCTCCGCGGGATGTGTGGAGGCGAGGCTGAGGGCACCCGGGACCTGCTGACGAGTGCTGAAGAGCACGGGCCCAGAAGCCGGACGCCATGAGCCTGAATCCCGGCTTCACCGCTGCTCTGCATCGCAGGGCAGGGATCACAGTGGTTCCTACCTCACATGCTGTTGTGAGGATGATATGAGTCTATCAAGTCGAGAACAAGGTCTCCAAGCAGTGGGTGCAGAATGGGCTTTCAACAAATGCTACCTAGCGACTTCCTTGATGGTCTAGTGGTGGGGAGTCGACCTGCCAATGCATGGAACACGCTTTCGATCCCAGGTCTGGGAAGATTCCACGCACTGAGGGACAATTAAGCCCGTGCATCCCAAATACGGAACCCACATGTCCTCAAGAAGCCACCGCAGTGAGCAGTCCCTGCCCCACAACCGGAGAGTAGCCCCAACTCTCTGCAACCAGAGAAAGCCCTCCGGCAGCAACAAGGACCCAGTATAATCAAAAAAAGAAAAAAAGTCCTAGAGAAAACTATTTAAAATAAACAAGTGTTATCTATGCTCTCACCATTGTATGATACATATTAGGCTCCCACTCTGCCCTTGCTGTCCCATCACTGTTCTCGTTCCTGCCAAGGCTCTCCACAGGCAGTCTCAGGGTCCTTCTCAGCACAGTTCTCCCGCAGCCACTAGTGACTCCCCAGACTGGGGGCCTGAGCTGAGCCTTCCTACCAGCCTGGGCAGGCAGAAGCAGGAATGAGACTGCTCACAGTAGCGCACGCCTCTCCTCTTACTCTCCTCCTACTGCCTATGCCACAGAGAGTTAGATTTAGAGAAAGAATCTGATCCAAAGAATGATCAGGGAAGAGAAGAGAGAGAGAGAGAGAGAAAAGCCTTAAGAAGATGGTGGGACCATCAAATTGAGTCAACTGTTTTTCAAGCAAGTTTGCAGAAACCAAGACAAAGCAGGGGAAGTTGGTCCATTGTTGAAGTCCACTTCAGTGGTCAAGATGTGCACAGGCAAATTCATCACTTTAGGAAAATATCAAAGTCTCCCAAGAAAGGAAAACATACTGGGGGGGTATGCTACAGTTCTGACAACCCAGATGTTCCAGAAGAGACTTCAAAGCGCCGTGCTAGGTACTAAATACATGACCCTGTGTGAAAGCTCCCCTTCCAAGAGGAAGGAGGACACCTGCCTAATGTGGCCACAGGGCACCGTGGACAGAGCCTTGTGGGCTCCGGGCTCAGGGCTCGTGCTCCTCTAGTGCTGACTCCCGCCTGCTCTACACTCGCCCGCGGTGTGTGAAGTCACGAGAGGGAACTCTGACACCATGGCATGAGTGGAGGGAAACTGTGGAGCAGACGGGAGCACTACAGGCTGTGGAGGCCCTTCTTTGGGCCTCGGCATCCATCCCTTAAGTGTGAATCAGGACAGTGCCCACTTCACAGAGCTGTGAGAAGCAGAATCTGTGGCAAATGTCACAAAACCAGGAAGCTGACTGGTACAGTTAGAGGATGGCAGACAGCACCCTGCGGGCTCTGTGTCCAGTTCTGGGCTTATCAGCACGAAGCAGGCATTCCCAAGGTCATCTGCTGAAGGCCTACGTGAATGGGCTGGAGAGAAGGGGATGAAATGGAAAAAGGGAGGGAGAAAGGGAACAGGGAGGTCAGGAGACAAGGATGAGTGGGGTCTGAGAAACCAGGCAGCTCTCTAAGACAGCTTTGGGTTCTCTCTGTCGGCACGTTCAAGTCCTAACACGGAAGGCCAATGATCTTCCATGCCACAGGGACTTTTTACCTTCACAATTTCCTGGGCCAGGATCCCTCCAACCACTGCACACACTGGGGCCATCTCAGAGAAGCAGTACCTAAAAGAGAAGACATGTGAAACAGAGCTCTGAGCAACAGGAAAGCTGGTGTGGACATCTGGGAGAGGTCAGTGGTGGGTTTGCCTGAATGAAAACATCTTCCACCAGGAGAAGTCAATTCAGACAGCAATGCTAATACTGTATCTAGGTGTGAAAAGTAAATCTGATCCAGGTTAGTAGGTGGCAAGAAAGACATCTGAACCTTGGCAGGCAAGAACTGTTTCACAACTTCTTCTTCTTTTTTTTTTAAGTTAAAGGATAAGACTATATCTGTGCATCCTAAAAATAAAGCCCTACAAATACCAGATGTTTCGGTGCCCTGGTCACATTCTCGCAATTCTCTTTTGTCCCACAATGGGCAGTGGGTTCGATATGCTAGTCCCAGACAAATGTCAGGAGCAGGCCTGTGTTAACATGCAGACAGCTTGGGAAAGTCAGGGTCTGAAATTAAAGCAAGAGAGCAGTGAAAAGTCTTCACTACTCACATAGATACCAACCCTTCTGGGCCAGGAGGGGAACCCAGAGGACAAATTTTAGCTAATACTGTCACCTGCCCCTCCCAATCATCCATCCCAGACAGTGAAACGCTGTCTCCCTCCACCTCCCTCCAGGAAGCCTGCCTCACCAGCTCCCATCCCTGAACACAAAGGGGTTTCTGAAATGAGCAGATTGTGGTGCAGGCAAGTTAAATGGAAAGCTTCTCTCTGGAGCCCTACCACGAGGAGAACACTTCCAGTCTTCTCGCTTTGGTGCACACCCTTCCAGACATTTTTAAAAGGGTACATATCTAAATATATATAATTGAAAACCCAGGTCACAGCAACTACTATTCACTGTGCCCCATAATCTATGGATGGATATTTAAGCTGTTGGACTCTGTGATCATACACCTTGGTGGAGGTGTCCAAACAGTTTCTAACGGCAAATTCCTAAGTATACAATTGCTGAGTCCTGATGCCCTCCAGAAACGCTCGACCCATTCAACTCCCACCAACTGAGATTGGGCAGTGACCATCTGCTCACCCCCTGGCTGGGACCAGCACCCCCATCTGTTAATCTATGGAGGCAACTTTTCCTCTTGCGTACCAAGGTCCTCTGAGGAACTATAAAACCTAACAGAGAAAACTATAGCCAGGAGAAACGAGTTGCTGTAATTCTATTTTCAAAGATAGTCAATTTTTTCCTTTAAAAAAAATTCTCCTTTATTCTATGTGATCCTACTATACAAATTTAATGTTCTACTTTTTTTCTCTTAAAAGTATATAATCTTAAAAAAAAAAAGTATCATCTCAACAAAATGCCAGTAAATCAAAACAGCAACATACACATGATCACTTCAACAGACACAAAAAAAGCATGGGACAAAACGCAGCACCCTTTCGTGATAAACACACTCAACAATTGGGAACAGAAGGAAATTTCTTCAAACTGATAAAGGACATGTACAAAAATCCACAGCTAATATCACACTTAACGGCAAAACACTAAAATATCAGGAACAAAACAAGGATGTCTGCTATCACCACTTCTATTCAACACTGTCCTGGAGGTTCCAGCTAGGGCATTTAAGGAAGGCAGGAAAGAGACACAAAGGGCATCCAGACCGGAAAGAAAGAAGTGATATGTCTTCACAGATGACACGATCTGGTATACAGACGGTACTAAGGAAACCACAGAGAAATTATCTGAACTACTGAATTATTTGAATCAAGGCTGCAGAATACAAGATTAACATACACGAAAAAACAATCTATTTCTATACAGCAGCAGTGAACACCCTCAAGATGAAATGAAGAATTCCATTTACAATAGCATCCAAAAGAATAAAATATTTAGGAATAAATTTAACAACAGATGTGTAAGACTTACTCTCTGAAGACTGTTGTTGAAAGAAATAAAAGACTTAAATAAATGGAAAGATATTTCCATGTTCATGGATCAGAAAACTTAACTTTGTTAAGATAGCAATACTCTCCAAATTAATCTATACATTTGACATAATTCCTCTCAAAATTCCAGCTAACCTTTTTTGTAGAAATGGGAAAATCTCCCCTAAAATTCTGCATGAGACCCAGAATAGTCAAAATAATCTTGGAAAAGAAGAGCTAAAGTTGGAGAACCCACACGTCTCAATTTCAAACTTCCTACTACAAAGCTCCAGTAATCAAGACAGTGTAATATGGCCAGGACAAATTCAGTGATTTCCGCCCACTGCTCTTGTTCATGGAATGAGTAATTTTAACTTTCTTTTAAAATTATTTTAAAAACAAAAAACTTTTGACCACACTGCCCAGCATGTGGGATCCTCTGTTTCCTGACCAGGCATTGAACCTGCACACCCAAAAGTGGTGAAGTGCAGAACCTTAACCACTGAACCACCAGGGAAGTCCCTATTTTAAAAAAATTTTTATACAATTTTAAAGGTCATTTTCCATTTACAATTACTAAAAATATTGGCTATATTCCCCGTGTTACACAGTGCATCCTTGAGCCTATGTTATATCCCATCCTCTGTGCTTCCCACTTCCCCTCATTTTCATCTTTGGATTCATTCCATACTATGCGTTTTTTTCCATAATATGTCTATTATCTCTGAAACTTAAGGACCAGTAAGTTCACCAAAGGACATATACTACATTCCAATTCCACTTAAACAAGATGCCCACAATGGTCAAATTCATCGAGAAAGAAAGAGGCTGCAAGGGGCTGGGGACACGCAATGGGAAGTCAGTGTTCAATGGGGACAGAGGTTCACTTTGGGATGAGGACAAAGTTCTGGAGATGGGCACCAGTGACAGGCGACAACAGTGTGAATGGGCTTAACGCCACTGATCTGTCCATTTAAGGATGGCTAAAATGGTGTAATTTATGATGTGTGCATTTTACCATAATGCAAAAATTTAACAGCACAAGTTATATTATACATATACACTATGGATGTTTTGTCATAGATGTTTGTAACAGTGAAAAACTACAAATAACTTAAGTACCCACCAAGCAGGTAATGGTTAAATAAAAACCATACAGTAGACAATGAAACATCAGGCAGTCCAGTGAGGTCACGGATCCTTACTTGTGACACAAGCAGATCCATGAGACACTGGAAGAGGAAGGCTGCCGCATGGAGTGTGGTCATTTTGGTTTAAAAAGAGAAGACACCTGAGCAAATACACATGCAGGTGTCTTGAGAGGCTAGACCCCCAAACAAACCCCAAGCCAGCAGCGGTGACTTCTCACTGGGAGGGGCTATGGGAGATCCTTCTCTTTCCTTTTCTATCTTTTGGCAACGGGCACCTGTTACCTTCATAATCAGAAAAGCAACTGAGCCCTCTGAAGAGAATAAATAACCTAACATGAAGGACGGGACAAGCAGATCACAGACAGATGAGGGAAATGGAGACTTGGGCACAGCTTTCCCTCCTCAAGTGAGCGCATCCTGCTCGGAGCTGGCGGTGGGCAATTTGTGCAGGCAGCTCAGCTGCCAGACAGTAGCTCGATTCCCCGTCGCATCCCCAGCGCATCTCCCCCAGCCTGATCTGCATTGGCCATGGCCAGCCGTCGAGAGGCCATCAAACACCTCTCACTTAAAGGGCAATAGACAGGGAGCGCCTGAGCATGGGAGGGCATAGACATGAAGGCACAGACACGGGAGAGCTGTTTCTGCAAAGAAGACTGGGAGGGTAGGGGGAATACAACACTCTGTGGACAGGAAATCAGCCAGCAGCGACACAGGCTGTTAGTAGCGAGACTGTGGCTCTCTCCTTCTGGGAAGTGGGGGCTCTGCACTGGCTGGCAATGCCCAGGCAGGCCATTCATTACTCTCAAAGCCCAAATCGGTCACTCGGCTGCACGCTCATGGCCTGGCACTGGCACGGGGTGTGCTTACTGGCCCAGCTGGGACTGTTGAAGCTGGACACCTGTGGGAACCTGCTCTCCGTGGGCCGTCCCCTGGGACAGGAATCCCATCCCAGGCGGTGGTGTCATTAGCCCCTGAACTCCCTCCCGGTGCCAACTTACAAGAGCGCCTGGTATCCAGGTGCCTCTTTCTGGCTGAGGGCTCGGCAGGTGATTCAAAGCCCCATTGCTGGTCTTAAATTGGCTGAGGCTTGTCAGTGCCTAAGTGAGGTCCCCAGACATGAGTGCACAAGGAAAAGACTAGGGAAGGATGGGACCACCATTCACTTTCTTGCTGAATAGGAACCAAGGTACTAGGCTGTCCCCAGGGATCGTGGTGTGGGGAAATCTTGGTCAGCTACTTACTAAAACCTTGGACATGTGATTGTATCTTTCTGAGCCCCAGTTACCTCACGGGGAAATAATACACCCTTCAAGGACTATTGTTAACAACCATATGGCTGCACTGGTAAAGCACTGAAAGCCTGCACTACACCACGCTTCCATTATTAGCTGTGTAACCTCAGGCTACGGACTGGACTTCTCTGAGCTCTAACTCAGTTTCCCCTCCTATAAAACGGGATCTTGTCAAGACAGGGCACATACACAAAGCAGCTACCACAGTGCCTGGTACTGTAATAGCTGCTCAATAGATTCTAGCCATCATTATTGCTGCTACAAGCGAGTACAGCAAGGCAGCTTACGGAGTCCCTCAAAGATGCGGAGAGAGAGTCGAAATAAGCAGATTCCTGACTTAGTCTCCCTCTGGACTTCACCAATCACACCCAAAACCTGACTGTGTATAAGAACAAAGGACTGGTCCCTGAGGCTGAAAGCATCGCAGTGCCCAAGGGTGAGGATGCTGGGAACAAGGACGCCATGTCCATTTTTCATATACTAAGAGAGGGGCGGAGGGCCGTGGGCGTGTGTGTGTGTCCAAATTAAGGTGAATACAAAACACAGACATTTATCAATCTAAACTCAATTGTGATAAATAGTCAGACCAACCTGACAAAGTCTTCAGGAAGCAGATCAGGATTGACACCCAGGGCATCAAGCACGTCATTTCGTATCTGGAGCAACAGCTCAGAATCTTCCCCAAAGGTATCAGAACTAGGATCTCTTCCTTTATCTGTGCGAAACTTCAGGAGCACTGGGAAAGGAAGAAGGCAGGTTAAAAAAGCAAGTCTTTTCACAACTGAAAAGAAAATACTTGAAAATGATGTGATCAAAAAGGTCTTAATTTCCAAAACATACAAAAGACCTCATAGAACTCAAATGGGCAGAAGACCTGAATGAACACCTCTCCAAAGACGACGTACATGCGGCTGACAGGCTCATGAAAAGATGCTCAATTCACTAAACAACATAGAAATGCAAATCAAAACTACAATGAGGTAGGTACCACCTCACACTGGTCAGAATGGCCCTCAGTTAAAAAAAAAAAATCCTCAAATAACAAATGCTGGAGAGGCTACAGAGAAAAGGGAACCCTCCTACATTGCTGGTGGGAATGTAAATTGGTACAGCCACTATGGCAAACAGTACGGAGGTTCCTCAAAAGAAAAATTAGAGTTGCCATAAGATCCAGCAATCCACTCCTGGGCATATATCTAGACAAAATTACAATTCAAAAAGACACATGCATCCCTATATTCAAAGCAGCACTATTCACAATAACCAAGACATGGAAACAACCTAAATGTCCATCGACAGATGAACGGATAAAGAAGATGTGGTGCGTATACACAATGGAGTATTGATTCAGCCACAAAACAGAATGAAATAAAGCCATTTGCAGCAACAGGGATGGACCTAGAGATGATCATACTAAGTGAAGTTAAGTCAATAAAAGAAAGACAAACACCACCTATCACTTGTATGTGGAATCTAAAATATGACACAAACGAACTTATCTATGAATAGTAACAGACCCCCAGGCCCAGAAAACAGACTTGTGGTTGCTAAAGGGGAAGGATGGATTGAGAGTTTGGGATTAGCAGATGTAAGTTATTATATATAGAACGGAATGATGCTAAAACTGAAGCTCCAGTACTTTGGCCACCTCATGCGAAGAGTTGACTCATTGGAAAAGACCCTGATGCTGGGAGGGATTGGGGGCAGGAGGAGAAGGGGACGACCGAGGATGAGATGGCTGGATGGCATCACGGACTCAATGGACGTGAGTCTGAGTGAACTCCGGGAGTTGGTGATGGACAGGGAGGCCTGGCGTGCTGCAATTCATGGGGTCGCAAAGAGTCGGACATAACTGAGCGACTGAACGGAACGGAAGGTATAGCTCAGGGAGCTATATTCAATAACCTGTGATAAAGCACAGTGGAAAACAATGTCTGTAAATGTGCACCAGTTTTGCTGTAAGCAGAAATTAACACCACACTAAATCAACAGTACTTTAATAATTTTTTTCATAATAAATATTTATAAATGTTGATAATAAAACAATTATTTTTCATTCTACAGGAAGTACATTAATTAAAATGTGGGCCAAGTGAAAGGTTAACACTTTTCATTTATTCAACAAACATGGAAAGGTAATCAAATAATGACACAAGTGACTAAAATTCCTGTGACGAGCGCCATGACAGTACAACAGAGTCTGACATCCTCTATAGGGTGCTGTCAAGCAAAGCTTCTCTGCGTCAGCACCATGAGTGAAGTCTGTGGGTTTGGGAAGAAAGGTCTGGGGAGCTTTCAGCACAGGGAAAAGGCCCTGTTCTGACCCAGGAGAGACGTCAGGTGGAGGAGGCATGCAATCTAGGCACAAGTTCAAAGGATGAACTGCTTCCAGCCAGAGAGGCCAGCCAAGGGCTCCGACACATCAGACAGGCGGACCAGACAGGCGGATCGTTAAAAACAAACCCTCCTGTACTTAATACAGCTACGTCAACCTCCAGAAAGGGATGTTTCATTTTGGATGTGAACTAGAGGAAGCGTTCAGATGACGGCAGCAAATGAAAGCTACCATGGAATGAGCCCTGAACAAGGCTTGAACTTGTAAGCCAAATGAAAAGACACAGGCATGAACAGAAGACCTATCAAAACACAAGCCCCTTCCACTGTCTCGTCCAGATGTCACTGCAGGCGGGCTGGGGGGGACTCTTGTCCCCACCGTGCTCTCCAAGGCAGGTGGAGCCTCCTCTCCAGGCAGTGCTCCTCCCACAGCACACAGGCTGGTTTGGAGCAAAGGGAGAGACAGTAGATCCTGTGGGGCCCTGGGAGGGCCCTTCACACTCACAGTTCACCAAGTGCTTCCACTTAAGTCTCATCAGTGTTTGCTGACTGAAAAAATGAGCTCATCCCTCAAATCATACTCCTTCCCTCTCGGTACAAGAAGCTCTCCTCTAAAAGTTAAAGGTGAATGGGAAAATTTAAAGGTGAAAGGCAATTGTCATGGGGCTCTTTAAAAATGCAAATGTTTGAATCTAGCCCCGGACTAGGGAATCATCGACCTTCTCTTTGTTTTCTTCAGACTCACACACAGTTTTGGTGATGAGCAGCCCAGTGGAGAACAGCTCTCCAAGAAGTAGTAAGAATTCATTCATTCGCCAGCACGAGTGAGCACCGCTGACCTAGGTGCCAGAGTCCAATGGTGAGCAAGGTCTCTGCAGCCTGAAGGTGATGGGGGAGGATGGGGAATTAGAGGCCAGGACAGACAGCTTCACTGCAGCCTGAGAGATATTCATAAACAGTTATACAGAGTTCTCAGAAGACCCCAGATAGCGGAGGTCTGGGTTAAAGAAGATGCAAACTGCTGCTGGGCTATGCTTTTCTCAGTGCCAGTATCAGAGAAAGCCTGCTAGTCACGCGCCCTGGACAGGGCTCTGCACATCAGAGTGCTTGTCCTCTTTTTCTTTAGAAAGTTCCAGAACACGTGCTTCGGATACTGTTTGCTGTCTGGGAATGTTAGTCTTCTCTCTCTTCCAAGAATACAACTTCTACAACCCTTGATTCGGCCCAACCATTTGGCAGCCAACTCAAAGCCAATGTCCATCTGGATGCTGGCTAACATGGACGTGCCATTACCTGAGCTCAACTTCTACCTCTGCGGATGTGTCGCTGGGATTCTAATCTGGACTAAACAAGTGCCTTCAGGCAAGTGTGTGGGGACAGGATGGAGGAAAGGCTGCGGAAGTGGTGAGGAATCGCCGAGACTGGGCCTCTTTTCCTACAAGGTCCTGTGAAGACAAAGGAACCTGGAAATCTCCAGTCCAGTCAAGAGGGCATTCTAAGCGGATGGTATCAAATGTCAGCCCTCATCCTGTCCATCACTCCACAGACCCAGAGTGTGCGTCAGTGTTGCCTGAGCAGATGCTTGTAACGCACCGTCCAAGGGTCAGGCACAAACAGGTGCGAAGTGAGCGAGGCTGCAGGACTGCCACTGAGGCGGGGCCCGCCTCAGCTCTTCCTGTACAATCCTCTTCTGTGTCACTGGGGCAGAAGCACCAAGTGTCACAAGGGACACCAGAGAGGCTCATTTTTTAAGCCCTCGCCACAAAACTTTTCACCTTCTGGTTACAAAACACAGCTCTTGAAGCAAACTCAAACTATTGTAATAACTCCAAAACAAACAGTGCCTACTCCACGCCAGGCACCTTCTAAACCTTTTACGTCCACGATAACTGAGGGAGGGAGAGAGGGAGGTCCTTATACGCTTCCTCCCTTCACAGGTAAGAAACTCAAGTTCAGAGACTGAGCAGTTTTTTCCATGGGACTGCCAATGAGGAATGGCACAGAACAGCCAATGCTGGCACTCAGAATCTCTGCTTTTTAACCCTAACTGGACCCAGAAGAAACCTAGGACCATGAGGAATGCAGCCCAAGGACCCCAAGTGGTCTGGCTCTTTGCCCCCCACCTTAAGAGGACTCGTGTTCGACAACATTTTGGTGAGATGCATTTTCCAGACAGGCCCTGCCCTCTCTCAACTGGTCCGTTAATTTTAAGTTCCTAGTTCTGCGGGTGAGAAGAGGAGGCACGGGCCATACAAGCCCTGACCCATCCATCTTCGGAGGATAAGACCAGTTTCATCTTGGAAAGAAATAAGACGGTGTTCAGAGGACGCCAGCAGCTGGCCCCGCTGTTTCTCTGGGCCCCTTGCCTGTTTCTGGTGCGGGCCGCCTGGACGTAGGCCGGCAGCCTGGCACCGTCCAGAGGCCTCACTGACCACATCTGAAGTTCGCGCAGGGCCTCCGGGACAGGGGCCAGTCACTCCAGCCACTTATTTGCAGCAAAGCAAACAGAGGCTGTATTCTGTACTCTTTTTTTTTTTTTTCCCCCTTTAATGTCAGCACTCCAGTGAGCAGGGCTGGAGGGGGCAGGAAGAAGCCCAATGTTCTAGATGGGCAGCAGCCTCAGAACTGACCCGAGCCCCTGACGGGTTCTTGCTTATTAAAGTCTCCTCTTTGTTCTGTCATCTGCCTTCCCAATGGCCAAACATACACACATCACTGTTGACTCTGCATTTCTGGAGAGCACCTCCCTGCCAGTTTCCAGATTATGAAACTATTCCGTGAAGATCAAATACTGTTAGGGATGCCAAAAGATGACTCATCGAAACATATCAAAACACTGCACAAAATCAGAGTTCCAAACTTGATTAACTTCCTCTGAACCTTTTAATTAACTCAGCCTGCTGAAGTCTGGGGGTGGGGGGTGACATTCACCACTACTGAGGACAGACTGGGGTCTCTGCTAGAGTTCAGGACTCGCCAATGCAACGGAGAAGACAAACTTTGAAAGGGAGAAACCAAGCACCTTTTCCTGGATTAGAAGAAAAACTGTACATGTGGATAAACTACTACTTTTGCAAAGAGAAATTAACCCAAATTCAAATTTAATCTGAATCAGACTACTAGATTAGTGTTATAACAGGAATCCGGGAGCAATATTATTAATTATTCTATTTCTTTCTGAAAACTTTCATTGCATTTAAATGGCACAACTGTATTTAGCATAATCACTAAGGCCATTCAAAAACTCCATTATTTTGTAGGAAAAAAAATGAAGTCAATGTTGCAAACTAGCTCCAACCCAACTGCTGTTCCCCAAAAGAATTAATCTAAAGGAAAAAAGCCAAATCTCTATAAAACTGCCTGGCTGGTGCCTAGAACTGTTCTGTACCAGACACCCCTGCCTCATCTCTCTGGTGCTCCTCAACATTCTCCCCAAACTGGCTCACTCAAGAGACTCATTGTCTCTGGGAAGGATCTGGAAGCGGGATCCACTCCTGCGTGACACACATCTCCAAGAAAATGAAGCGGCAAGCGATCCTCTTCGCCAGCAGCCCACCTTCTGAGGCAAGACACCAGGTCTCCTGCTTAGTCAACTGTTCCTTCAGTAAATACACAGCGAGCACAGACTCTGTGTCGGGGCCTGAGCGCGGCAAAGAGCAAAATGCACGCTCTGCCATCCCGAGCATTTCGTGAGATGACACGCATGATGACACATGCGACAAAGGTGGGTGGGGGTGAGAGAAGGCGCTGAGTGGGTGCAACGGTGTGGAAGAGGGTGGTCCTCCGAGCAGCCAGACATCCCCTTCCCCCCGGGCACAATCACCATATTTTGGCGGGTCCTCCAGGCCCGAACACTGACCCTGGCCACCTCCTGCCCTTTGGGACTTGCCCATGCTGCTCCTCAGGGGCCACTGTGCCCTCTCTGTGCAAAGCCCTTCACAGACAGCTCTGACCCTTGTTCTAAATCACTGTAACGCTGGACCCTGACAACATCCCCGAGCCTCCTCCATAAAATGGGAATCGTCACAGCACTGAACTCATGCAGTTTAAGGATGAACAGAAGGAACACAGGCCAGGCACCTTGGCCGGCGCCAGGGGAGCGTCAGGTCCATGGTGCTACTCCGGAACTGTCCGACCTCCATAAACCCCACTCACACGGCCCTCAGAGAGGCTGGCGCACTGGCCTCTGCACTGACTCCTCGCGTGACTGAGACTACCACCAACTCAGCGGGGAGCTCAGGGGGCGACCGTGCCTTGGCTCTGAATCGTGCATACTCGGGTAACTCTCCGCACCTTGCTCTTGGCCTTCATGGTCTCAATCACAGTTTGAGACTCCACAGTCAAAGTGTCGGCTCACCTGTACGAGGACGGACCCGTCTCCTCACCAGCCTCTGGTGCTCTGCGGGGCAGAGACTCATCTGTCTTGTTCACCATTACCTACTGAGTGCCCAGCACGGGGCAGGGCCCCACAGCACACACTGAGGAAGCGTCGGTGCTTGGAGAAGGAAGGAAAGGAGTCACAGGGCGGGGAGAAGGCTCACGAAAAGGTGACACAGGCCCTCACAGATCTAACCAGCCTGCTCCAGTGCTGACTGAACTGAATGGAGACCTCAAGATACCCAAGATGGTTCTGTTTCTTACCAAGGAATGTTCAGCCAGAGGGGGGAAAAAAAAAAAAAAAAGACACACAGCATACCACATCTGCCTCAAGAGGGAAACAAGATAGAAGCTGCTTTTAAGGCCATATTTGAGGGCCATAGGTGCACAACAGCCAGCCCACGTGCGTGAAGCTCAGAAGGAAGAGGCTGGGCTAGGGGAGGCAGAGACATGGTCTCCGGGAACCCCCCCAATGAGGCCTGCTGGCTCTCAGCCTCTCTCACCTTTCAAGGCATCTGGGAGCATCTGGTCATCTGCTTAGCTCAGCTCCACCCCACTACCTGCTTCATTTATCTCTTAGTTTTCCTCTTTAACCCAGAAACTTGAAAGTATGTGCACGCATATATTCCCTCATTCATTTTCTCGTCCACAAACATTTCCTGAGCACCTGCACAACACCTCCACCCCGTATAATGAGCTGTGCTGGGACCCAAAAGGCGGAGATCACAGTCCACAGAGGGCAAGCACATACGCCCCTGTCACCATGGCCGCCTGGGCCTTTGACCTCTTTCTCCAGAGAACTTCACCTCCAGATTGGCCTGCCCTGAAGACTTTTTCTGAAACACCCCTGCTGAGCACCAAGTCCTGGCCATCCTTTCATCTCACCAATGAAAGCTAGTCTCTGACCACATCCCATCTCAGTTCAGCAGAGAGAGAAAGAAAGCTGTCTCTGGTTATTTACAGCTCACTATCTTCTGAAGAAAATCTGAGGCAGCTGGATGAAAGTTGTTGATGGGAGAAAGGGGAGTCCTGCTTCTCAGAAATGACCTGCTGGGTTTTGCCTACCAAATGAAAGACCCAGATTACTCAACCTAAGCATGCAGCAGAGGGACTGGCTCACCCAGCCATGCAAAGGTGCGGTATTGAGGGGCTTTACAAAAGCAGGCCCCGTGGCCAGTGATTTAATTATGTGCAAACGGTTGCCGCCAAGTTATTTATGCCACAATCTGGAAACAATCTCACATCCAATAATAGGAGGATTACAGAAAACATGATTGGAGTAGGAAATGGCAACCCACTCTAGTATTCTTGCCTGGAGAACCCAGTGGTCAGAGGAGCCTGGTGGGCTACGGCCCACAGGATCACAAAGAGCTGGACACGACGAGCGACTAAGCACACATATAAAAAATGACAGGTTGACAGAATGGAGTATTATTCAGCTATCAAAATTATGTTTAAGCAGTTTTTTTAGTCACATGTTTGTTTCCTTAACATTTAGGTTTTTAAAATGGGGGCATGTAATAGCCTATATTCAGAATGAGCTCTTCTACATAAAACAGAATGAGGTGGGTGCAACTGTGATTATCCTCATATTCGAGGTGGGAAACTAAGGCTTGGGCTTATGACAGATTTCAAAGTCACTACACCTCTAACCTCTATGTTGTACTGCCTCCCTGGAAGCATAGAGAAGAGAGAATACAGACTGGTTTAAAGAAAGAAAAGAAAAAAGAAAATCACTTCAAATGAACTTAGTTTCCCATCCCAGAATCCATCAGTTTAGAATAATGCAAACCACCCATTCAGACTCCATCTGAAATATTCTATTTCTCCTTAAGGAAAAAAGTTATTATTTTAAAACAAAAATTGAAAACAATTTTTTTCCCCCAGCTGTGCTGTATAGCATGTTGGGTCCTAGTTTCACAACCAGGGATCAAACCCGTGACCCCTGAAGTGGAAGCATGAGTCCCAATCACCAGGGAAGTCCCTCATTTCTCTTCTACAAAAAAAAAAAAAAAAATCCACAACGGTCTAATGATTCCTGAGCTTGACTCTTCTAAAAAAAAAACAAAAACAAAAAATCCACAACGGTCTAATGATTCCTGAGCTTGACTCTCATCTTTACAATGGAGCAGTCTGAGAAGTCTGTAACTTATAAAAAGAAGGGGACATAAACATTCTGAAATGCTGAGACAGCTTATATAGAGGCCAAGTGTGGAGCACCCTGGACCTCCAGTGCTTGGCCCCGTCTCCCAGCGTGGCCAGCCGCACCCTCGGCTCACAGAGCTGTTCTGACAGAACCCTCTTCCATTCACACTCCTCTGCCTGGTCACAAGCAGCAGGGAGACAGGGGCTTTTCTCCAGCCCAGCACTTGAGTGGCACATGACCTTGACTCTGGGCATCTGCGCTCTCCACCAACCGCTTTTGCCCAGGGAAGATGGCACAGGACATTCCCGTGACTGTTGTCTGACAGTCAGGGAAGAGATGTGAGGCTTTCAACCAGAATTGCAGCTGGGCTGGGGCCCAAGAGCAGCTCAAACACATGCTAACATGGGGGTGGGGGAGACACGGGCCTGTAGAGAAGACAAGGCAGGTTGCTGACAATGTTGCCCATTATTTCAATCTGGCCTCGGTGGGCCTCAGTTTCCCATCTGCAAAAGTGGAACAAGAAAATGTCACGGGTTCTTGTGATGTTCAGACTTTTAAAAAATGGACATAATGCCATGAGTATTAATTAGTAAGGTGAATAGCTGAAGTCTGACTGAGTGCTTTGAGGGACATGGTATTTATTGGGGGATGCTTAAACACTTACTAGGTTTGGTGACCCTGGACAAACGACTTAAGCTTCTTTCAGACTCTATTTCCATCTATGAAAATGAGATGATCATAGTAAGATCTGCTCTCATGACAGTGCCCTTTTGGTTAACCAACAAGGACTTACTGTATAGCACAGGCGGCTCTACTCAATATTCTGTAAGAATCCCTATCAGTAAAGAATCTGAAAAAGAATAAATACATGTATATGTATAGCTGAGTCACTTGGTTGTACACCTGGAACTAACACAACATTGTAAATTGATTATACGCCAATAAAAATTAAAAAGTAAAAAAAAATTATGAATGCACAAGATGTGCCTGGCCTGCATTTGTTAATCCCCGTGACCCCCGGTGGCAGACTCTGGGTTACGTGCCTCTTTTTCAGGCTGAGGGATGGAGCACAAGCCTAACCAGAGCTGGCTCTCCAGCAAGTCTCTACCCACCGACGGCAGTGAAGCCCAGGAATGCACTCACGGCTCACCTCTGCCCTCCCCCTCACCTCTCCGCTCTGCGTGGCACTGCCTTCTTCCTTTCTGAATGACTGTGGTCTGCGTTTTGTACCACTGATAAGACAAGTGGCACCAGAAAAAAAAAAAACCAAACAAAAAAAAGAAACACAACAAAACCCACTGCTTCTTTCTTCTTCCCTCCCTACAAATTATTTTTAAACATCTGTGGTTATGACAGCAGCAAATCAACAAGCACTCAGCGGCTGCCCCATTATCGGAACCCATTTCCCTGTGGCCGTCTCTTCCTCAGCAGTTCTTGTCATCGCTGGACACCAAAACACCCACGGGGGAACGCCAGGCCCAGCAAGTGGCAACGGCTGGTGTGCAAAGGTTACAGGTTCTAAAATAAGAAGTTCCTCCTGCAGAGAACTGATCACCCAATCAAGCTGAGGTCTAGAGACAAAGTCAGTTAAAAATCATAAAAACAGGTAGGCTGGAAGTGTGGCGGGGCCAGGGAGAGCTGAGCAAGGAGGAGTCAAGGAAATGAAGTTTTCTAACCATAAAAAAGTTAAAACTGTCCATTCTTAAGAAACCTTGCCAAAGAATCTCTGCAGTGATGAGGAAGAATGAGGCACAAAATACTAGAAAGTTCTGGAAGAATACACATGAAATGGCAGTTTCCGCTGAGACAGCCGACTATTTTACTCAGAAGGTTAACATTAAAAGAAGACAGGATGATTTCTAAGGCTCTCCTACACATGATCTTTGGGAGCAGGTTATCAACATCTACCCCATTCCTATATGAGAAAACAGAGGCCATAAGGTGAAGGGGCTTGCTTGAGGCCATGAACTATCTGACAGTAGAACCAAAATGCCTTTCTTCCAAATGCCAATCTGGAGACATCAAGGTTCTAGGGGTGGCACAAAGCAGACAGGAACTCCAAACTTGCTGGGCTGGACTTATGAACCAAGAACAATCGGCCACCATAGAAAAGATTCTAATCCCCAACGGCAGGCTCGAGGTCTGATCCACCAGCTCCAGGAACTCCACTTCACTGTGTATTTCCCCTAAACAAGAATATTCTCATAGAACCACACACAAAGTTATCAAAACTGAAAATTAACATCGATCAAGTATTACTACCTACTCAATAGATCTTTTTGAAATTTTACTGACTGTCTCATGATGTCTTTGAAAGCAAAAGCAAAAAAAAAAAAAAAATTTCTGCTCTCAGATCCAGTCTGGGAAGTCCATGTTCCATTTAGCTACCCTGTCTCTTCATCCTTCTCTGATCTGAAATGGAGCTCCTGGGTCTTTCACGACACTTTTGAAGGGTACAGGCCATTTATCTTACAGCATCTTCTCAGTGCAAGTGCGTCTGATGCTTCCTCGTGATTAAGCTGGGACCACCCACGTTGGGCTGGGAGCCAGAGGCCAGCCCAGCAGCGTGGAGCTGCTTATTATTCCATCTCCCACCTGCTCAGTGCGCCCAAGTGGGCGCGTGAGACCTACTGTCCTATTCCCGGAATGTTAACTGTGATCTCTTGGTGGACAGACAACCTGCCAGCGTTCTCTAGTATCTCTCTAATAAATCAAAAGGTATCTTGGGGAGACATCTATGCTGCTTCACAGCCTACTTTCCCATTTGTTTTAGCATCCATTAATGATCCTTAAAACAATACTACTACTACGATGGCCAAACACAGATTTCTTTTAATCTTCCTCATTCTTGCTGTATTTATTATTATTCTTCTGCTTAAAAAAAAAAAAAAAAAACTTTCCCCTCTCCCTCATTTATTTATTTATTCAATTATCAGTATAGGTTCATGAGTTATTTTATTCTATGGGTTGTAATCAACTATGATCATGATTTATCTGATCCTCAAATTCTCCCAGATTTGATCAGTAGGCGCCCCTTCAAACTGACTCCTGTGACCTTCACGCAGACATGACTGTCATTCTCTATACATGTCCTCACTTTTGGGCAGAGCAGGATGTTCCAAGCAACACCTGTAAATTTCCTACCCAGGCCCAGAACCAGCCCTTTCTCCAAGGAGTCCTGGTTCTCTACATGTTAACATCCATGAAGTCTGTTCATGGCTATTAGTTAGAGCTGGGAAACACATATGTATAAATGTGAACACATGGGGACTTTCCTGGTGGTCCAGTGGCTAAGATTCTGCACTCCCAATGTAAGGGACCCGATTCTATCTCTGGTCAGGGAACTAGATCCCACCGGCCACGACTAAAAAGATCTTGCACGCCACAACTAAGATCTGGAGCAGCTAAATAAATAAATGTTTTTAAAAATAATAAAAAATGTGAATACATGGACACACACACATCTATTTCTGTACCTACATATAAAAAAACTATGAGTTCATCCAGATGACTCCAATTCCAATTGAAGTAGAGAGGGTTTCCCAGGTGGCTCGATGGTAAAAAAAATCCTGACAATTCATGGGACATGGGTTCGATCCCTCGGTTGGGAAGACCCCCTGGAGACAGAAATTAAAACCCACTCCAGTATTCTTGCCCGAAAAACCACATGGACAGAGGAGCCTGATGGGCTACAGTCCATGGGGTCACAGAGTCAGACACAACTGAGTGACTGAAACAACAAGGGGAACTAATGAACTCCCCTTTCTGGCAATAAAAACCCCGAGTCTCATTATCCACAATATATTTGCCTATTTGCTCCATCCAGGGCTTCCCTGGTGGCTCAGATGGTATCCTAGAATAAAGAGTAAATAAGTTTCAGAATTTCTAACCCACACCACTGTAAAAAACAAACATAACTCGAGTTCAATATTTGTTTACAGTTATTTTTTCAGTCTGAGGGTCTATAGACAAAACAGTGCATTCAAGAGCCACATGGGGTTATCTTCTTAGCCCTGCCTCAGTCATGTCCTCGTCTGAAATACAGCATTTAACACGTCTTAAAACTGCGAGTGAACCAAGGCTTTGGCGCAGGACAGGGGCTCCCTGTCTCCTAGGGCAGTGGTTTCCCTCGACTTGACTGGCCCTTTAGAAACCTGGGAGGTGTGCAGCAATGCAGATGCCAGCCACTCTGAGTTGCTCTGATTCAGTAAATCTGAGCTAGAACCAAGGAACCTGTATTTCAAATGTTTCCTGAGGGAGCCTGATATCCTCTTGGGAAACCGCTGGCTGTAAGAACAGAAACCTAAAAAAGCGAGGCCCTGATCTCATGTCTGGCTGGCTCGCACAAGCTCCAGCCTAGCGGGGCCACGGTCTCCACCCTGCTGGCCGCCTGCAGGCGCTGCTTCTCTGGCCCACAATTCTCTCACCTCCCTCTACGACCTGGCAAATACCTATTCTTTAAAATCCAGCTCAGATGTCTCCTTCTCTCTGAACCCTTCCCAATTCCCCCAAAGACAGCCAGACCCAAGTTTCCTGAGCTCTCAGAACAGTTTGCTTTCGATTGTCGAATAATTCACACATATTGAAAAACAGACCAGCACAACACGACAGCTTTGTCAATAGCCCTCTGTTACAGCTCCCCTCACGAGCAGGATTATCTCTGCTTGTCTTTTCCATTGGCAAGGAGGCTTCTTCTTCCCGTGACGATCTCCAGGCACGAGATCTGGAGCATGGCAGGTGCTCCAAAAATGGTCTAAGATTATTTTCAGCATTAATTCTGTGGTTCAAAGACAGCCTAAGTACTTTTCCATGACTCGTCAGAACAGACTGAGAAAAGTTAGGATTGCCAAAGATTTTCTGCTCAGTAATTCACATCTTGAGATGAAGACCATGTCTTCCTGGTCTGGGCTAAACCTGTGTGTTACTGTTCATGCTGGTAAGTGAATGCTGTTTCCATACGAGACTCAATTATTTTTAGCACTCCTGTTATGATAAACTCACAGTAACCTCAAAAAGAACAAATCAAAGTCAACTTTTTGCCACAGGAAACCAGCTCACACTTAATGTTTTGCAACATGCCATGGGAGAATAATAAAAAGATGAGACCTTTTGCTCACAGATGGTGAGGCTGACTCTCGAGATAGTGGAAAATGCAGCAGGAAGCATGCAGTCTGGCCACTATCTTATGAAGTAAACTGGAAAAACACTCACACCCCAACAAGGCAAACACATGCACATGGACGGCAGGGCAATTGTTTCACAGGGGCTGGATGGTGAATGGGGTGAGGACCGTCTACAGGTGCAGGGCAGGCCAGAGCTGGGTGACACTGGGATCAAAAGCCTGATGGGTGCCCAGGGGAGTGGGCAGCAAGAGGAGCCTTTGGGGACACCAGCAGGGAGGGGAGAAGAAATGACCAGACAGGCAAACTAGTCACTCACGTATAAACTATTTGTCAAGCACCTACTAAGTATTCCACTTGGGTTATCACAGTCAAGTACTCTGACCCTGCACTCTGACCTCACTAGAAATTCCTAAGGCATCATCAGGTCTATCAGTCACATTCCTAGAAAGGCTCTTGGGAATAAATTCCAAGGACTGAGAAAAGCTGAAAACAACTTACATTTGATAAGACTAAGGCGATGGCAGCCCACTCCAGTACTTTTGCCTGGAAAATCCCATGGGTGGAAGAGCCTGGTGGGCTGCAGTCCATGGGGTGGCAAAGAGTCGGACACGACTGAGTGACTTCAGTTTCACTTTTCACTTCCATGCACTGGAGAAGGAAATGGCAACCCACACCAGTGTTCTTGCCCGGAGAATCCCAGGGACAGCAGAGCCTGGTGGGCTGCCATCTATGGGGTCGCACA
Source organism: Aepyceros melampus (assembly GCA_006408695.1). Taxonomy (NCBI): domain Eukaryota; kingdom Metazoa; phylum Chordata; class Mammalia; order Artiodactyla; family Bovidae; genus Aepyceros; species Aepyceros melampus. The sequence continues at coordinate 601,477 of SJXQ01012796.1, read as the reverse complement.
GAGTCAGACACGACTGAAGCAACTTAGCAGCAAGCAACAGCAGCCACGAAAGACCAGAGAACCACATTTCCAGCCAACAAGACAAATGAGACCATTCTAGGTATGCTCCAAGATCTCTCCTGAAGCACTTAAGGCCATCAAGTGAAAGCAAGCAGGTCGCTTAACACTTACAAGCTGAATTCTGGCAGAAGTCTAAGCTGCAGACTCCCCTAGGGAAAGAGATCAGGAGAGCCATTGCCCTCCACTTCCAGCTCAGTTCAGTCCTTAATCAAGGAGTTAATCACATGTGAAAAGCCCCCAGAAAGCTAACCAGACCCCGATGCTCACTGCCGGACACACAAGGCACAGGATGACTCATGAGGGCAAAACAAAACATCAGGAATATGCATGTGACAACATTCAAGAAGTTAGGACGCATCATCTGCTACAAAGAGAAAAGCGAAGGCTATGCTGGA
>SJXQ01012796.1:529224-600460 GCA_006408695.1 Aepyceros melampus | reverse complement strand
GCAGGGTGGATGTGGATGTGCCCGGTTTTAGACCTGGGTTAGGCCTGATATTGCTACTGGTGTGCTGTATAGCCAGGAGGAGGAGGAGGAGTCACTTCTCTTCTAGGTCTTCTTATAAGCTTGCTACTGCTGCTAAGTAGCTTTAGTTGTGTCCAACTTTGTGCAACCCCAGAGACGGTAGCCCACCAGGCTCCCCTGTCCCTAGGATTCTCCAGGCAAGAACATTGGAGTGGGTTGCCAAAGTGGGCTAATTAGAATTGAGAAGTGGGCTCATCTGTATGCCCAGAGAGGACTGCAGGCAGTGCTGTCGAGAGGATTCTGAGGCTCTGGGAGAAGTGGCCAGTCAACCAGGAGGCTTTTTTAGCCACGTCTGCCACAGGGGTTGAGGGAAGAGTGGGAAGCATGCAGCTGCCAGCCTTGACCAAGATGGTCTGACATGTGGAGTTGCCTCCTTTTTAAAAACTCCCTATTACAAAACTATGGACACTTCCTCATGGCTCAGATGGTAAAGAATCTGCCTGCAATGCAGGAGACCTGGGTTAGATCCCTGGGTCAGGAAGATCTCCTGGAGAAGGAAATAGCAATCCATTCCGGTATTCTTGCCTGGAGAATCCCATGGACAGAGGAGCCTGGCAGGTTACAGTCCATGGGTTCGCAGAGTCAGACATGACTCAGGGACTCACACACATACACATTATAAAACTTTACACACGGACTTCCCTGGTGGTCCAGTGGTTAAGAATCTGCCTGCCGATGCAGGGTACATGGGTTTGATTCCTGGTCTGGGAAGATTCCACCTGCCGCAGAGCAACCAAGTCTGTGAGCCACAACTACTGAGCCCTCATTCTAGAGCCCATGCTCTGCAACAAGAGACACCACCACAATAAAAAGCCCGCGCACCGCAACTAGAGAGTAGCCCCCACTCTCTACAACTAGAGAAAGCGAAAATGCAGCAATGAAGACCAAATGCAGCCAAAAAGAAAAAAAAAAAAACCACTACACATAAAAATGGTTAAGATGATAACTTTATGGTGCATGTTTTTATCATAATAAAGAAACTAACTGTATCATTACTAGTTGTGAACATAGTCTTAATCTCCAAATGCAAAGCTTTGAAACTAAAAAGAGAATTAGTTACCATTTAGAAGAGGAAAGTAAACACATCAAGTGTATTATAAAACAAACTGCTTTTTACGGGCAAAAAAACTAAAGCCCGAAAGGATTGCTGCTATGATAATACCTACTCAAATATGGAATTAAGGGTAATCTGAGTCAACTCTAACACTGTACTACACACTAGAAAGTACCTCCGACCTCCAAGCACACAGCTAGATCAGACAGGTCTCTAGGACTTGCTCTGGGCTATGCCTCTTGCCCGGGTATCATCCAAGCCTCACAAAAGCCCACTGAGGCCAGCACTGTCAATACCCCCATGGTCAAAGGGGAATCTAAGGGAGCCTCTAGGAAATGAAGTCTGTGGCTCAACCTCACCCACCTGGAAAAAAAAACATGACAGAGCCAGGACTGGAAGGCAGGTCTGTTTTGATTCCAAAGCGCCAGTTCTAATAACGGTGTACCACTGCCTGCCGTGTCCATCATTATATAAAGCTCCTGCTTCTTCTTCAAGTCCTGTTGACTCCTCAGTCCCTTATAACTTCTGATGGTGATGGTCAGCAGAGTCTATTGGGATGAATTATACACCTTCCCCCATCCTGTCTCCAGGGCATGAGTCCTGCCTTCCCATCTCAGTGACAGGCTACTGAGGGCAGGGATGGCCATGGGCCTGTGTCTTTACCAGTCTACCCCTTGTGTGTATAGAGGGGTGTACAGCAGCAGCTTCGTGAGCGTGCGGCAAGGATCCAACGAGCTAACACTCAGAGGGCACTGAGAACGGAGCACGGATGCTCTTATTACCTTGTGCCTCATACAGTATTTAATCCATTAGATTTCAAAGACTCGGCTGCTCAGGTCCCACCTCTTTCACCCTTTCATTTGGTGTCCTCTTGGGCTTCCCAGGTGATGCGAGTGGTGAAGAACCTGGCTGCAATGCAGGAGAGATGTGAGAGATGCAGGTTCGATCCCCGGACTGGGAAGATCGCTGGAGGAGGGCATGGCAGCCCGCTCCAGTATCCTGCCTGGAGACTCCCATGGACAGAGGAGCTTGGCGGCTGCAGTCCACAGAATCACAGAGTCGGACATGACTGAGAGGCTTTCACTCGGTGTCCTCTCGAGGCAAACACGAGCCTCTCTGGGTCTCTGCCTCCTCACCCCCAGAAACCGAACTGGGGATAATTCCTACCTTGTCCATCTCACGAGGGAGATGCGATGAGGAGATGGACAAAAAAGCACTCTGGAAACTGCAAAAGGGTTGGAGATCAGGGTCTCTCACCCGCAACACTGCTGACTCTGGGGCCAGAGCACTCTGTCCTGGGGGCTGTCTTAAGATGTGAAGCAACATCTCAACTCTCTCCCTACCCCAACCCCAGTCATACCAACCAAAAATGTCTCCGGACACTTGCCTGGAAGGCAAGACTGCCCCTGGCTGAGGATCCCCAGGTTATGGTAAACTCAAATACTAGCTGACTCCCCTTATAAGTGGCAGTTAGAAACACCGAGGCTATGCCCAAACTTCTGCAAATTAACAGCTGTTTACAGAGGGGTGTCTATGTCCCAGCATTGAGGAGGGGGGAGTTGAGAAGCACATCCCCAAAAGTACAAAAATGTCAAGGTGATTCTTTTTCTTTGGGCTTTTCTGGTATTTTCTGTAACAGATATGGATTATTTTTATGCTAACAAACCTATGTGATTTACACACTTGCTCACCTTGATAACAAGAGAAACCTCAATTTCTCTGTGCCTCAGCTCTCTTGTCTGTGAACTAAGGGATAACAAATAAATTCCCACTGGCTCGTGCTAGTAAGCACTCAATGTTCATGATTACTGTTTTAAAAATAATATTAAAAAATTAAAGTACAGGGACTTTCCTGGAGTCCAGTGGTTAAGACTCTGTGCTTCCAATGCAGAGGGCAAGGGTGCGATCCCTGGTCAGGGAACCAAGATCCCACATCCGTGGGTATTTAAAAAAATAATAATAATAAAGTGTCAAGCACAAGAATACTGAGATGGCAACCAACACCCACCTAACGCCCTTTGAACATTGGCAATGATGGTGAGAGATGGGAGAAAATCTCTCAGGAGAGGAACGCTGGTTTTGAGCAGGAAGAACTCTGAAGAGGGAAAAGTGGTGATGACAGGAGCTTGAGCCCTTGGGCTCAATTTCAGAAAGCAGTTCATTTCAACACATAATTTAAAAAAAGCAGAAATTGTAAAGAAACTAGAGCTCAATGATGGGCCTCCTCTCCATTCACTCTGTTGTCCTAAGTGACCACTTAGAACCAACTAAGGGGGAACTTGGCTCAGGGCAACCTCAAGGAACCTTCTGGGCTCTGCAGCCTCATGTGCAGAAATGAGAGCACAAAGTGCGTGCCAAGAAACTGCTTTCAGGGCTCACCTTGAAGGAGGAAGTAATCTGGAGTCGTGCGCTTCAGAGCTGCCTTTGCTTTATCACTGCTCCAGTCCACTTCCAGTGCCTCTTTGACGGAGCAGAAGACCACCTTCTGTTAAAAAAAAAAAAAAAAAAGGACAAGATTGCTTAGGGAGAGAAAGCGGGACGTTCGGCTTGTGAGCGGGAACTTCTTGGTCACGCACAGAGAAAGAACGATTTAAAAATGGGTGATGTTGAAAAGAGCAAGAAGATTTTTGTTCAGAAGTATGCCCAGTGCCATACTGTGGAGAAGGGAGGGAAGCACAAGACTGGGCCAAACCTCCATGGTCTGTTTGGACGAAAGACAGGTCAGGCTGCTGGATTCTCTTACACAGATGCCAACAAAAACAAAGGTATCACCTGGGGAGAGGAGACGCTGATGGAGTACTTGGAGAATCCCAAGAAGTACATCCCTGGAACCAAGATGATCTTTGCTGGCATTAAGAAGAAGGGAGAGAGGGAGGACTTGATAGCTTATCTCAAAAAAGCTACCAATGAGTAATAGTTGGCCACTGCCTTATTTATTATGAAACAGAAGTGTCTCTGACTTTTTATGTGTACCATATTTAAATTGATCTCATACACTAGAATTCAGATCATGAACGGCTGGTGGAATAATTCTATTGGACAGTCCTGATTTAAATAAGATTGGTTTGTGGCTAAACGAATATGGTCAGCTTTTTTAATTTTGATAGTAATTCTGGTTCAACAAGTACTATCACTTTTCCCATTCTAAAGAGATGATTGAACTTGAATAAGGAATATTAAACTTTTTAGGGAGATGGTGCATTCTCAAAACCTACAAGAGATTGGTTTTATATTTAGATTTCTATAACTGGTTATATTAATATATTTAAATACTGAAAAGGTCCCTTCACTGTCTCATAGAACAGAGGAGGATTCACATGTGTTTCAGGTTGTAGCAAGAAGATTTTTGTTCAGAAGTGTGCCCAGTGCCATACTGTGGAGAAGGGAGGGAAGCACAAGACTGGGCCAAACCTCCATGGTCTGTTTGGACGAAAGACAGGTCAGGCTGCTGGATTCTCTTACACAGATGCCAACAAAAACAAAGGTATCACCTGGGGAGAGGAGACGCTGATGGAGTACTTGGAGAATCCCAAGAAGTACATCCCTGGAACCAAGATGATCTTTGCTGGCATTAAGAAGAAGGGAGAGAGGGAGGACTTGATAGCTTATCTCAAAAAAGCTACCAATGAGTAATAGTTGGCCACTGCCTTATTTATTATGAAACAGAAGTGTCTCATGACTTTTTATGTGTACCATATTTAAATTGATCTCATACACTAGAATTCACAGCATGAATGGCTGGTGGAATAATTCTATTGGACAGTCCTGATTTAAATAAGATTGGTTTGTGGCTAAACGAATATGGTCAGCTTTTTTAATTTTGATAGTAATTCCGGTTCAACAAGTACTATCACTTTTCCCATTCTAAAGAGATGATTGAACTTGAATAAGGAATATTAAACTTTTTAGGGAGATGGGGCATTCCTTCTCAAAACCTACAAGAGATTGGTTTTATATTTAGATTTCTATAACTGGTAATATTAATATATTTAAATACTGAAAAGGTCTCTTTACTGTCTCATAGAACAGAGGAGGATTCACATGTGTTTCAGGTTGTGTTCATTAGCCTGTTAAGGCAAGGACTAAAAATACACTGACAAAGTCCACTTTATCTGTTTGGTTTTATTTTTTATTATTATTATTATTTTTTTAAACTAAAGAGGAAGAGACAGTTATTTGCTTTTAAGTGAGTTTGGGGGGCCTGTTTTCCGGCTGACGGTCTTTTGATTCTCAGCAAATAGGTTTGATTGTTTTCCATAGGATAACCAGCCCTACCCACATGTTTTACTTAAAAATTCTATTGTTTTCCGTTGTCGGGATCCCAGTGTGGTTTTTTTGGAGAAACACATTACTTAACTATTGCTTATTGATTGCCTCAGGGGAGAAGGGGTGACATGATGGCGCCACTTTAAATTGCTCTCTTTCCTCCTCCTCGGTCCCCTCCCCCTTTATTCTGGAGGTCACTGGAGCAGTTTTCATGACCTATTAATAAACTACTTGAGAGCGTTAACAATACAACTAGTCGGGCTAGAGTTTGGTTACCTTAAGGGTCGGGAGACTCAAATCTTGAGGTCCTCAAAGTTCGAGAAACCTTCCTAGTCCTGCCTCGCCTTCCTCACCTCCATTCACAATCCTGATGTTGCCATCTCTGTTTGGTTTTATAAACTATGCCAATTTAATTAAAATTCTCTATCTAAAATTTAGCCTTTTACTTAATGAAAGGCATTTTAGTGTGGTTTATGTATAGCATCAAATAAAGAGTGTTTAGCACCTCAAAAAAAAAAAAAGATTGCTTAGGGATAAAATAGTGAAAGTCACTCAGTTGCGTCCAACTCTTTGTGACACCATGGACAATACAGTCCATGGAATTCTCCAGGCCAGAATACTGGAGTGGGTAGCCGTTCCCTTCTCCAGGGGATCTTCCCAACCCAGGGATCAACCCAGGTCTCCAGCATTGCAGGTGGATTCTTTACCAACCGAGTCACAAGGGAAGCCCAAGGATAAAATACATTGACTTCAAATCACCAGGCAGTAACTCATCACCATTACTAGGTTTCCTTGTTCACTAAAAGAAGCTGCTACTGCTAAGTCGCTTCAGTCATGTCCGACTCTGGGCAACCTCATAGACGGCAGCCCACCAGGCTTCCCCGTCCCTGGGATTCTCCAGGCAAGAACACTGGAATGGGCTGCCATTTCCTTCTCCAATGCAGGGATGTGAAAAGTGAAAGGGAAGTCGCTCAGTCGTGTCCGACTCTTCACGACCCCATGGACTGCAGCCTACCAGGTTCCTCCATCCATGGGATTTTCCAGGCAAAAGTACTGGAGTGGGGTGCCATTGCCTTCTCCAAAAAGAAGCTGAGGCCCACTCAAACCCAATAAACGCTTCCTGAGCACTTACTGTGAACTGCCCTGGGCACTGGGGTCACAGAGATCAATGCTATGGACTCCCTGCACTGCAGGAAGACAGAGCAAAGCTCTGTCCATTCTGACTAAACTTTGGTGAATTCTGGCGGTATTTATGCCACGGAAATTCCTTCACAAGTGACCAATAAAATGTGTCTAAAGATACTCAATGAAATATTCTCTGTGTTAGTAAACAGACACAAACAATAATACCCATAAGTAACAGCATTCCTTCTCCCTATGGCAGGAGGAAATACAGTTGAAACCTAGTAACCTACGGCAAATTTTCTTTTAAAAATGCCATGAGAGATATATGTTAAAATACAAACAACTAATTATGAATAAGAAAATGGTTTTCTTTCCCTTTCCTAAACAATGAAGTCCAAAAGCCATTTTCTGGGACTGAAGGACAGGGAAAGAACGTGTGTGTGGAGAGCTGGTGGCTGGACTGGAGGGGACAGAGCAGGGCAGGGCAAGGAGGGCATCCCCAGAGGGCAGCAGCAGGAGTCCGATCACATCCAAGGACTTGATGAGATAAGAAAATACACTGAGAATCTGGCAGCAAGGCTTCACTGTCAGAGAGGAAGAGAATCAGAACTATAGAAATTAGAATGAAGACTGTGGTGAGAGTTACTGCCGTGAACTCATTTTCCATATATACAGACAGATAAAGAAATAAATGTAAATGCAAGTGTATGTGTACACTTACAAATATTTACCTGCTGTGTCCACTGAGAAAGTCTAAAAGCAATGATACTCTAGCAGCAACGAGCACATCTAAAACACAGGCTCTGGTTTCTCATCACCACTAAGAGACGCATTTCTCCTTGGAGAAATGACTGATTTCAAAGCTGCAACATGAGAGGAGCCGAGACAGGAAAAGTGCCCCAAAGAATGATGGGACATGTCAAGAGGTAACAATTCAGCTTAAAGAAACTTCCACTGGTCAAATCTGGACCAATCTGAGGATAAAAGTAAAGAATAATAGATAATACTTTTAAGTAAACTATAATCCTTTAGACCTAAAATTAACTAATGAGCAAAGTTTTTTAAGGAATTAAGTATTTATATATTTTCAAAATACTTCTCCACAAAATACCTATTAGTCACACAGAGAGAAAAAAAAAATTTGTTTTCAAAGGACCAGTATGGAAAGTAACCTTACTCAAATGATCAAAATCAACACAACCAGTAAAGCAGCACAGGGCAACCATGCACCAGACCACAGGATGCAATGAGAAGCATCCATGTCATGGTATTTTTGCCAAAAATGTGTAGCAAGAGTCTAATTACAAGGAACATCAGAGGAACCCAAACTAAGAGACATTTTACAAAATAACTGGCTTGCAACCTTTAGATGTCATGAAAATCTAGACGCATCCATGATTCTGACCTGGATCCTTTTGCTGTTAGGACATGACTGGAATAACCAGCAAACCCTAAACAGGGTCTGAGGATTATCCAGGTATTTTTCCTGACTGTGATGGCTGGTTTCTGATCACGGAGAATATCTTATTGAGAAAATACAGACTAAAATATTTGGGAGTAAGGCAGTGGCACCTTATCCTCATATGGTTGTCGCTACTTCTACCAAGTTTAAGCTAGTACATGTGTGTGTGCAAGTGTATAAACCTTCAGACTTACAGAGGTATGTGTCTTCCTTTCTTCCCTCTACCGACTACCCCCCCTCAACATCACAGAGAAAAAGAAAACAGAAGACAACAATGGCACAATTTACAGGCTAAGGGAGCCAAGACTCATTAGCTGTCAGGCAGTTCCCACAGCTGCAGATCAAAATGGACCAGAAAGGTGAAAACACAAACTGCTGGTGAAAATGAAAAAAAGCCATGGTGTATAAGGTGGCTTTCCGCCTCCCCATGATCACTCCTCTGGGGTTTGGGCCCACCGTAAGAGCTAGGATACAGGATGGCTGTACTGCCCTCAAACCTTGTGGTCAATGGGTCTGTCTGACTTTAGACGCTAAGTCATGTAGTCAACTAGAGTGACATTTAGTGCTTGGTATAGACTTGACAGCCCCTTCTTAACGAGTCTTACCACACAGATAAAGCCATCAGCAGTACGACCTGGAGATGCCATCACAATAAGGAAACGTCTTACTAGGTTTCAAAACCCACCAAGACTTTCATTCAAAATTTTTGTAGTTTGCCTGGCTAAGACCAATGCTAAGAATCCACTGATTTGTTAGGCCATTATATGAAGAATAAGGGGGAAAAAAGTTGGTTCTAGAATCAGTCTGAGACAGGTCTGCCTCTAACGTTTTTAAGGCCTGAGGGTAAGAGTACAAATGAAAACCCATACATCATGTCTACATATTCAGTTATAAATCACACTAATAAGCTATTAAGTAAAGTATATTGTATTCTCCTGCCTTGACAAATAAACCTTCTTCATAACCACCTGGAAAACTAGGTTCAAATTTGGAATTCTCACACTCTGCGGGAGTCCTGTGTCAGAGGAGGTACCCTGGGAAGGTCGACCCCGTCTCATTCTGGCTCACTCACAACCTTAAGGAGCTTTGAACCTGACTTTCCACATGGTTTTGCCCATCCTTCCCCACCAAAACATCCAATCCTCAGGCCGAGCACTCAGATACTGTGGTCAAGTCCACACTCCAGAGGCAGATAGGGAAGCAGCCTAGAAAGTGAGCCTGAGGCTATCTGGCCAGGAGATTCCAGGGATCCAGGTACCCAGAATGGGGTTCAGAACTGGGGGGAAGGCTATGGGACCCAGGCAGATACACCTTCCTGATCTCACGGGATCCTTACCCTGTGAGGGGAACGGCTGGAGGAAGGTCAGATGGGACCTTCTAGAGCACCACGGCCAAGGGTAGAGGCCCTCTGCCCTTCCCAACTTTAGGGCAGATTTAGTCCCAGTTCTGCCACTAGTCTGTGATCGTGGACCAATGACTTCACCTCTCTTGGGTCTGTGGCAGACAACTTTTGGAGAAGTTTCCTGGGATCTAAGGAGGAGGCCCCTGTGGCCTTGGCTTTAATGTGTACCAACCCACCAGCACAGGTGACAGAGTCTGAGGTGGTCAAACGACCCAAGCCAGGCCCACCAGATTCCTTAATCAAGAATATGAAAGCTGGAAACAGAGACACATTCATGGCAGAACTCAAGAGAGAGGCTAAATTCCTGCTGCCTCCAGGGCTTCCCAGCTGCTCTGGTTTTTTCCTCTTCTCAGATCACAGGAATAAAACTCCATGCTTCTTGGGCTACTGCAGCCTGCCTCCAATTAATGCCCCCTTTTTTGGTTCAAAGTATCCAAATTCTACTATTGTGGCTCATAAAAAATAAAACTGAACCAAGCTGCCTAATCTGTAGTAGAACAGATGCAAAAGGTGGTGCCTGCCTTAACTACCTCACCAGTGTCGAGTTTATAAAGAGAAAAGGCTGCCTGACAGCGCTTTCAGGGAGTGAAGAGCCTTCAGATGAAGCAGCCACAAAGCCTGCCAGGTAGCAGCCACTACCATTCCCCCAAACGAAGTAACCCCTCCTGTTCCACCATGTCCTCAGCTCACAAATCCCTGTTCTGGTAGGCCTCACCCATTCCCCTCCTCTGTCCATTTTCTTCCCTGATCATTCTGGGCCTTGAGGATTTCATCTGAGAGTCTAGTTACGACTAATAATAAGCCTTCTTACACTGGGTAGCAGCTTCCTGAAGCAGAACCACAGTGAAAGGCACAGCATTGAATGGAGCAGATTTTCAACAAATACTCAGGAGTTGATAAGACCCACCTGCCTTTCATTTGCCAAAAAGCCCAACAGTAAATATAAAAGATGAATTCTCCACACAATCTATCAGCTATCAAATTAAGGGGTTGCGCTGAGCCATTTAGATAGTGGGAGACTGCAATAACCTCTATGCAATAGGAAACTGGCTCAACAGATCACGGCAAGGCAAAGCGAGGAAGACCTACCAGACAGCCACTTAAAAATCATGTTCTCCAATTGTGTGCCAACTATACCTCAATAAATAAAATAGAGTAGAACAGAAGCATGCTCTCCAAAGTAGACACAAAGATTTGAGGAGTGCTTATGAAAATACACGGAGTGAAAAAAGGAAAAGACAATACATATATATATATGCCACATACATTAGGTCATTATGTATGTCTTGCATATATTTACATATATTAACTAGCACTCCAATTTATTATGCACATGCATAAAAAGAACAGTGACATTATTGGGTAGCAAGATTCACATTTTCTCAGTTTGTTCTATATTTTCCACATTGGAACTTGTGAAACCATTTTGTTTTCTGTGGGTTTTTTTTTTGGCTGTGCCGCATAGCATGTGGGATCTTAGTTCCCCAACCAGGGATCAAATCCGTGCCTCCTTCAATGGAAGCATGGACTCTTAACCACTGGACCACCAGGGAAGTACCCTATTTTACTTTTTAAAATCAGGCTGAACATCTATAAGAAGTGTAAAGATCTGGATGTAAAGCAGCATTAAATCAGAATTGAAACAACTTTTAAACTACAGATTTCGAGGTCTAATCTCCACACCTACTTATCAGAGACTATAGTTTTCAAAAGCATTTTAACAACTGACAACCACAACCCGAGACAGTTTTCACACTCAGCAGAGTGACAAAAGAGCCCCAAGTTACCAAATGTACTGTTACATGCTGCTGGGTTGGAATGTAAATAGAGAAAATGCCTTAAGACTTATTTTTTAGAGTCTGGTGAAGTTGAAGGTGTGCACATTCTAATTCTCCTATGCCCTACAGAAATCACAAACCTACCCAAAGAGATTATCTATGCACGCACACAACACTGACTGCAACACAATTTGTAACGGCAAAAACTTACAAAGCTAAATGCCTATTAATAGGAGAATAAATATTAATGTTTTCACACAACAAATACTCTGTGGTCAAAACAAATAAACAAAAAAACCCACCAAAAAAACTGTCTTGCAATGACTGTTGTCCAAGAGAACTTGCAATGATGACAAGAACACTGTATATGGGTGCTTTGCAATATGGATGCCACAGGCCATGTGTGGTTACTGAGCATGTGAAATGTGGCTAGTGAGACTGCAGAACTGAATTTTTAAATTAAATTTTATTAATTTTGATTTGAATGGCCACACGCGGCTGGTGGCTACTATAATGGACAGCAAAGCTCCAGACCTACGCACAAACACAGATGGCCTCACAAAGCTGCTCTTAAAAAGCATGTGGAATGGAGGAGAAAATGGCAACCCACTCCAGTATTCTTGTCTGGAGAATCCCGTGGACAGGGGAGCCTGGCAGGCTACAGTCCATGGGGTCTCAAAGAGCTGGACATGACTTAGCAACTACACAGATATAGAAAACAAACTAATGGTTATCAAAGGAGAGACAGAAGTGTGATGGGACAAATTATGTGTATGGGATTAAGAGATTAAAAACTCCTATTTATAAAACAGCAACAAGTTTATATTGTATCAGATAAATTATAGCCATTATTATATGATAACATTTGGTAGAGTATAATCTGTAAAATACTGAATCACTGTGGTGTACACCTGAAACTAGTATAATATTGTAAATCTATTGCAATTAAAAATAAAAAATTTAAAAAACAAAAGGTGAATTTTCCATGGAGAATTGTTAAGATTGTATTTCCTGGATGGTACAAACCACCAGACATTTATAAAGGGAGTATCTGTGAACAACAACAACAACAAAGCATGTGAAACCAATTTTTAAGAAATTAAAAAGCACGCCAAACAATTCTGTACTGCTTGGAAACGCAGGCGAGCAGGAAGAAGAAATGCACCGGAATGAGAAACATGACTGAGGACAGCGGTTACTCATGTGGGCGAGGGGCATCCAAGTGGCCTCGACCACTCAATAGTGTTTTCTGCTTTACACTGGGTGGTGGTTTCACTCTACATTCTTAATTTCTACCCTACAACATCACCTAGTAAGCATCATTCCATTGTTGAGATTACAAACACATGATAAAACACCATGCCAAGCCGGCCTATATCCACTCTTTCTGGATACCTAAGTGAATCCTCACAAATGTGCCAGCCGACCTGAAGAGACAAAGAACACGCAGATCGGTACAAGCATCCTGGCGACCTTCCGGTTATTAAGGTGGATAGTGTTTGCGTCATTGTTGTTTTATGACTTGCACTGATGTCACATGATTTTTGTGTATCAAATATCACACACACATACTGTGTTGTGACGCTGGCAGGAACTTCTATTCCTCATCCATAGAACCGAGAAACTTCTCTCCGATGAGACAAGGCACCAGCAGCACCCACTCCAAAACTCTTCTACCTGGGAAACCTGCCATCAGCTTCCAACCAAATCCTCTGCAATGTACACCCTGGCCCCTCCCTGCCTGCCCCCAACCACAAACATACCAAGTCACTCTGACAGGGAGTTTTGAACCTCTCTGGCCTGCAGGTTCTGGTCCAGGCAACAACTCAATAACAGACTTCTATACATTCTTCGCCGAGAACCCTGGTCTTCTTTAAAAGTCTATTCTCTCAGCTCAGTTCAAATAACCTCAACTACGAGAACTAACATACTATAACACCAATTTATTCAATCACAAAGAAAGTTAAATCCTTTCTAACTAATGAACAAATCCTTTTTACAATGACAATAATCTCCCAAGTTGGGTCATATTATGCTGTTCCAACAGCCACTACTCCTGCCACTGAACACACATGTCCTGAACACGCATGTGTGGGCACGGCACTAGGAACACAGCTGGGAACCAAACTCCCCGGCCCAGGTCGAATGGAGTTTGCGTGAATGAGGAAGGCACTGCCAAGTCATCTAAGGGGCAACAGGTGCTGCGATCAACGTGCCAGAGGAGAGGCGGAGCCACTAGCCAGGCACCAGGAATGTTGCTGTAAAGATGGGGCTGAGAGGAGGATGCGAGTTGTCAACAAATGGCTCAGAAAGGAGAAATCAAAGCAATCAATCACTCTTCAACTGTGTAATTTCACAACTAATTCATGAAAAACGGATTTCCAGGGCCCAAATTAGTCACCCACTACTTCAGAAGGGGTAAAATTAAGTCTATTTCTTAGCATGTCAGAAGCAAATCTTTATGTTTAATCTTTAAAAAGCTATCACAGAGAGTATCCACCCCCAGGAATCTATCCACTCCTGTCCAGCAGCCCCTAACAATAAAGAAACATGAGCAGCAACATGGGAGCACACCAGCGGTCATGCACCCTGAAAGTTTTCAGAAGTGACCCTGATTTTCACATACTTCACCCTGGCATCCTCACCCAACTTCAAGTCATCCTGGAAACTCCAAGGGGCTGCGCCTTGTGGTGATAAAGAGCCCCTGCCCCCTCGGCCACCGCCCGTGTTCTCCCCTCCCCGTGTCAGCCTCTCAGTCATGTCTGACTCACTGTGAGCCCATGGACTGTAGCCGCCAGGCTCCTCTGTCTATGGGAGTCTCCAGGCAAGAATACTGGAGTGAGTTGCCATTCCCTTCTCCAGGGGGTCTTCTTGACCCAAGAATCGAACTCAGGTCTCCTGCAGTATAGGCGGATTCTTTACCCTCTGAGCCACCAGGGAAGCCCACCTAGTCCTTCCTCTGACACAGCTGTGTGATCTCAGGCAGGCCCCTTGACTTCTCTGGGCTTCAGGGTCTGCTGTAAATGGAGATAAGACAACTAACGTCCTTCCTTGCACCCGATGCAGCGCCTTGTACACAGCAGCATTCTGCAACTCACAGATACAGAAAGAGCTGGCTGTTTGGAGCCAGGGAAGTCAGAGTCGTTCTATCTCAACATCTGAGCTTTTTCTTGACCCTGTTTCCTGTGACTGGGTGCTGATCCTGGCTTGGGTGCTTGCCAGACTGTTCTTCACATTTCAACTCTAACAACTCTTCCTTGGGGAAAACTTTCCAGACACTTCCTCGTCATAAAACCGCTGCCATCTCCTTTACGTGCTGTATATGGTACCCACTTTACGCCTGTGCCCAAGACCTGTTTCTGGGGAAATCTCTCTGATGACTCCTCCTGGGCACCAAAGGAAGCACACAGTGTCCTGAGCACCAGTCTCTGGGCTGGGCATCTGCCCGCCACTGTAGTTCTCTCACCGTCGCACAGGTGCTAGAAAAGCCTGGCCAAGCATCTTCCTAGACGGTGTGAAAACCACAGCTCTGTTTTTCCTCTTTGTTTTTTAACGTTTCTAATTTCGGAGCACAATGTGTACCTTCAAGCGCAAGTGGGTGTACAACATAGGGCTGAACCTAAGGAAAGGGGGGAGGGGAAGGGAACCCTCAACAGAAGCCTTTCACAGGAAACAGGAAGTGGCTGCTTCCCCACCCCCATCCTGCAAGGCTGAGCATAGCCCAACTAGTTGAAAGGGAAGAATCTAAACCCAGGGATTTTTGAATTGGAGGAAAACTTCAGAACTGTGGAGCAGTCACTGCCAAAATGGAGACGGCACATTCTCGCAAGGTGGCCGAGCCCCGGCCTGGCCCCGGCCTTCTGCAGCTTCCAGGGCGGCCACACAAAGACAAGGTTTGGAATCCTGGAGATTGTCATGAGGAATGCCCTGCATGCCTCACGACCTTCACGGCTCGGGGTTGGAATCCAAGCCTGAATTGTCCCCGTGAAACAGCTGACTAACAATGTCAGCTGGGGAATATTTTGATACCTTCAAACTGGGCCCTGTGGAGGAAGAGGCTACACAAAGAGCTGTGTGCCTGAAGAGCCCGCAGAATGGTACGCAAGGCCACCCAGGGCCTGCCAGGGCTGCCCACATTCTCCTCATAGCTCGCTAAAGTGGCTCCCAAAAGAGGTTTCCAGATTCGCCCCAGTGGGCACCAGCAGACTGACTCCCAGGAAACTTCCCGCTGTGCAGGGCTCACAAAGCTAGGGCTCTCTCTATTTGAATGTGAAAGGCCCGCCTCAATCAGAGAAGGCCCTTAAGCCATAAAACCCTTCACACCAAGGCCAAGTGTCACACTTGTAAGAGGGTGTGATTTATAAATTGACAGCACCCACAAAGCTGCTTTTGTCCTCCTCCCTTAGTTAACAATTTATCTCCCCCAACCAAACTCACGGAGCCATTCAGATAAAGCTTGACTGGGCCTCAAGAAGAAAGAAAGAAAGGAAGAAAGAAAAAGACGCAAGTCTTGGCCAAAACACTAATGTTCGCTCCGGATAATTATGGTCCTGCGAATAGACACTAAAATTAGGGCTTAATAATTCCTCTGTATCTCACTCACAGCATTGAACTATTCCAACACAAACATAAAGAGCAAGAGAAAGAAAATCTCCAACGCAGCCTTGCTGGAAACTCAAGAGTTCCACTTTTGTGGTTTTCTGCAGTCTCTTTTGTGGTTTCTGCACTCTTAGAATCCCCTCCTTTAGAGCAATTTTAGCTCAACACCCTGACCAGCTGGTTTTTTTCCTCAACATTTAAAGCTACAAAGTAAAAAGTAAATATGGGCTTGGCCATGTCTTTCCTCTTGGTTTAACAAAACCAATTCTGGCCACTTGGATTTGTTTTCCTCATCGCGTGAATTCCCTTCTCAAATTCCAACACTAGCTACGAAATCATCATCTATCTACTGATTCCCGTTCCACTCTTTCTTATATAAAATGAATTAGAGTACCAATCCTAACATAAACTACGTTAAAAAAAATACATATATACACCTGAGAACACATGTCAATATCAAGACCTTTCTTCTTAAAAGGTTACTTGGTGGGGAAAGAAACAAAAACTTTATTTTAAAAAAGCAATAACAATTCAAGTTTAAACTGTCTCCCTGCCCATTAAGGAGCCTACTAAATTGTCTACCAATTTGAAAACAAAAAATTCTGTACAAGAGTAATGGCTTGGGCTCAACAACAGTCTTCTTTATGCTACTCCATACACCAAAGGTTCAAACTGCTGGCCCACAGAGCAGGTAAGTGAGGAGGGCACACGTTCTCTTTAGTCTCTACACGGTGCAAGGGAACAGCATGCAAAAAGGCTGCTGGCGTTAAAAAGTCTGGGACAGAGCATATTAAAAAAATCTACATTTCTCACACTCTTGAAAGATCACATCTGGGCATCACTAGGTCCACATTTTCTCCAGAAAAACATCTACTTCTTCTTCATTGACTACGCTAAACCCTTTGATGGTGTAGATCACAACAAACTGTGGAAAATTCAAATACCAGGCCACCTTACCTGACCCTGAGAGAAGCAACAACTAGAACCAGACATGGAACAACTGACTGGCTCCAAATTGGGAAAGGAGTATGTCAAGGCTGTAAATTGTCACCCTACTTATTTAACTGATACGCAGAGTACACCATGTGAAATGCCAGGCTGGATGACTCACAAGCTGGAATCAAGATTGTCAGGAGAAATATGAACAGCCTCAATTATGTAGATGATACCACTCTAGTGGCAGAAAGCGAAGAGGAACTAAAGAGCCTCTTGAGAGTGAAAGAGAAGAGTGACAAAGCTGGCTTAAAACTCAACATTCAATGAACTAAGATCATGGCATCTGGTCCCATCACTTCACGGCAAATAGATGGGGAAAAAGCAGAAACAGTGACAGATTTTATTTTCTTGGGCTCCAAAATCACTGCAGACAATGACGGCAGCCATGAAATTAAAAGATGCTTGCTCCTTGGAAGAAGAGTTATGACCAACCCACACAGCATATTAAAAGAGAGACATCACTTTGTCTACAAAGGTCCATATAGCCAAAGCTACGCTTTCTCCAACAGTCATGTAGAGTTCGACTACAGAGAAGGTTGAGCACTAAAGAACTATGCTTTCAAACTGTGGTGTTAGAGAAGACTCTTGAGAGTACCTTGGACTGCAAGGAGATCAAACCAGTCAATCCTAAAGGAAATCAACCCTGAACATTCATTGGAAGGACTGATGCTGAAGCTCCAATAATTTGGTCACCTGATGTGAACAGCTGACTCACTGGAAAAGACCCTGATGCTGAGAAAGATTGAAGGCAGGAGAAGAGGGCCACAGAGGATGAGATGGTTGAATGCCATCACCAACTCAATGGACATGAGCCTGGGAAAACTCTGAGAGATAGTGAAGGACAGGGAAGCCTGGCATGCTGCAGTCCATATGGTCGCAAAGATTCAGACATGACTTAGCTACTGAACACGCAACCTCATGGTAACAGCTAGCTGGCACTAAGCATATCTGCCCCCCTTTTTAAAGGGGACAAGTGCTGGCCCACTCTGTCTAGACTCCTCCCTTCAGGACTACATGTTTCCTTTCCTGGTTATGGCCTGGAGCCTACAGGACCCCAGGGCCTTTTGACTTAACACTCCCCCCTTCACCATAACTTTTTTCTTAATTTTTACTGAGTATAGTATTCTTGCCTGGGAAATCCCATGGACAGAGAAGCCTGGCAGGCTACACAGTCCACGGGGTTACAAAAGAGTCAGATATGACTTAAGCAACTGAAACAAGTATGACTTCGCAACTAAAACAACAATACAATTACACAGTTGCTTTACAAAGCTGTGTTAGTTTCTACTGTACAGCAAAGTAAATCAGCTACATAAACATACCTTCTTGACCATGGTCGTCTCAGATGAATCAAGTTTGGCTCTCTTGGTATCAGGTCCATCTTCTACTCCTTGACTGACTTTGGCAACTTTGGTTTTCTCCCTAGAGGATGACAAGAGAGGGAATCGAGTTTTACTCTGTGAATTATGCCATGAGAACAAAAAGAGCATCACCAGCTCACTGCATGGAATGGATGGTGGTTAAGAGCAACATCTCACGCTGATCTGGGCTCAAATCCCAGCCCAGGTGCTAAGACACCTGATGTGGCATCTACCTACTATATGGGAATAATAACCCCTGCAGGATTATTAAGAGAAATAACCAACTGTTAGCAGACTGCCAAGCACGTAGTATGTTCTCAAGAAACGCTGTAAACATTCCCTGAATTCAATTTCTCCCATCTACCATGGGGAGCTCACCTTCAAATAATCTGGCCTTCTTTTCTCTACAGTGACTTCTTTATCCATTTAGAACATGCCCAAAGACTAGATTTTCTTAAAGCCATCTCGCATTAGAGTTACAAGAGATTCTGAACATGTCTATCCTTCCCCCATCTTGACTTCACAGGCAAGAAACCTGCAGACTGAAGAGAGTTCAGGAGCTCCCCTGAGAAGTTCAATGAAAGAAAGCAGTTCCTGTCTTGACTCCTGGTAGGGGCTTCACTACCACACAGGCTCTCTCTTTATCTCTCATCGGCAAGACGGTGGTCAAAAGTCACAGCCCTCAAACCAACTCTTGTCATCTTGTAAGAATGGTATCATCACCATCTTTCATCTAGAAGCTGTAAAGTTCAAAATATGGTAGGTCTCATCATGTGAGACTTACCAGGATCTGCAACCTCAAGGTGCAAGAAGAGGAGGTCTGTTTGGTCCACCAGAGCTGCCTCTGGTCTCTGGAGATGTTCCAAGGTAGACTCTGGCTGAGAGTGCCTCCAGAGTTGCCCATCTAACTAATTAGTACTCAGTTTATTAGCTCTCAAACCTAAACACACACAAGCCCAAGCTGGGGAACAAATGTATATAATCTAACCAATCTATAAATCTATAAAGTCCCTAAACAGAAAGCAAAGCCCAGACTGACCAGACACCCATGTGGTGTGCTTTGATCACCTTAGAAATGCCTTTCTTATGATCTAGAGCAACTGTTTCCAACCTTTTTGGCACAGTTGGGGGTCGGGGCGGGGCGGGGGGCACCACCAGTTCCGTGGAAGACAGTCTTTCCATGGTCAGGGCGGGGGACTGTTCAAGCGGTAATGCAAGTGATGGGGCCTCTGCTGTCGGCCTGCTTCGTAACAGGTCAAAGACTTGGGGTCTGGGAGTTGGGGACCCCCTGCTCTAGAGGAGACCATCAACTTGGAAGGCAGGAGCCACATCTCCTGTAATTCTGAACACACAATCTATGTAGTCAATAAGCTGTTAACTGATTTCCCAAAGTTCTAAGTACTAGAGTAAAATACTTTCCTTAAACGGGTCATTTCCTGTTGCTGTTGTGTTGTTCAACTGCTAAGTCATGCCCAACTCTTTTCAGTCCCATGGACTGCAGCACACCAGGCTTCCCTGTCCTTCACTATCTCCCAGAGTTTGCTCAAATTCATGTCCACTGAGTTGGAGATGCTATCTAACCATTTCAGTCATTTCTTATCCGTAAATAAAAGTACATTTTAAAATGCTATGTTCTCTCCTCCTTTCCCTGAACTTACTCTACAAATTCATGCTCTCCAAGATTGGCAAACGTGTATCCATGGTAGCCAAAAACATCTCCTGTAAAGAACTTGACGCTATTTTTGTGACAGATCTGGTCAACTTTCACTATGACGTCCCTGGAGCAGCAAGTCAGACATACCTGCAGGAGAAAAGAAAGGGGCTGCGTGTGAGCGAGGCAGACCATGACTCACCACCCAGATGTCTAAACAAACCTTCTTGAACAGTCTCTCTGGGCATGTCTAAAGCCAGTTTCAAACTGGTACAACAGGTTCTTTGGATCCTCAGGTTAGAAGACAAAAGAACAGTTGCAGGTTTCAGTGTGCAGAAAATGTAAATCATCAAGACTGTCATTTCACCTTCTGCGACCAAATTGAAACATGTTGAGCTATTAAGTAACAGGCACTCAATGAATTTGTTTCCCCTAAACCATGAACATACATAAACCACATTTCACAGTTTTCAAGGAAAGACAGTAATATAACTCAGAGTAAGTTATTTCTAAATCATTAAACCTATTAAAGTCTGATTAAGCTACAGCAAGAAACAAAACCAGTTTTTAAAAATCTACCCAAAGATCATGTTTAAATACAAGGGCATATCCCCCCCTTCTTCTGACTTGATGCGTGATGATAAAGAAGGTAAACAAGTCCCATTAAGATTATTTTTCCACAGTTTTCGATGTGAAACTTAATCTGAATTTAAGGACAAAAGAAAAGGTTATAGCTCAAGTGACCTCCCATTCAGAGTTAAGACAATGAGCTGGTGATTCACTCAGGGGAATCATCAATGTTGCTCTGAGGCCTCCCGGTCGTGTTCCAGTAAGTTGAGGTATTGGAAATGGCTAAGTTTTACTGCACAGGACACCATCTTTTCAGGAAAAGTTCTGTGATCAGGAGCAGGAAGACAACTTCTAAATTGCACATGTTTTCTTCTGAACAGAGAAAGTTGGAGAAGAAATTACCAAAGGATGTCTTCATTTGATAACCTCTTTGCTGCTGTCTGGGAGCCTGAACACTGACATATAGCTCACAGAGAAATGTGTCTCCACTGCCATTCAAAGGGTGCAGCCACCCGGGGAGAAATCAAATCTAAGAGACAAGACAGGTGCAGCTGAACAGGCAAACTGCCTAACAGAGCTCTGCAGGCAAAAGTGAGTGTGAGAACCTATGAGGACCAGTCAAACATGGCTCAAACAAGCCACGCATGCCCTGTGAACATGCCTTATATTAATACAAGCAACAACCCCTTGTTTCAGTTCTAACAAAGCTTTAGTGGCTAAAAGTTCAAGGACACCTAGAGTAAACCAAATGTGGTTGCTATGGATAAAGGAATGAAGGATAACTTATGTCCAAATGGAAAATGTTCCAATACTCGGACTTACAAAACAGAGTGAAAAAAATCTTAAAGGGACAAAACGCACAGATGAACCATCCTTTGAAGCCCACATTTGAATACACACACACGAGATACAATGGCGTGGAAACCAAACTCAGATCCTAACCTCTCACGTAATAGTCTCAAGCAGATCATCTCTGACTATTACATGGTTATCCAACATCTACTAAGCTTTTCCAGGGCGGAGGGAACCATGTCTGAAAGGTCATATAGACACTGAAGCGAATTTCACTTATCCTTTCACCTCTGCAGAGATTTGGCAGTGAAATCAAGTGAGGTCAGATATGCTTCATTTGGCTTATGACTGCAGTGATTTAGTTGTCCATGGCAACATGGTCAAAGCGGCTGTGTGGAGGAGAGAGATATAGACAGACCAAGATCAGGTGTGCTCTTTTAAAAGACAAAACACAGACTGGAGTTTGATATTTCTAACAAAAAAAATGACTCTGCTACAGAAATTAATCACCAACTTGTTACGTTTTCGGAAGAAAACATTTGCAGTGAAATGTATTAAAGCTGTGTGTGAAGATTCTGGAAGGAAGACAAAACACCAATGATGAAAGCTGGTCTTGGGGGAAATATGCCGAAAGAAGAAACCAAAAAGCAGCAACTCACCAGCAGCTAAAGCAGATTCAACAGCCTGGGTCTGCCTACCCCACACACTCAGTAAACTAAGGCCAAACACTAATGAGGCATATACACACTAAGGTAATACAAGACTTCACCCAACTAGGGCAACAGCTTGGGTTGCCCAAAAACCTGGTTCGGGTTTCTCCTTAAGATAGTACAGAAAAACCCGAACCAACTTTTTGACCCACCCAATACTAAAAGCGAAGAACAGAACAGCCTACAAACTATACTGGGAAAAAGCTCAGATTTGAGATCTAACACCCCAGGGGACCTAATATACATACAACTAGTGCTTAATTCCTACAAGCAGATTTTACATTCTCTATGAAACTTACAGCATCAAATTGGGTGAAAAATGACTCGGGTTTCTTTTCTATATTCTCAGTGTCCACCTTCACATCCACCATGGGGTTGAGATTCTGTGCTCGCTCCAAAGAGGCTTCAGCCCTGTTTCGGCCAACAGACCCAGTACGGATCAGGAACTGGGCTCCGGGGTCTTCTGGAGATACCTGGGAAGGAATTTTTTTTTTGAATATTTGAATTCGGCGGGAAATAACAAATGAGCTTTTCCATTTTACTTTTTTAAATTCTTTAATGAATTTGTTACAGTGTAGCTGTTTTGGTTTTTTGGCTAAGAGCATGGGGAATCTTAGCTTCTGGACCAAGGATTGAACTCCCTGCACTGGAAAGCAAAGTCATAACTACTGGACCGCGAGGGAAGTTCCCCTGAACTTTTCCATTTTAAAGAGTAACTAAAATATCTACCATCTAATTGTATTACCACTGTTTCTATAGGAATTTGTCCAGCGCAGATTCCCAACTCTTTCCTCCTGAGGCTTTAAAACAGACATTTAACTTTTTTTTCTTTTTTAAACTGGGCATTGATAGTTAAAGAGCACCCCCTTGTGTTTATAATGAAAATTCACTCTAAACAAAAAAGTCCATGTTTTCTTAATTTTTAACTGCCAACAAAATGACATAATCATGAGTGCTAAGAATTGACCAAAAATACCTACCATGTGCCCAACTTGAAGCATTCACAGAAAGACATAAGTAGCTTAAAAGATGCAGTCCCTGCCTACAAGTAGCTTCAAATCAAACCGATGCAAAAATCAGACACAATTAAAAACACTGGAAACGAACTCTTAAATTCAATTACAACTCAGAAAGGAGGCGAGATGAGCAGAGGCTGGAGCAGAGGGACAATTTCACTTGGAAGGCTGGAAATCACCAGAAGAGAGCCTCAAAGACAGATAATATAATCCCGATAGCCACAAGAAGGATTAGATTCCACTATTCAAAATGCATTTCCTCACACATCAAACATCTAATTTAATCATTCATCTCCATGGATGACCTCACCACCTTCACCAAGACTGGGCTCAGTAGAGGAAACCCTGCTCTCCTGCCAACTGTGCACAGCACACACTGTCCCCAGTCTTTCTTTCAAGCATACAGGGCTGGTCCTCCTTTCGC
This sequence comes from Aepyceros melampus, assembly GCA_006408695.1. NCBI lineage: Eukaryota > Metazoa > Chordata > Mammalia > Artiodactyla > Bovidae > Aepyceros > Aepyceros melampus. The sequence continues at coordinate 577,176 of SJXQ01012796.1, read as the reverse complement.
TTCAGGCCAGCCGTCTAACAATCCCCGTGACCCATCCTGGGATCTCACAACACAGAGAGATTGCACATCATAGCGGTTTCTGGAGTAATTAAGCATGGATTCAAATCTGTGATTCAAATCCTGGCTCAAGGACTTAAATGTGTGATTTTGAGCAAATATGAGAAATCCCATGTAAAATGGGGCTTCTCTGGTGGCTCAGAGGTTAAAGCGTCTGCCTCCAATGTGGGGGACCTGGGTTCGATCCCTGGGTCAGAAAGATCCCCTGGAGAAGAAAATAGTAACCCACTCCAGTATTCTTGCCTGGAGAATCCCATGGACGGAGAAGGCTGAAAATGACGACCTTACTAGAAGCAATGCACTTACTCAACACTCTTCTGGCTTACCTGGGTCATCTGGGCCTTACCCCTTGGCCTCTCAGCTCCCACCTCTCCTTCCCCTCACCGGACACCCCAGTCTCTATATGGGCCCTCTTCAGTGCAGCCGTCTTCAGGATTCCATTCAGAATCACTCATATTTTCACTCTATGTAGCTCCATAAACCAACTCCATACCTATTAGTATCTACCAAAGTCTACTGTTGTTTTTCAGATTGCTTTTACTGATACAGACTTCCTGATCCATTTGAGTCTTATCTTAAACTGTCCATTGGATATTTCCTGCTGTAGATCCCAGGGGCCAGTCATATGTGATTCTTATATTTGTCTTTGTTGATGAGCCCACCAGTCACCCATTCAGTCACCAGAGTCAGAAACCTAGTCTTCGTATCTTTGACATTTCCTTGATAGCAGCCACCAGGTGACGGGACTAAGCAGGTGGGCTCTGCCAGGAGTCGGGGCCTGGGTTCTGGTGCTCCCACTAACTACTGTGACCTTGGGTGAGCCATGCTTCACCTCCTTTCCTTCTGTTTTCTTATGTGTAAAATAGGAATGATAATCCCTCCATCTCAGAGTTGTTTTTGAGGACTAAATGACACACACTACACCTAACACTCTAAGCACAGCGTCCAGCACCTCCAGTCCACGGCAGCGGCTGTGGTTACTCCTTGCTTCCCCATACAGAATCCACCCGACCCTACCACCTAAGCACCTCTCACCTCTGGGTGCTTCTCGCCATCTCTATCATCACTGCCATTCCTCAGACTCTTTCCAACTCTCCCTAAACTACTAAGGCAGCCTTCTAAGTAGCTTCTCTCCCATGCCTTGTGCCATCCAGTCTACATGATATCAGTGATCTACACAAGGCCCAAAGCTCAGGCCCCCCCTCGCCCATCTGAAACTCTCCAATGACTCTGCACCACCGAGAGAAGTAAGGAAAGGCTTACAGCCGAGTTTACCAGCAGGCCCTTCGTGACTTGGCCCTCACCTGCAATCTACACCCTCATCCCCATCCCTTAGGCTTCACGCTCTACAAATACATAAATGCTTGTTATTTTTGACTTCTACCATGCTGTGCTAATGTTCCCTGCCTAAAACACAGCCACTCAAACCTCGAAAAATCTCTACTTGTTTTTTAAGACTGGGTTTAGCACTCCAGGAAGCCTTTCGTGTCTCCCTGACACAACCTGAGTCAAGGAGCTTTCTCTGGTTTCTGTAAAAAACTGAGAATGGGAAACAAATCCTGTGCATCCCTCCCTTCCCCCCACCCTCCCTGCACCACATGGCATGTGGGATCTTAGTTCCCTGACCAGGATGGATTTTTCTACTGCCCCTACCTAGACTACTCCAAGGTAGCCACAGGTGTTCTTGGATGCATGCTGATGTAACTGAAATGAAGAACTCTAAGGGGCGGGAATGAATATCTTCATTTTATAGATGTATAAACTAAGTCTCTGGGAAGTGAATGCCCCTGCCCAGCTTCAGAAGGTGGGACTGGAGCCCAAGTCTGCATGATTCCAAAGCTTCTGCATCATGCAGCCCTGTCTCCCTGGGATGTCTGCAGTCAGGGACAAAAGCTCGAGCAAACTGTAAAAGGCGGAACTACTACTGAGGAGTGCTCGTGAGCCACGCAATTTATGGCTGGGCATCAGGCTGGGTGAGCTGACTGGGACCAGATCACATGAAGGCAGTGCTTCTCAATCCTCCCTGACTTCAGACTCACCTGGGAAACTTTTACTCTTAAGTAACTACCCAAATATTCTACAGCACAGATGGGACTGAGAACCACGTGTTAGGCTTTTGAAAACCAGACAGAGGAGCTAGGCCTTGCACGGAAGCCAGGCTGAAAGCGCCACCAGTACTCGCACTGCAGAGGTAAGGGGTGGCTCCGACACTGAGCGGCGTCCATCCCCAGGCTGAGGCGCTGGCAGAAGCAGGCCACACGCCCTCAGCGTTTTCTCCTGGTTCCCTATGCTCAGATTACACAACCAAATGAAGACGCTATCGTCCCACTGTTTTGTTTTTCCACACCAAGGACTTCCAAGTTTTGGAACCATCCCTCCCTAGGTCTCCTCTCTTACCCTGTCTTGCTGTTCAGTTACTCAGTCGTGGCCAACTCTCTGCGACCCCAGGGGACTGCAGCATGCCAGGCTTCCCTGTCCTTCGCTATTATTCTCTCTACCCAAAACAAATTCTTCTTCTGGGTGAGGTATTCCTGCCACTAGGGGGCACTGTGGTGCCAATCACCCTTCAAGGGAGATGGTAACTCCACTTTATAGACAAGCAAGCTCAGTGAGGGGATGGGAGTCTCCACCGGCAGACCACGTAAGATATGGTGGAGGTGAATTCAAATCCGGCGTTGGCACTGTCAGTCTCCATGGCTACAGTGTCATTAACGCCAGCCCTCCTCTTTCACAGCCCTGAAGGGGCAAGCAGGAACACACGCAATCTCCATCCTGGGCTGGAGACTGAAGGACAGTGATGTGGGGACGGCGCATCTCACCTGCTCGTGATCCAGCATGGTCAGTCCTTTCACTCCAGCCAGGATGAGATTCTTGGCGATTTCAGCCCCGAGTCCCTTCATGCCAACAAGAAGCACCTGGGAGGCCCGCAGCCTACAAGGAAGACATTGTTAACAGGATGAGAGGGAACAGTGGAAGTACCTCGAATCACTGAAGAACAAAACAAGACAAAGGGAAGTAACCTTGGTTTTCATTGAATGCACTTAAGCCCCAAGACCTCAGATCTTGGAAAAGAGACAGGCTCCACTCTATCCTACAAAGATAGCCAGGCACCCCTCTAAGGTGTGGAAATACAGCAGTGAAGAACAGACACAATCCCTGCCCTCTCAGAGTTGTATTTTGTAGAGACAAAGAGAGACACATAACATGTCCGAAAGTGACGAAAATCAAGCGTGATGTGGATCAGTGACAAACGATGCTACTTTTGTCAGCCTGATCGTGAAGGCCATTCCACAGAGGTGCTGAGCAAAAATTAAAATGAAATGAAGGACAAGCACACAGGTAGTATTTGGGAGAAGAGCGTGCCAGGTAGAGAAAACAGCCAAGAGTGAAAGCCCTGAAGCAGAGGGGTGTGTGTCATGTTACAGGAACAGGAAGGCAGAGCGAGCGGCTGAAGAGCAGAGAGCAAAGGAAGAATGACAGATGAGGCTGCAGAGAGAACCAGAGGCCACATCAGGAAGGCTCTTACAAAGGCACCGTCAGGACGCTGGACTTGAAACAAGATAGAAAGTCATGGAATGGGGGCGAGGGGGTTAGAAGAGTGTCACAGTTGAGAGACGACGATGGCTTGGACTAGTGTGACAGCAGAAGAGAAGGGGCACTATTTAAGTCATCACACACAAGGTGGCATGAAAGAGGGTGCATCTGGGAAGTGTTTATATCATTCTAAGTCTGTAGGGTGACAGAAGAGGAAGCTTAAAAAGAAAGTAATCAGAGGCTGGGCTATACCCCCAGGAAGTCTGGACTTAACTGTGAGGTCAGCAGAAAGCAGCAGAGGTCCACAATCCCTTATGTGAAATTCCTGAACCAAAAGTGTTTCAGAATCAGAATTTTTCCAATTGGAAACAGGAAATAAAGAATTTGCATCATGAAAAACCCCATCAGGGTCTTACAGGTCTTAGCACCTTGTAATCAAACCCATTAATATTTCTGCAGCAAATCTATGATTATTCACACTGACAAGGATGAGTAAGAACTAAGAAGTCACACATAAATTCAGAGTCTGCTGGCCAATGAATCTGCTCCTAATTTAGGAAATGAGTCCATTCTCATATACTACCACTATAGGGAAAACATGCAGAAACTCTTTTCCAAAAATGGTTCTAGTAATTATGGACACTTGCATGTCATCAGGTAGAAATCTTGAATGGGAATGAGGGCTGATAAAATCAAGTCCTGCACTGATTCTTGATGCTAGCAGACTTGGGATTTCCTTCAGTGGAATGATCAAAGGGTAAAATCAGGAGGAGGGAAAGAACACTGACAGTATTTCCCTTAGAGGCATATGTCTGGTTCCCAGCTTGTTCACTATTGTTTTTCTACACTGCCCTGCCACTGCCAACCACACACTAGCAGAGAGGAGCCTTTCATGCGACAATTCCACTTAACCAGAGTAATTGGGCAAAGGACTTATGACATACAAGCAAAATAAATAACAGAGATGCTAGCAATGAGGGGAGTCTCTTATTACAGGTTGACAGCATCACACCAGCAGAGGGAAGGAGGAAAGAGGCTATGCATCTTTCCAGAGGCACTCCAATCCCTCCAGAAACAGCACAGATAATAAACAAGCAATGTTTCCAAAGAGGATATTGTGCACAGATCAAACTTTTGACATCAGACAGGCTGAGCAGCCATGCATTCAGCTGTACCTTCCGGTCTCTGCTGTCACTGTTCTTCATCTCCCTTCACCTGGCCCCGACACTGCTGTGCCTGGAATTCCAGGTTTCATGGTCCCTCTTGGTCTGAGTGATGGTCTTTTCTGGTTTGGCTGCTCCATTACCCCAAGGATATAGCTAGACCAGCCCGCTTGCTTCTGAGAAATCGATGCCTCCAAACCTACTAACTTCTCAGGCTCTGTTCTTCTTGCCGTTCCTTCAGCAACAGGCAGGGCCCAGCACTAACGCCCTTCATGGGTGAAGACTTGGATTTGAATTCTGGCTCTGCCACTTCCTAACTGGTGACCCAAGCAAACTGAGCCATCTCTCTGAACCTCATTCCATTCATCTGTAAAATGGAGATACCCATTCTTAGTCATTTAATCTCCTCGAAGACCTGGTCAAATGTGTGTGAAACCACCTAATGTAGGCCCAGCCAACTACCAGATGCTGAATAAAAGTCACCTGAACATCTCTTCAATCTCCACTGCCTTAATTAAAAAGGGCTCAGTGATCGATTTGATTCTGATTTAAAAAAAAAAATCTGACAGAGAAACAAAATTTAAGCTGATGTTTAAATCCATTCAGTCGTGGCTCTCTCCCATTTCCGCCACCTTATCTTCCGCTACTACCAGCTTCCTCCCAACATGCCTTCAGTTCCCCACCTGCAGACGTTAAATCGCAGCGCTGCACACGGCTCACACACGCACCTTGTCTTCCTCCCTCAGCCTCGCCTAGCCTTTCCTCCAGACTTCAAACCCCGACTCAGATACCATTTCCTCAAGAAGTCCTTATCACAACCGACTCAGAGTGTCCTCTCCGAAGCCTTCAAGCGCCTGCTTCATATAAACACCTCTGACAGAAATCCCACGGAGCCCACGGCCTCTCCAGGATCCCTCCATCCTACAGAGCTCCACGGACTCTGACTGCTCAGGTTTTTTATTCAACTGCCAACAACATCTAATATCACGCTATGTTTTTAATCCTTAACCATTCTAGGGCCCTGAGAGGACTGCTTATTTCTGGCTCAATTAGATGAAAAGCACTTAAAACAGTACCTGGCACACAGTCAGCACTTAAAGAGCATCAGCTCTCATTACTCACTCTAAGGCAGCAGTTGCCTTCCGGGGACCAAGCCTACAGGAATACTCAGGCGAGCCAAGACCAGGCATGCTGATGCTCGCAGCAGCATGGGCCACCACTCCATGGCCACCGCCCTGCCCTGGCCTCCGTTTCTCACCCGTAAAACCGCAACACCCTGACACCCGGCCTCCCTGCTCCCATCCTTGCCCCCCACAAGCCACTGTCCCCATCTCAAGAAGAGAGAGCTCCGACACCAGATCATGCCACGCTCCTGCTCAGTCCCTTCAATGGTACCCAGGCAAGCGTGGTACTGTCAGCCCTGCCACCTCATCCAATTCTCGCCCTTGGTAATCGCCTACAGCCCGGCTGGCCGTCCCTGATCCTAGAAAGCGCCGCCACGTCGGCTTCCGCTGCTGGATTCTGGCATTAGCTGTTCTCCTGCTTCTTCCCCTACCTCATCACATGACCTATTCTTCAGGTCTCAGCTCAACTGTTTCCATCTTAAGAGAGGTCCACACTGGCCACCTCATCCAAAATAGGTCCACAACTGGAGTTATGCTATTTGTTCATGTGTTCACTGTTCATTCCTCCATTAGAGTCTAAGCAAGCTTCAGAAACCACAGAATCTCTAGCATCTGTGATTGTGCTTGGAAATATATTACACTGTTAACCCAGTAGCTGTTACAGATACAGCAAAAGAAATCCCAGCAGAATTATATAAACCTGGCAGATAGCAAAATAGAGCAAAAAAATAAAGAAACAAAGAATAGTTAACACTCAGTGAACACTCACACTACCTGCCAACCACTGTTCTAAACTCATCACGTGTATTATGTCATTTAACCCTCATGAGGATCTCATGAGCTGGTACCTTGCTATCCCTATTCTGGAGCTGAGAAAACAGGGACTAAGAAGTGAACTAGTTTACACAGTGGTTACACAGCTAAAAGTAACTGACAGAACTAGCTAGTAGAGAAGGGCAACAAGGTAGAGTGATTGAGACGGTGGGCTCAGAGGCCACGGCGCCCTGGTGCGCACCTGCTAGGAAAATCAAAGTGAAAGTCATTCAGTCACGACCAGCTCTTTGCGAATCCATGGACTGTAGCCTGCCAGGCTCCTCTACCCATGGAATTCTCCAGGCCAGAATACTGGAGTGGGTAGCCATTCCCTTCTCCAGAGGATCTTTCCAACCCAGGGATTGAGCCCAAGTCTCCCACATTGCAGGCAGATGCAGGCAGATTCTCTCTCATCTGAGCCACGAGGAGGCCCAAGAATACTGGAGTGGGTAGCCTATTCCTTCTCCAGAGGATCTTCTCAACCCAGGAATTGAACTGAGGTCTCCCGCATTGCAGGCGGATTTACCAGCTGAGCTACCAGGGAAGCCCGTGAGGCAGTCATAAAACAGAATGAAATAACAGTAGTTAACATTAAAGAACCGTTACTGAGGGACTTCCCTGGCATTCAGTGGTTAAGAATCCACACTTCCAATGCAGGGGGCATGCATGGGTTTGCCCTGGTCAGAGAACTAAGATCCCACATGCTTCGCCACAGCACAGCCAAAAAAACCCACCGAAATAACACAGTTTTTGAATGCCAAGCCCTGTTATTAACTCTGCAAGGTTGGTAGTATTATTGAAGGAGGAAACAGAACAGGCTCCATCTTGAAAGCAGGACTCCATCTTGGGCTGGATTGTGGACTTTGAGCTATATGCCCAGTATCTGTGGAAACAACATACCAACTGGAAAACCAGACTCCCGGGATGGAAGAACCCCAGGGCTTGTATCTAGACTCTCCGTCTCCTAAAAAAATATCGTAATTATCTGCGTAACCAAATAGAATCATAAATTCTATTATGCTTATTGGAGATAACCACAGACCTATTGATAATTGTCCACTGTTACCTACCTAGGCTTAAGGCATATGAATCACAGGTTAACTTTGTATCTTTCTTTTCCTTTGTTCAGACTAGTTTCAGGGAATTTGGGGAGGTGGCTTTGGGCATGTACACTTAGGGTATATAAGGTTTTCACTAAAACTGGTCGGGGTCCTTGGCTAAAAGGAGACTCTGCCTTGGGCCCACCGGTGTAATAAACTCCACTCCACTATCTGCATTGTCCTTCTGAATGAGTTTGTTTCCCTAAATGCGAGGCTACAACGTTATTAGTCTCATTTTACAGATAAAGGAAGCTGAGAGTGTCAGACAAAATAATGCAGCCCTGTCCTTGCCACATCCATGCCCCTAATTCCTGGGGTCCATGAATAAATTACATCATGACAAAAGGAATTTTGCTGATGTGATCAAATTAAGCATTTGGGAGGGGGCAGGGGTAATTATCTTGGATTTTCCAGGTGGGTCCAAATAATCACAAGGGTCCTTTAGAGAGGGAGATAGAAGGGTCAGAGGTAGCTAGGTGATGACAAAAGCAAGGGCTTTGCTCAGAGGAGAGAGGCTTGAAGACGCTTTGGAGATGAAGGAAGGGGCACAAGTCAAGGAATGCAGGTGGCTTCTAGATATTAGAAAAATCATGCAAACAAATTCTTCCCAGAGCCTCCAGAGAGCACAGCCCTGCCTTGACTTTCATTTAGCCCAGGGAAACCGATTCCAAACTTCTGACCTCCAGAATTTGGGTTGTTGTAGGCCACTAAATTTGCAGTAATCATTACAGCTGCCAAAAGGAAACTAACCCATTGAGGCATGGAGTTCTTAGGGACCTTGCTGAAGATAAAACAGCTACCCAACAGGCATTATTTTGTCTGCCACTCTCAGCTTCCTTTATCTGTAAAATGAGACTAATAGTACTACCGACCTTGCAGAGTTAATATATATAAGTTGCTTAGAACAGTGCTTGGCATTCAAACACTGTGTTTTCTGGGTGGTTTTTTTTTGGCCATGCCGCAGTGAGGCATGTGGGATCTTAGCAAAGCAGATATCAACTTGCGCAATACTGGTCCAGAGTCTGCTCATAAAGTTACATCCCTCTCAGGACTTCCCTGGCAGTCCAGTAAGGCTCCACACTTCCAAAACAGGAGGTGCGGGTTCAATTTCTGGTCTTGAGGGCTAAGACTCCATATGACTCAGGGCCAAAAAATCAAAACATAAAAGAGCAACAATATTGTAAGAAATTCAATAAAGACTTTAAAGACGGTCCACGTAAGAAAACCTTTAGAAAAAATAGTTATATGCCTCTCTATAGCAAATAAATGTAAAGTCACATTATGACATATTGTGCACAGTCCATCAGTAACAATGACAGTAATTACTACCCACAGAGGGCTCACAGGGTGCCAGGCACCGAGCTGGGTATGTACATACAGTGCCTCACTGCAACCTTGATTATGGCTCACCATTTTTCTCTCTCAGAAAGCACACACACTCTAAATGTTGCATATAGTTTCTCTCCCTAAAAGGCAAGGTGGCTCCATGGGCCCCAGCATGGGCCATTATGTTTCCATAGGAAAGGGTTCATGCTTGCCTTGAGAAAGGAAAAAAACAGGTTCAGCAAGATGTCCAAGCTCTCACAGCTAACGGGTGCCCAGCACTGGGGATCTAAATTCAGTTTTAACCAGGATCTGTGCTTTTCTTTCCCTCTCTCAACATCTCCCCCATGCTGCCTTGCATGTTGCTATTCAGTCGTGTCTGACTCTCTGCAACCCCATGGGCTGCAGCACGCCAGGCTTCCCTGTCCTCCACCATCTCCTGGAGCTTGCTCACACTCGTGTCCACTGAGTCAGCGATGCCACCCAACCAACTGGTCCTTTGTCATCCTCCTCTCCTTCTGCCTTCAACCTTTCCCAGCATCAGGGTCTTTTCCAATGAGGATAAAGTAGGTTCTAAATAAGTATTTATGGATTCACTCCCCTCTAACTTCTGCCATAGAAATACCTTTTAAACTTCTGGGAAGGAAGGAATCAATCTTTATACTACAATCTGAATTCACAAAACATACTGCAAAGTAAGTTAAGCCAATGAACTTCACTCATGATCAAAAATTCTGAAGACTACCAAATTCACATTCAAACCATGTTCATTCAGAGTCTAATGCAAAAATATTGTATAGGACTATTTCTAGTAGGGCAAACACAAAGTCCCCAAGGACAGGCAGAGCTTTAGCATATCTGAGGAACAGAGGGGTTTAAGGACAGATAGCTTGAATGGAGCAAGCCAGGGAGATGCAGACAAGGACAGACAGGCAGAGCAAGAAGGGCACCAGATTTAAAAGATCTGAGCACTCAGAAAATCACTGGGAAGGCTTTGAGAAGGAATGTTAAGATGTTTGTTTGTTTTTCATTTAAATCAGTTTGGCTACTAAGTGGAGGCTACCAAGGAGGAGTCAAGAGTGGAACGGGGAGACCAAGAAGGAACTGTAGAGGTGATCTAAGATGATGAGTATAGTGATAAAAGGCAGGTGAGATAAACCTTGAAGCAGAGCCCTGAGGACTTCCCAGCAGACTGGACGAAGACAGAAAGGACAGAGATGAATAAAGAGCTCCTAGGTTTCTGGTCAGTGCAACCAGATAAATGATGGACCACTTGGCAGATTTGACCATTTCCTGCTTCTAAAAATACTTCTCTTTTTCAATTAACAGTACAGTTGTTGTTGTTTAGTTGCTAAGTCATATACAACTCTTTGTGACCCCATGCCAGGCTCCTCTGTCCATGGGACTTCCCAGGCAAGAATACTGGAGTGGGTTGCCATGCCCTCCTCCAGGGGACCTTCCCGACCCAGCGCTAGAACGCAAGTTTCCTGCATTTTCTGCACTGACAGGTGGATTCTTACTGCTGAGACACCAGGGAAGACCCACAGTACAGTACTTGTCATTTAAATCTATGATCCTGCTCAATCCAAATGCCTATTCATTCTACTTACTCAAATGTCTTGTCAGAATCCAAGATACAACTTAAGACTGTTCCCCACCTCAATCTGCTTGGGCTAACCTGCTCCTCCCACAGTCTAGCTTGTCCTTCTGGAGTTTCCTGGCATCCCACTGACACCTGCTGTATCTTATTTATCACAACCCATTTTCTATTTAGTTCCCTGTCTTTTGTTGCTATAATTTATATTTGTCAAATAATGGTAGTTAGAATTCATTGAATGCTTTCTGTGCATGGGCCCTATTCGTGCTTCATCTCATTTCTCAACTTAAAAAAAAATTTTTTTTTTTTTTTTGCTGCACTGTACAGCATGTAGGATCTTAGTTCCCCAACCAGGGACTGAACCCAGGTCCTTCACAGTGAAAGCCAGGAGTCCTAACCACTGGCCCGCCAGGGAAGTCCCATCTTTCTCAAAAATCTTATAATGTAGATTCTGTTATTTTCATTTGATAAGTGAGAAAACTGAAGCACAGAGAAGTTAAGAAATGTATCCAAGGTTAGATAACTAAGAAGTTCTGGATTCAAACTCAACTATTAATCACTAGAAAAATGGATCCTTATATGAAACCACCAGGACTGGCTTCCAGTACAGGCTCAGTCACCTTCATGACTACTAGGTGCCCATGGAACCAACTCAAGTGCTGTCTCAACAGCAGCTGTGTAGGATGAGTGTTCAAAACAGTGAAGTTTTGGGGAGTCCCAATCCTGTAAGTTTAAAACTTCAACACTGAGTCCTTAAAGATTTAGTCGCACTCACCCCTCCTTTGTGCACATGTGGGACCTGACCTAAGGCCAAGGAACTGTGTGACGCACCCAAGGCCAGAGAGCCAGTGAGCACAGCCGGGAACTGAACCCACGTTTCTGGACTTCCCAGGTCTTTGCAGCGCACAACCGTTCCATCCACTCAACAAAGCACTGGGAATTTCACAGCAACCAGTCAAAACCCACATCTCAATTATCTGGACATTTCAAACCGCCTACTCTCAGAGCTCATCTTCTACTTCTCTCGTCCCAGGCACCTTCCTTCCTCACTCTGAGACAGGGGATAAACGGGCCTCTGGCACGAAACGCAGTGCAAAAACTACTGAAGCACATGGTCTGAGAAATCAGGGCTGCCAGCTTCAACGCTCTCCTTTATGTTACTTTAATTGAAAGAATGAGCCCCTCCAGGGTGGCAAATGAGCTATCATGGAAGCCGGCAGTGAACCTGAAGTTACCAGATTAGATAGAAGTCCCACTTCTGTTTACTTGGTGTGTGACCTTGGGAGAGTTGGCTCCCTTCCCTGAACCTCAACCACAACATGGGCTGGGCATGCACCAAGAGCTGCAAACTCACATGCTTAGGGCCGGGCAGTTCCGTCAGTGACTGAAGCAGAGCTGATGGAGACCATGGCCAATAAGCTCTCTGTAAGACAGGCAGCCTCCACTTCGATCCAACCGATGTAGGGATGTCTGACCTTACTGTGTTTGTCTGACCTTAACTACTTTTCAAAAGACAGAAATGAGAAACTGTGACACCCCCCAAATGTGGGGAGTGTGGGGAGTAGTTGGGAGACAGAGACATTTCCCCAACTTCTCATTAAAAAATCCCAACATACAGAAAAATAGAAAGGAGAGTTAATATTTTACCCTGTTGGTTTTACCCATGTGTTTACAAGGCAGCCCTTCACACCTTTAGCTTACAGCTCCAAAAATAGATGTTCTCCTTCATAACCACACTACTATCACATCTAGAAAATAATTCCCCAAATTGTCTAACAGGACTGAATACTCAAATTTCCCCTACTGTCTAAAAGATTTTTTTTTATATAAGTTTTCTTTTTGAACCAGGATCCAATTAGGATCACACCTTGCATTTGGCTCCACCACTTTACTCTCTTAATTGAGAACAGTCCCACTGCTTGCTTTTTCCATGACACTGACTTCTGGAAGAGAACCAGGGCAGCTGTCTTATAAAATGTTCCACATGCTGGACATCTCATCATTACCTCAATAGCATCCTTTAACCTGTTCCGCTGTTCTCTAAAAAGATGATTAGGGTAAAATATACTTGGTAGGAAAACATCAAAGATGATGCATTAAGGTTCTTATATCACCACATCCGAAAACATCAAAGATGATGCATTAAGGTTCTTATATCACCACATCAGAAAACAGATTATTAAATATTTCTAAGTGAGGTCGATTTTATTCTTTCCATGCTCAAATTGTCCCAAATTTGGCCAATTCTTTTAGAATTTTTAATGCTGGCAACTAATTTCAAAAAAATTAAAACACTGTATGAGAGATACAGCCGTTTTTAACCCCCAGCCTGTATGAGTCCCCCTGATGGCCATTTGTATTACGGCTTCTCTCCCTTACAATTCTCTGACAAGCCTGGTCCAGCGTGACAGAGCCAGAGGAAACCTGCAGCCAGAGTGCAGCTGTCGACCCCCAGGCCCCCCAGGCCGCTCTCTATTTCACAGAATCTCTCCCGTCTCTGAAGCTCCCCTAGCCCACCTGGAGTTCCCTGAGAGACCAATCAGTTTGCTTTGTGGTGCTTCCTTCCTTTCTGAACAGAGGAAGAAACCACTGCCTTCCTTCTCCAAAGAGCTGCTATGAGACTCGAGAGCATTTTATCAACTCTGTAACAGACAGTCTACAAATCTATAGCTCTCAAATGATAGGTACCCCTTCCTTCCCCCAGGACCCTCAGCCAACCCTTCCCAGGTTCTCCACGAGCTCAGCACATTTCCATTTCCTCAGAATAACTCCAACCTCCCAAGAATTCCTTACCCTGACTCTGATTTGCCCCTTTGGTCTTCTCTCCCTCAAGAGCCCCCATCCATCCTTTATTGCTCCTCAGATAAATCACTGGTCCCTAAGCCTCTGACAGCTCCCTCACTAATTCTAGTTTAATCCTCACCGACACTACACCACTTCAAATAAGACCTACCTGCTATTCCCAAACCCTTGGATCAACCCTTCCAGAACAACTAGGATTCTCTTCCCAATTCTTTAGGACCTTCTAACACTCCAGTCCTTCAATCAGGAGACCCTAAGTTCAATCCATCCCACCTATGTCTTCAAGCCCATTCTCATTATTTAATTATCAATCGTCTACTTCAGGTGCGTCCAACCCTCAGACCAATGCTTACTAATACCTCATGATGTACCTTCCTCCACAATCACAGAAGATTCCAGAATGAGCCTGAAGTAACCCCCACCTCACCCCCAACACACACTCACCAAAAAATTCTACAAGCTCTCACCCCTCAAATTAAATTCTCGTGACCTGCCTGCCTCCCCAATCCTTCAATCAAGTAATTCTCCACTTTGTACTCCCTCACATCTCATAATCACTCCCCATCACCCAGACCTCATTACTGAACTCAATCACTCTCACACTGCTACTTATATGTCTAGTAGTAAACAGTTAAAACCTAAGTCCAAAAGCAAACTCCCGATTCTTCCCATCACACCTCCAGTTTCCCCACCTCGCTCAGTAAAGGCACTTCCATCTTTCCACTTGCTTAGGCCCAAAACCTTGGAGGTATCCTTGAGTTCTGTGTTTCACACCCCACACATTGAATCCTTCAGCAACGCCTGTCCCCTCTACCTTTAAATGGTAAGAATCTATCCCCTTCTTTAGAGTTCCAAGCCGGCACTACTTCTGTCTCAAGGGGATTACCGCAGCTACCTCCTAACCAGAATCCTTCCCACTTCTGCACACTTGTACAGTGAAGAGTGATCCTTTTCGACACAAAGCAGATGGTGTTACTCCTCTGCTCAAAACTCTCCAACAGGTTCCTCAGCACTTAGTATTAAAAAGCTTCCCCTGATTTGGTTCCAGCCACTTCTGTTGCTCTATTTTGCCAAGCATGCCCTGGCCTCCAGGATTTTGCTGTTCTCTGCGCTTGGAAGGTCCTTCAAGATGACCACACGGCTCTTTGGCTCTTTCCTTGCATACAGAACCGAGACTCAGTGTTACCTCTCAGATAACTCCCCTGGCCACCCTATCAAAGCAGCTCTCCCACTAACACAACACTGTAAAGCAACTATACTCCAGTAAAACAAAAGAAAAAAAAAGGCAGGGTTTCCCTGGTGGCTCAGTGGTGAAGAACCCATCTACCAACGAAGGATCCAGGGAAGATTTCTACATGCCACGGAGCAACTAAGCCTGTGCGCCACAACTAAGCCCTAGCTCTAGAACCCAGGAGACACAACTACTGAAGCCTGAGAACCCTAGAGCCCCCGCTCTGCAACAAGAAAAGTCCCCACAATGAGACGCCCACAGAGCAAGGAAGACTCAGCACAGCACAAATAAATAAAATTTTAAAACAGCTCTTCCACCTGACCATCCTTTGCTGATCCTCTTTTCCTGCTTTATTTTTTCTCCCTGGCTCTTGTATTGCCCAATATTTCGCCATTTCTTTAGGTTTACTGCCTTCCCCACAAGAATGTAGTCTCCATCGTTCGTTGACACCCGCTCAGTGCCTACAAAGGTGTCTGTGGTAGGTGCTCAATAAATATCTGATCAAATCCATCACCTCTTTCAAAGACTTCATCCTCTCCGAAAATTACTCGCCCAAGACGATGGTATGCCCAATCCTGTCCTCTCTGGAGGCTACACATAAGTAACCTCTTCGGGTACCTCCAGCGCCCCGAGACCCTCCGAGCCTCTCGGGATGCCCACTTGAAATAAAGTACTCCAAAATTCCTCAAAAAAAAAAAAAAAGAAAGAAAGAAAGAAAGAAAAGCAAAAAGCCCTCATTCTTTCAGACGGCCCACCACTTAGAGGCCACAAGAATGAATGCAAGTTGGCATCTGTTTGGCTCGCCAGTCTGCCTCAGCGTCCAGCCGAGACGAGGTTCCTGCTACCGAAGAATGAATCAACTATGGCCCGCCACTTCACCGTTTCCAGGCATTCCTCCCCTCTCCTATTCCCTAAGCCCGCAACCCCAATCCAAACCCCACCATCACTCCCTTCGGGCGTCGAGTCCCTGAACCTCCCCTTCGAGAGGCCGCCAACCCCTCGGAACGACCCTCCCGCCACCTAGGACGTCCCTGCTTCCCAAAGCTTCTGAGGAAGCAGACCAAGTCCACCCTCTCCAGTCCTCTCAGGAGGGCGCCCACGCCTGACACGATTCCCGCCTCCTCTTTTCAAATTAAACCGTCCGGCTCCCGAAGGCCGCCAACGCCTCAGGCCAGACGCCCCCTGCAGATCCTCAACCCAACCCCCCCACAAGCCGCACCAGCCCTGACCGTTTCTGGGCCTCCAATCCCCAAAGACGGATCTGCCGGTCATACTGCGCCGCCTCCTCCTCGCTGATACCGCCGCCCGCCTCCTCCTTCTCCACCATGGCGCCGCTTCTAGCTGCCTGAGCGCTGGTCCCGCTCCCGGCAACCGCCAGCCGGCCCCACACGCCGCCAACCGCAGCCGGCCGCGCGCCCGGGAGGCGTCTGCGCCTGCGCCACGGACTGCGCCTGCGCAGTACCTCCTCCGGCGCCCCACCCCCCACCCCGCCCCGGAGTCGAAACCACGTGGACCTCCTTAGCCTCCAAGGCGGGCGGGACACAGCCAGTCACGTGACGGAGTCTGTGGCCAATCCTGGCCAAAAATCCCCGCGGCTTCTAGCTCCACGGGACTACCCAGGTGGTCGATTTTAAAGGAAAGAAAAGTGAAGTTGCTCAATCATGTCCGACTCTTTGCGACCCCATGGACCGTAGCAATCCCGTCCCTGGAATTTTACAGGAAAGGGTACAGTAGTGGGATGCCATTTCTTTCTCCAGAGGATCTTCCTACCAGGAATCGAACCCGGGTCTCCCTCATTGCAGCCAGACGCTTTACCGTCTGAGCCACCAGGGAAGCCATGTGGTCGTTTGCTGCTGCTGCTGCTGCTAAATCGCTTCAGTCGTGTCCGACTCTGCGCGACCCCATAGACGGCAGCCCACCAGGCTCCCCCGTCCCTGGGATTCTCCAAGCAAGAACACTGGAGTGGGTTGCCATTTCCTTCTCCAATGCATAAAAGTGAAAAGTGAAAGTGAAGTCGCTCAGTCGTGTCCGACTCTTCGCAACCCCATGGACTGCAGCCCCCCAGGCTCCTCCGTCCATGGGATTTTCCAGGCAGGAGTACTGGAGTGGGGTGCCATTGCCTTCTCCGAGGTGGTCGTTTATGTGGCTGTAAATCCAGCAAATATAATTAAATCTGCTGAACCCTAGCAACGAGGGCGTTGTGAAATAGAGTGGCGAGAAAAATAGACGAAGCCCTGCCCTCATGGAGCTTACATTACACTGACGAGAGCCCAAAGGGGGTGAGGGGGAGGGGAAGTCAGGCCCTCAGTAAATGTTTTGGAGAAAAGTAAAACAGGATATGGGACTAGAGGGTGACAGGAGTGGCCAGAGGAGGTCTTTCAGAAAAGGTGACATTGAGCAGAGAGCTGAAGGAGCTACAATAACAAGCTATGTGCTGCTGTTGCTAAGTCACTTCAGTCGTGTCCGACTCTGTGCGACCCCATAGATGGTAGCCCAGCAGGCTCCCTCGTCCCTGGGATTCTCCAGGCAAGAACGCTGGAGTGGGTTGCCATTTCCTTCTCCAATGCATGAAAGTGAAAAGTGAAAGTGAAGTTGCTCAGTCGTGTCCGACTCTTAGCAACCCCATGGACTGCAGCCTACCAGGCTCCTCCACCCATGGGATTTTCCAGGCAAGAGTACTGGAGTGGGGTACCATTGCCTTCTCCGAACAAGCTATGTAGATGGAGTATTTCTTGGGATGGTGAGGCCAGCAGGTGCAAAAGCCCTGAAGCTGGCACATGTGACATATTTGGGAGCTATGGAGAGGGGAGGGCAGATGGAGCAGAGTGAGAGGGTGGCAAATGGCACAAGATTAAATCATAAAATGAAGCAGGTGGGAAATCACTAGGACCTTTTTTTGTTGGTTAGTCACTAAGCTGGTGGGGCTTCCCTCTGAGCTGAATCGGTAAAGAATCTGCCTGCAATGCAGGACACCAGGGTTTGATTCCTGGGTTGGGAAGATCCCCTGGAAAAGGAAATGGCAGCCCACTCCAGTATTCTTGCCTAGAGAATTCCACGGACAGAGAAGCCTGGTAGGTTACAGTTCATGGGGTTGCAACAGTGGGACACGACAGCAAGTAAACCTCCGCCACCACTAAGTTGTGTCTGACTCTTTGCAACCCCAAGGAATGTAACCTACTAGTCTCCTCTGTCCGTGGAACTTTCCAGTCAAGAATGCTGAAGTGGGTTGCCATTTCCTTCTCAGGAGATCTTCCCAACCCAAGGATTGACCCTATGTCTCATGCATTGGCAGGTGGATTCTTTAGCATTTGCTGCTGCTGCTGCTAAGTCACTTCAGTCGTGTCTGACTCTGTGCAAAGTGCCTTTTTATTGCTCATTCTACAAATATTTATTAATAAATTGTCAACCACCAATCTTTGTGCTAGGGATAGAACAGTGAAAAAGAAAAAACAGTATCTGCCCTCTCGTGGAGCTTAAATGGGCTTCACATGGATTATTTCTCTAACCCTTGGAAGAGTAGATACATTCTTTAGTATTCCCATTTCTTAGCTTAAGAGTATGAGATCCAGCAAAGTTAAGTATTAGTGGCCCAAACAAAGTCTTAATATCTTAGGAGTAGTGAAGCTAGGATTCAAACCCAGACACACATGCTTCCTCAGGAAGTTACACTTCTGGTGGTACATTAAGCTCTTACTGTGTTCTCTGACCTAGTGCTAAAGAGCCTATCTGCCAATCCAGGAGACATAGGAGACATGGGATCAATCCCTGGGTCGGGAAAATCCCTTGGAGGAGGGCATGGCAACCCACTCCAGTTTATTGCCTTGAGAATCCCATGGACAGAGGAGCCTGGCGGGGCTACTGTCCACTGGGTCTCAAAGAGTCAGACAACTGAAGCAGCCTAGCACATAGTCACATGCACACACATGTTCTATGACCTTGCCCAGTGAGGTACGTTCTCTATGAACCTCAGAGATAGACATGTCTTCCCCTTTTGCAATATGACTCTGGGATTCAGAAAAGGGTAGCAATACCTACTGTGTTTATTATGGTTATGGAACAAATTATATAAACATTTAAGGACTTACAACAACAATAGATATTTGTTATCTCATAGAGTTTCTGTGAATCAGGAATTCAGGAGCAATTTGGAGGGGTAGTTCTGGCTCAAGGTTTTTCATAGGGATGGAGTCAGATGGCAGCTGGGGCTACAACTTTCTGATGGCTTGGGGTGGGGGGAGATCTCCTTCCAAAATGACACACTCATGTGGCTGGCGAGTTTAGTTGGCTGATGATGGCTAGGGACCTCAATTCCTCTCCCTCTGGGACTATCCACCAGCCTGCTAGAGTGTCTTCATAACATACTGACTGGCATACCCCAGAGCAAGTGATCCTCAGAGCCACTTTGAAAGTCACGCGTTCTCACCAGTATGCTATTGGCCACAGACTGGCCAGCTCGGTTCATTGCGGGAGGGGGTTATACAAGGGTGTGAATACTAGAGGGCAGAGGTCATTTGGGGACCATCTTGGAGGCAAGTTACTCCACTGACTACACATCTTTCCCTGTGAAAATACAGTGAATAAAGGAAACACCTGCCCTGTGTGGGGCTGACACTCTAGAAGGGAGGACAGACAGTACTTCACCAAAGGCATTCACTAATGCAACTACTCAACAACTATTTACCAAATTCCAACTATGTATTCAACTTTGGGTCAGGCCCTGGAGATACAATCATGATAAACTTGGACACACTCCAGGGATCTCCAGTGGTTAGGACTCTGCGCTTGCTGTTTGGAGAACTAAGACCTCATAACCCTTGTGGTACAGCAAAAAAAATTTTTAATTTAGGGCTTCCCTGGTGGCTCAGTTGTAAAAAAATCCACCTGCCAATGCAGGGGACACGGGTTTGAGCCTATGGGAAGATCCCATATGCGTCGGAGCGACTAAGCCCCTTCACCACAACTACTGAGCCTGTGCTCTAGAGCCTGAAAGCTGCAACTACTGAAGCCTCGCACCCCAGAGCCGGTGCTCTGCAACAAGAGAAGCCACGGCGATGAGAAGCCCACTCACTGTAGCTGCAGAGTGACCCCGGCTCACTGCAACTAGAGAAAAACCCTCATAGGAACGAAGACCCAGCACAGCCAAAACCAATTAAATGTATTTTTTAATTAAAAAAAAAGAAATAGAACTTTGAGAAAGAGAAAGAAAGAGGGAGATATGACAGTATCTGACTTAATGTAGGAGTCAGGAAAAGATATTTTGAGAGTGTAAACTTTCAGCTGAGACTTGCAGTCGGTAAAGATTGAAACTACCAAACCAGCGAAAGAACCCCAAGCTGAGAGCATGGCTTCTCCTGCCAAGACCCAGAGTCTGAGTTAATTCTCTTTGTCTGACTCCTTGAGAGTCTCTCCTTGGCCCTCGCCACCGCCTCTCCCTCCCAGACTTTCTGTGGGAGGGGTAAAACATGTCCTCAAATCTTTTGATATTCTTCATTTGCATTGGGAGGGAGGGAAGGAATCTAGATCTCCTGTCCTTGAATCTGTGCTCTGCGGCTGCTTGATTAATGATATATGATAGAAGTGAATGCTAGACCAATGTTTGGGTCCAGCCCTTAAGAAATGGGCAACCTGCCTTTGAAAAAGTGAAATTTTGAATTATCATAGGACCCAGCATTTCCATTTGCAGAGACTCAAACAGATATTTGTATGCCAATCCTTATGACAACAATTATTCACAAAAGCCAAATGTGAAAGAACCCAATCCATCCATCAAGTGATAAGTGGATTTAAAAAAATGTGGTAAAACAATACAATGAAAAAATATTCACCCATGAAAAGGATGAAGCACTGAAACAGGCCAAACTTGGATGAACCTTGAGAATATTATGCTAAGTGAAAGAACTCAGGTACAAAAGGTGATGAAAGAAGAACTAGGCAGTGGTGGTGGTTGTGTGACACTTAATGTACTTAATTCCATTGAATTGTACATTTGAAAATGATTTGAAATAAAAAATGAGTAAAATTTTTTTTTAATGAATAATGTAATAAAATAACCCTCAAAATTCTTCAGGTCAGGCTTCAGCAATACGTGAACCGTGAACTTCCTGATGTTCAAGCTGGTTTTAGGAAAGGCAGAGGAACCAGAGATCAAATTGCCAACATCCCCTGGATCATGGAAAAAGCAAGAGAGTTCCAGAAAAACATCTATTTCTGCTTTCTTGACTATGCCAAAGCCTTTGACTGTGTGGATCACAATCAACTGTGGAAAATTCTGAAAGAGATGGGAATACCAGACCACCTAACCTGCCTCTTGAGAAATCTGTATGCAGGTCAGGAAGCAACAGTTAGAACTGGACATGGAACAAGAGACTGGTTCCAAATAGGAAAAGGAGTACGTCAAGGCTGTATATTGTCACCCTGCTTATTTAACTTCTATGCAGAGTACATCATGAGAAACGCTGGGCTGGAAGAAACACGAGCTGGAATCAAGATTGCTGGGAGAAATATCAATAATCTCAGATATGCAGATGACACCACCTTTATGGCAGAAAGTGAAGAGGAGCTAAAAAGCCTCTTGAGGAAAGTGAGAGAGGAGAGTGAAAAAGTTGGCTTAAAGCTCAACATTCAGAAAACGAAGATAATGGCATCTGGTCCCATCATGCCATGGGAAATAGATGGAGAAACAGCGGAAATAGTATCAGACTTTATTTTGGGGGGCTCCAAAATCACTGGTGGCTCAGACGGTAAAGCGTCTGTCTACAATGTGGGAGACCTGGGTTCGATCCCTGGGTCGGGAAGATTCCCTGGAGAAGGAAATGGCAACCCACTCCAGTATTCTTGCCTGGAAAATCCCATCAACGGAGGAGCTTGGTGCAGGCCACTCACTGTCCATGGGGTCGCAAAGAGTCAGGCACGACTGACTGACTTCATTTTCCAAAATCACTGCAGATGGTGACTGCAGCCATGAAATTAAAAGACGCTTATTCTTTGGAAGAAAAGTTATGAACAACCTAGATAACATATTCAAAAGCAGAGACATTACTTTGCTGACTAAGGTCCGTCTAGTCAAGGCTATGGTTTTTCCAGTGGTTATGTATGGATGTGAGAGTTGGACTGTGAAGAAGGCTGAGCATGGAAGAATTGATGCTTTTGAACTGTGGTGTTGGAGAAGACTCTTGAGAGTCCCTTGGACTGCAAGGAGATCCAACCAGTCCATTCTGAAGGAGATCAACCCTGGGATTTCTTTGGAAGGAATGATGCTAGAGCTGAAGCTCCAGTACTTTGGGCACCTTATGCGAAGAGTTGACTCATTGGAAAAGACTTTGATGCTGGGAGGGATTGGGGGCAAGAGGATAAAGGGACGACCGAGGATGAGATGGCTGGATGGCATCACGGACTCGATAGACGTGAGTCTGAGTGAACTCCGGGAGTTGGTGATGGACAGGGAGGCCTGGCGTGCTGCGATTCATGGGGTCGCAAAGAGTCAGACACGACTGAGCGACTGAACTGAACGGAACTGAACTGATACCCAAAGAGATTGAATTGTACACTTAAAAAAAAAAATTTATGTATTTGGCTGCATCAAGTCTTAGCTGTGGCACTGGGGATCTAGTTCCCTGACCAGGGATTGAACTCTGGCCTCTTGCATTGGGAGTGCAGAATCTTAGCCGCTGGACCACCAGGGAAGTCCCTGAATTATACACTTTCAATGAGTGAATTGCATAGTGTGTGAATATCTCAGTGAAGCTGTTTTTAAAAAAGGAAGTGGTCAACTTCCACTATCTGTTTCTTGGGATGCTTGCTCTTAACCCCAGCTTCCACACTAGTAGAAGCCAAAACAGCCTATGGAGAAGTCTTACATAGAAAGGGACCAAAGCTTCTGACCCTCGGCCAGGCCGACAGCTTCAGCAACAACTAGCACCATCTTTCTGGCCACGTGAGTGCGCCATCTTGAAAGGAGATCCTCTGGCAGAAAATCACCCCAGAGGGAGCAGAAAGAAGCCATTCTTGCCAAGCTCTGCCCAAAGTACTGAGCTGTAAGTAAAATAAATGTTTATTGTGAATTCCCTGGCTGTCCAGTGGTTAAGACTCGGCAGCTTGCAGTGCCGGGTCATGAGTTCAATTCCTGGTCCAGGAACTAAGAACCAGAAAGCTCTTTGGCACAAGTTTGCTGACACTTGCTACAGGCATTATAAAACCTGAATATTCTCCCCACCCAATTCTCTCCCTTCTTACACTCTCCCTTATTGCCTAACCCCAGCTTCCTTTCTAGCTCTAGTTCTCTTTCTCTGCTGGAAGTGGTATAAAAATGAATAGAAACTTTGAGAAGTGCTGTCAAGGGAAAGAAGGAGCTACAATAGTGTCTGATTTAGTGTAGGAGTCAGGAAAGAGTATTCTGAGAATGTGAACTCACGCTCCATCTTTCTGAATTTAGTCTCTCTGATGGAGTCATTCATTTACGTCTTCAATGCCTGCTTCCCTGGTGGCTCAGATGGTAAAGAATCCACCTGCACTGTTGGAGACCCAGGTTTGATCACTGGGTGGGGAAGATGCTCTGGAGAAGGGCATGGCAACCCACTCCAGTATTCTTGCCTGGAGAATCCCATGGATAGAGGAGCCTGGAGGGCTACGGTCCATGGGGTTGCAAAAAGTCTGACAAGACTAAGAGACTAACACTAAGCCACTAACTCCTCAATGCCCAGCCCCATGCTAGGCAATAGATAACCTGTAGGGGGAGTGTTTTGTACTGTGGGTTTAGGGAACATTTCTTAGAGGAAGTGATAACCAAGTAAACAGAAGACAAAGGAAGAGAAGTCAGGCGACTGAGCCACAATGACCCCAGGGGACAAAGCATCAATCAAAAGGCAAAATAATGTTTTGTTTTGTTTTTAACTGAGGTATAATTGACACACAACATTGGATTCGTTTAAAGTGTATACTTTTTTTTTTTTTTAAGCCTGGAAATCTATTTGTTAATTGTAATATGTGATCATTGTGTGTGCTTAGTCGCCAGTACGGGGATTGAACCCAGGAGAACTCCGCATTGCAGGCGGAGACTCTTTAAGACTGAGTATATTCCATTGTGAGCATATACCACATTTTGCTTATCCATTCATCCATCAATAGACATTTGGTTTGTTTCTACTGTCTCAACTATAGTGAATAATGCAGCTGTGAACACTGGCGTACCAATATCTCTTTGAGACACGTTTTCATTTCTCTTGGGTAGATACCCATGGGGCAATTTGCTTTTCAGCAACACCTCATCAGAACAGCTGCCCAAACTGTGACAGAGTAACTTAAAGGGGGAGGAGAGCGGTTATTCAATACATCAGGCTCCTGGGTTTAAAAGGATTACATAATTACCTCCACCCAGGTGACTGCTCACCATTCACCAAGGCAGTGGTTCTCAATCCCACCTGTACATTAGGATTGTCTGGAGAGCGTTTTAGCTGAAGACAGTGCCCAAACCCCACCTTCAGAGACGGCTTAATTGGTTCAGGGTGGAGCTGAGACCTTGGGATTTTTACCAAATGCTCCCCAGATGATTCTAAAAGGCAGTCAGTGTGGAGAACTGTGGAACAAAGGTCTGTCTTGTTTCAGTCTAGTCTGAATTCTTTTCCTCCTTTTCCTGTTAGAACCATATAACTCTTAGGGGTATTTAAAAGACATGGCGGGGAGGTGTGTGTATGGCTGAGTCCCTTCACTGTTCACCCAAAGCTATCACAACATTGTTAATTGGCCATACCCCAATACAAAATAAAGTTTTTTAAAACTTAAAAAAACAATAGATAAAAGACATGGAGAAGGGGTGGAATTCCCTGGCCGTCCAGTGGTTAGGACTCTGCACTTCCACTGCAGGGGGGCACACATTCAATCTCTGGCCAAGGAAGATCCCACATGCCTGGTGGTTCAGCCATAAATAAATAAAAGACAACAGATGGAGAGATAAATTAGGAGTTTGGGGGTTAACACATACATGCTACTGAATATAAACTAGAAAACCAACAAGGACTCCCTGTATAGTACAGGGAACTATACTCAACACCTTGTAATAATCTGTAGAAGAAAAGATTCTGAAGAATATGTATGACTGAATCACTTTGCTTTACACCTGAAACTGACACAACATCGTTAGCCAACTATGCTTCAGTTTTTTAAAAATGACATTGGCTTAAGCTCTGGGTCTCTCTCACAGGTCTCTATAGCTTTTAATCACACTTTCTAAGCATTCTGTAGACACAGTTTCTGCTATTTAGGGTAGAAACTATGATAGTCAAGAGATAAGTGGAGTCTTTAAAACAAATACATTTTAATAAAAGTATACTATAATACTTTTACTTTTATTAAAATGTATTTGTTTTAAAGACTCCACTTATCTTAGGAGAAGGAAATGGCAACCCACTCCAGTGTTCTTGCCTGGAGAATCCCAGGGACGGGGGAGCCTGGTGGGCTGCCGTCTATGGGGCTGCACAGAGTCGGACACGACTGAAGCGACTTAGTAGCAGCATACTGTAATAAGGGGCTTCCCAGCTGGCACAGTGGTAAAGAATCCTATCCTGTTTCCAAAGACGCTCACATTCACAGGTAGTAGGGATTGAGATTTGAACATATACCTTCTTGGCGACACGATTTGACCCGTAACACTTTGTACAGATGTAAGTCCCTCAGTCTGTATAACGTAATGTCTGTACTGTATTATATTATGTGCACGCATGCTCACCTGCTCAATCGTGTCTGACTCTTTGTGACCCCATGGACTGTGGCCCGCCAGGCTTCTCTGTCCATGGGGTTCTCCAGGCAAGAATACTGGAATGGGTTGCCATTTCCTTCTTCAGGGGATCTTCTTTCCCACTCAGAGGTCAAACCTGAGACTCTTGTGTCTCCAGCATTGGCAGACAGATTCTTTACCACAGTGTATGTGTTAATCCCAAACTCCTAATTTAGCCCTCCTCTCTATTCCGTTTTGGTAACCATAAATTTGTTTTTTATGTGTGTGTCTCTTTGTTTTGTAAATTAGTTCATTTGTATCACTTTTCACATACACAGAAACTATTTATTTCAGACTCTTTTCCCTTATCGGCTATTACAAAATGATGAGCACAGGTCTTCTGCTATATGGTAAATCCTTGTTGGTTATCTGGCTGTGAGATTATAATTGTTTAATTTGGATGATATATATATGACTTTCACGTTATTCTTCCCTCTGTTTTTGTGTATCTTTGAATTTTTCCAAAATAAAACTGTGGGTTTTTTCTTTTTAAAACCTTGTTTTAAGTTCTAAATTCAAAACCATTGCACTGTGCTGTGTTACTATTTTCCAATCAAAGGGGAAAATATCAATGACAGGATCAAATAACCTCTGTGGGGAAAATGCCAAAGACAGGATCAAACAACATCTGCTCAGGAAAGATGTTTAGAAGTCATGGAATGATTGGGCAGCAAAGGGCTATATCAAGTATCTTTTGGATAAGCCTTTGGAAATAAACACTTTTGCTGAGTTGCCTTGTGTTACTAAAGTGAACAAAGAATCTGTCTGCAATGCGGGAGACCTGGGTTCTATCCCTGGGTAGGGAAGATCCCCTGGAGGAGGGCACAGCAACCCATTCCAGTATTCTTGCCTGGAGAATCCCCACGGACAGAGGAGCCTGGCGGGCTACAGTCCATGGGGTCACATAGAGTAAGACATGACTGAGTGACTAAACTCACACACACACACGGATCATAGGAAAATAAAGGAATCAAACTTTTTTTAATTTACTGATTTTGGGGGGCACTATGTCTTCATTGCTCCCTGCAGACTTTCTCCAGTTGAGGTGAGCAAGATCTCTTATCCTCTGTACCACCAGAAAATTCTAAGTGAAACTTTTTTGAGTTGCAAAAACAGACCCGGAGCTTTGAATGATTTGTTAATATATTGATCTTCAAATTGACCTTAAAGATCCAGGGCATGTACTTATTTGCATTTGGTTAGGAAGTGTCCTGAGTGAAATTTTACTCATGTGAGAGTCACATAACATAAAATATTTTGGACTGCCAAGGAATACCCCAAATTAACCAATTTAAAGAGACCAATTTGGTGGGGGAGGGATAAATTGAAGGTTTGGGACTGAACATATATACACCACTATATTTAAAATAGAAAATCAACAAAGATCTATTATGTAGCACAAGGAATTCTGCTTAATACTCTGTAATAACCTAACTGGAAAAATAATTTGAAAAAAATTTAAAAATGTGTATGTATAACTGAATCACTTTGTTGTATATCTGAACCAACACAACATTGTAAATCAGTTATAGTTTAATCTAATATACATATTAAAAAAATAAAATGACCAATTCAGTGACATTTAGTACAGCCACCACTGGCAACCACCACTTCTATTGAGTTGCAAAATACTTCTCTTATTCCAAAAGTGTTGGTATGCGTTTATCTCCAAGAGTCTACCATGACTTTGCTATGTACAAAATTCCTAAAGAACTGGAAAAGTTCAGCATGACAGCTTAATATAACAGCATAAAGTTTTCCCCATTATTCACAAACTAATGTTGAAGAACATTCTATCATCCCCACCTCTCCCTTCTAGATCTGGTAACAGCCCCCTCATTATTGTGATGCCTCAAAAGTCCACAAAAATTTCCAAAACGTCCCCAAGGGAGCAATATTGTCCCCTTGAGAACCAATTGACAAGCAGAAGTAATTTCCCTCCATAACTTCCAAAATGTCCTCTAGGGGGCGACATCATCTCCTTCAGTTCAGTTCAGTCACTCAGTCGTGTAGGACTCTTGCGACCCCTTGGACTGCAGCCAGGCTTCCCTGTCCACCACCAACTCCCGGAGTTTACTCAAAGTCATGTCCATCGTGTCCCATCTCATCCTCTGTTGTCCCCTTCTCCTCCCGTCTTCAACCTTTCCAAGCATCAGGGTCTTTTCCAATGAGTTGGTTCTTTGCATCAGGTGGTCAAAGTATTGGAGTTTCAGCTTCATCATCAGTCCTTCTAATGAATATCAGGACTGATTTCCTTTAGGATTGACTGGTTTGATCTCCTTGCAGTCCAAGGGACTCTCAAGAGTCTTCTCCAACACCACAATTCAAAAGCATCAATTCTTTGGCACTCAACTTTCTTTTTGGTCCAACCCTCTCATCCATACCGGAGAAGGCGATGGCACCCAACTCCAGTACTCTTGCCTGGAAAATCCCATGGACAGAGGAGCCTAGTAGGCTGTGGTCCATGGGGTCGTGAAGAGTTGGACACGACTGAGCGACTTCCCTTTCACTTTTCACTTTCATGCTTGGAGAAGGAAATGGCAACCCACTCCAGTGTTCTCGCCTGGAGAATCCCAGGGACAGGGCTGCCGTCTATGGGGTCACATAGAGTCAGACATGACTGAAGTGACTTAGCAGTAGCAGCACATCCATACGTGACTACTGGAAAATCCATAGCTTTGACTAGATGGACCTTTGTTGGTAAAGTAATATCTCTGCTTTTTAATATGCTGTCTTGGTTGGTCATAGCTGTTCTTCCAAGGAGCAAGTGTCTTTTAATTTCATTAAAAGATGGCTGCAGTCACAATCTGCAGTGATTTTGGAGCCTAAGAAAATAAAGTCTGTTACTGTTTCCACTGTTTCCCCATCTATTTGCCATGAAGTGATGGCACCAGATGCCATGATCTTAGTTTTCTGAATGTTGAGTTTTAAGCCAACTTCTTCAGTCTCGTTGTTCACTTTCATCAAGAGTCTCTTTAATTCTTCACTTTCTGCCATAAGGGCATACAGGCTCCTCTCTGCTCAGAGGCAGAGAGGCAGGCTTGGACAGCCAGAGCTGGAAGGCAAGGGGCTGCTACAATCTCAGCCCCAGAGAGGGCATCAACTCCTTAAGAACTAGTTAGACACAGGCTCACTTCATAAACTGAACTTCTTTACCTCCAACCTTCCCAACAAATCCAAGATCGGATTAGCAAGAAAGAATGCGGGAATAATGATTGGGTTGGCAGTCAGTAGGATCCAATACACCATAATGTTTCTCTTTGACCAGTGGTCTCCTTTCTTCCCCAGAGTTTCCAGAAGTTGAGGCTGGCACCTCATCCACACTCTGTGATGTCTCCTCTCTAAAGGACTGCTCACCCGTGGCACAAAGAACCCACTGTAAAGCCATCCCAGGAGCTAGAAAAATCACATCCTTTTCCAGAATTATGATTTTCCAAGAATACCTGGTGGCTCATTCAGTAATGAATCCACCTGCAATGCAGGAGACCCAGTTCAAGCCCTGGGTCAGGAAGATGCCCTGGAGAAGGAAATGGCAACCCACTCTAGTTTCTTGCCTGGGAATCTCCATGGACAGAGGAGCCTGGTGGGCTACAGTCCATGGGGTTGCAAAGAATCAGACACAACTGAGCAACTAAACCACCAACACTGAATGGACAATGAAACAGGTGCTATGGATTCATTGATTATAGATTTATGCACATTATAGAAGGTTCTGTCTCAGAAAAATATGGGCACCTGCCAGGTCAAAGATGTTTTGGAGATCCAGAGGAAGAGATATGTTGGAATGGATTCTTTTTTTTTGTCCCAAAACAAAGGGAAAGTTGCTAAAACTTGTATTTCCTCCCACTCCTACTACCAGAGAGCCAAAATGTTTGGGGGCCCTCTAGGAGTTTTGGCAGCAATTTGTATCATGATTGGGAGACATCACCAAAGGAAATCCTAGGGCTTCTGGGCCCTATGCAAAAGGAGGTTCTCTAGATGCTCCAAGATATAGTGAGTTGTTCAGTCACTCAGTCGTGTCTGACTCTTTGTGACCCCATGGACTGTAGCACACCACGCTTCCCTTCCTTCACTGTCCCTGGAGTTTGCTCAAACTCATGTCCATTGAGTTGGTGATGCCATAAAGGAGTGGGAAATGTCCCTCTTCACCCTTCTTGAATTCTTGTGGCTAGATTCATAATCAAATTGACATAAGACAGATTAACAGGAGAAAAAGAACTGAAACCTAAGAAGTGGCCAAAACAGGCAGTAGACAAAACTTGTCTCTTTTAGTGGGTTTCCCTGGTGGCTTAGTGGTAAAGAATCCGCCTGCCAATGCAGGAGACACAGGTTGGAGTCCTGATCTGGGAGGATCTCACATGCCATAGAGCAACTAAGCCCATGACCCCAACTATTGAGCCTGTGCTCTAGAGCCTGGGAGCTGCAACTGCTGAGCCGGTGTGCCCTAGAGCCTGTGCTCCACAACAAGAGAAGTTATAGCAAGGAGAAGCCTGCACACTACAACCAAAAGAAGCCTCCATTCACTGAAACTTGAGAGAAGCCCAAGCAGCTACAAAGACCCAGCACAGTCAAAATAAATATTCTTTGTAAAAAACATATTTTTTATAGGAAAAAAGACACAATAATTTGGCGAGAAATTGACAAGATAAACTTAGATTTGAGTGCTTTCTTAGTAAGAAATTTAAACAAAGTTTGGTTTTGGGTAGTAAGTTAGAAAAAAAGTGTTTATACATATATTTTTATAACTGTTATTATTATTTTAATTTTGGCCACACCATTTTATGATTTTTTTTTTGATGTGGACCATTTTTAAAGTCTTTATTGAATTTGTTACAATGTTGCTTCTATTTTTGGTTTTGGTTTTTTAGCTCTGACCAGGGATCAATCCTGCATTACCTACTTACTATCCTCAATCTCCTTTGTGCCTTTATATGTACTTGTGGGATATATACTTTGGGGATTGTCAATAAAAAAAAATGAACTGATCAATCTAGGAAAGAAATGGAAAATTTTATTTGAGTCAAATGGAGGATTATAACTTCAGAAAGTTCTGAGACTGTTCCACCTGTTAGAGGCCAAAGCACAGTTATTTAGGTTTTTGAGACAGAAGACTGTACATTTAATGATGTAGAAAGTTTACATAATTCAAATCTGGGGTACAGAGTGGTGGGTCACGTGGTCCCTTACAAAATCAAGATGTTATCTTTTAAGGAGTTGTCTTGTTGATGCTGAGAGAATATTTCTCTTTATGGTTGAGCAGGTCTTTCTTTGGACCGGGGGAGGTTTGGTCGACTTCTAATGCAGATACACAAAGCACAGTACAGGGGAGAAAAAAGAAATAGGTTTAAATTTTTCTGATCTTGCCATAAAACATGAATTTTAACTCACGGGTTAGAATTGCTATATTTTGGTGTAGGAGTACGTTCCTACACCAAATCAACTAGCCTGTATTTGATAACTGCCGGGCTAGTTTTTAAAGTGCCTTGAGGGGAATGCCTGTGTTTCTACTCTACCAGAAACAGGCTTCTCTGTCCTCTACTATCTCCTGGAGTTTGCTCAAACTCAAGTCCATTGAGTTGGTCATGCTATTTACCATCTCATCCTTTGCCATGCTCTTCCAAATCCCATAGGCTAGGGATTTCTAGGAAGGTGTCGCTACATAGGAGTGTGAGTGTTTGTGCATGTGTGTGCTCAGTCGCTAAATTGTGTCTGACTCTGCAACCCCATGGACTGTAGCCCACCATGCTTCTCTGTCCATGGGATTTTTCTAGGCAAGAAAACTGGAGTGGGTTGCTCTTTACTACTCTAGGGGATCTTCCCTACCTGGGGATGGAAACCGGGTCTCCTGCATTGGCAGGTGAATTCTTTACTACTGAGCCACTTGGGAAGCCCCACTACATAGGTATAATTGGTTAAATCATTGCCCATTGGTGATTAAGTTAATCTCCAGCCCCTCTTCCTTCTAGGGATTGGAGAAGGGGAGTAAAAAGTGCAATCTCCTGATTGGTTCCCCTGATAACTAGCTTGGTGGCTTTCCAAAAGTCATTTCATTAACATAAACTAAGGTGTGGTTAAAAGAGGCTTGTATGAGCCTTCATCTATAGCTCTTATCACTTTGAACATTCCTAGGGTTTTACGAGCTCAGTGCAAGGTACTAGGACAAAAACCCACATGTATTTTTTGATATAAATCACAATATAGATGGTTAGACAATTCACAGTCCTACCAGCAGCCAAGGCTCCCCTGTCCCTGGGATTCTCCAGGCAAGAACACTGGAGTGGGTTGCCATTTCCTTCTCCAATGCATGAAAGATCTCACACAATGCAGAGAAATCCTGCAAGCCACAACTAAAACCTCAGACAAATAAATATTTTTTAAAAATACTTTGAAAAATATAAAGCACTGTGTTAATTAACTGCAAGCTATTTTCCACAGTGGAGTACCACTAAGGATACTATATCCATAATGGTCTAGAAAACTATTTGTGACTCTATGGAATGCAAATATAATCTAATGCCTTATATAATGCGACACACTGTTTATAGAATGCAATACACTATTTATAAGAATAAGAATCTAAACAGTTTCAAACCACTAGAGACTGCAAATTACCTCCTGAAGATCGTGTGGCCCAGACCTGGTTTGCGATATTTTAAATTTTTATAGTAAGATTAATATAGCAGGCGATCTGACAGCCTCTGCCTCCAGATTCTCTCTTAATGCCACAAGGCTTTTCTCTGTTCTTGGACTCTAACTGGTCCATGCTTTGTCAGATTCTGAATCTATTTCCTCTGCCTGGAATTATCTCTTCTTGTCTCAGCTCAAACAACCTTGTCTGCCAATACAATAAGAGTCTTCATTTACTATTTGACTTTCAATTTCTTTCCCCTGTGGCATTATTGGTTTCTAAGCTCTATTAAGAAGAAACTATGCTCCATTCGCCCATCACAGGACTTCGACCTGTACAAGGTGCTCATAAAAGCATCCAACGAAGCTCCTCTCTTATAAATAGCACCGAACAGAATTTTTGCAGGGGGGCAATGGAATGAAAGCTGTGATTAAAAATTTGATATGCTCTCTACGGCTAATCCTATAACTATGAGCCAATTAGCTAGATACTGAGGTTCAGTCTACATCCATCAAATGGGCAAATGGTAGCTCCCCTTATAAGAGTTGTGAGGGTCAAAAGATTTTACGTTTTTATACTGTTCGAAGCCGGTCAGCGTTCCCAAGTCTAGCTTTTGAGATCTTCTACCTACTAAGCTCAAGGTTCTTAAATTCTCCCAAAGAATTACTAAGACCCGCCCTCTCGCACCGCCCAAGAATAGCATTAGCGACAGAGGTCTCTAATGACGTCATCTCCGGGCCTGTTCAGCTTCATCCTCCGGAAACCTGCAACTCCAGGCACCCGATCTCCAGCTTTCGGTTATTATTTTCTCTCGGTATCCCGAATTCCTTGTCTCCCATTCTCCCACCTAAGGCTTTCGACTCTTCCCCCCTCCCTTAAACCTAGCAATTTTAGGTTCTTCTCGCTTGCTCTCGGGCAAATTCCTCAAAGTCTTTACTCTTGTCATGAATCGCTTCACGAGCCCCACACTTCAGCTCTTTCGGTCTATAAACCTTATTACCGCCGCCGGCATCATTCGGCTCTTTCCGCCTCCTGCCACTCACCCTCGGCACTGCCTTCGGTTCTTTCCGGATCATCTCAGTTTCTTGTTATTTCCCAGTCCCGATTCGCTTCGGCTATTTCCGGCACCGAGGGGCTTCCCATTCTTTCCCTAGCCCCACCCGCATCGACAACTTCGGCTCTTCCCGCCTCTCGCGAAGTTCAGCTCAGCTCCTTCCGGCCTTTTCCGCCTTGCCTCGGCCTTACTCTCTCCCTTCGGCTCTTTCCGCCGCTCATCGGAAGAGCTGTCTCTGCCTCTCTCCTCCACGTGACACGGCCTCCGCCTCCCAGTTCCCCCTCCCACCTCGCCTTTCCTCCCGCCTCAGCCTCCCGGCTCGTCCAGGCCGGGCCGCCATTTTGTGTGAATTTCTGACAGCGGCGGGGGCCGGGCAGCTGGGGCACCGAGGCGGGCTGACAGACAGACAGTCGGCCCGTCTCCGCGGCCCGTCTCCTCTCTTTGAGACCCCCCCTTTTTTTTAACCGCCCTCGCTCGCTCTCCTCTTCTCCCCTTTCCCCTCGCTTGCTCCATCGCGCGCGGCCCGCGCTAATTACACCGAACCACCCACCAGTGTCCGTGTCCCCCGGGTCTCCCACCCCCGGGCCCGCGGGGGTGCGTGTGTGTGTGTGTGTCGGGGGCGCCTCTCGCCCCGATGAGGGCCCTGCGCCCGTGAGCGAGTGACCCCGCGGCGGGCTGCGGAGTAAGCAGGCGGCGAGCGGCCGCCGGAGGCCTAGGCCGCGCGGCCTACGCGCAGAGGTGATTCCGAAATTGAAAAAATATACACCCATTGCGATCAGGAGCCCTCAAGCGCTGAAGTGTGCCCCTCCCGCTCCGCCCAAGCAGTCCTTTTTCGTGCATTAACATCCCCTCCCCCCAAAGGAACTATGGAGGCCGCGCCCGGGACCCCCCCGCCGCCGCCATCAGAGTCGCCGCCGCCGCCATCGCCACCACCGCCATCAGCGCCTTCGCCTCCTCTGTGTCCCCCCGACGCCTCCTGGCTACCCCGCACCTCCTCCACCGCCTCCCGCTCCCTGACGACAGGTCAGGCCCCCGGCCCGGCTGGGGCGGCGTCCCCGGGGGGAGGTAGAGGAGGAGGAAGGGGGGCGGCGGCCATGTTGGGCCGGGCCGCGGAGGAGGAGGAGGAGGAGAAGAAGGAAGGGCGGGGTCGGTGGGTGTCTCTCGCTCGCTCGCTCTTTCTCGCTTGCTTTCTCTCCTGGCCTCATGCGTTTCCCCCCCCTCGCGGCGCTCGCCCGCTCTCCCTCGCTCTCGCTCTGTCTTTTTTGGGCGCCATGCTGAGGGGAAGGTGAGGAGGCGCCCCCCGGACCCCCTGCGCCCGCCCTGGGGAGGGGGCGCCGGGGGGGGGCTTCGGAAGCCCACGGGGGTCCTGGCCGCCCTGCGCCCGGAGCTGGCAGCCACGGGCCCGCCTGCCTGCCGCCTGGCTTCGGGGAAGGGAATGGGGGAGGGGCTCCCGGACCCTTTGGGGGGATCTGGAGCCACAGCCCCGCTCTTAGGGAGTTGGCGGGGTCTCCCAGCCCCCGGCAGTATCCTTTCTCCTGGGGGAGGTGTGCCCTGCCCTACTTGGAGAGGTACCCTAGCTTTCGTGGGAGACAGAAAGTGGGGGTTCTTTCATTTCTTTCTCCATCCTAATGGGGGGGTCCTTTCGGTTGGGGCTCTTTTACACTTTTTGGCGGGAGTTGTTGCCCAGCTATTCCCTAGGGGGGCAAAAATTGCGGGGGGGGGTGATCCCTTGCCCCTTTGGAAGCCCCTGCCTCTTTGGGGGGCGAAGACCCTTCCCCAAGCTATTTTTTAAGGGAGGGGTCCTTCTGCTTTTCGTAGGTAGGTGATGGCGTTTATTGGCGCGCGAGGTTGGGGGGGTAAGCTGTTGAGGTTTGGTTTCCCTGCCTGGGAGAGGAGAGGAAGTTGGTCCCCTCTTTCTCGTGGGGTTCCCTCCCTTTTCGGGCTATCATGGGGCGCCATCCCTTCCGGGAGGAAAAAAAAAAACGAGGTTTCCTTGTCTTTGCCAAGTGGTGAAAGGGAGCGCCCCCCTCCCCTGTATTAAGTGCGAAATGGGCTCTCCCCATGCCCTTCTCTGGAGGGTGATAAAGGGGCCAGCCCGGCGCGTTTCAGCGCTTGGTTGGGGCCCCATTTCCCCTGCGCCAGCAGAAGGTTGCGGTGCGGGGTTCGCCCACTCTTCCCAGGTAGGGCAGGGGCAGAGGTGGCTAGAGAGTGGATTTGGAAATGGTAGCAGGGTTTCAGCTGGCTGGAGAGAGTCTTGGAGGGAGTGGGGGTGGGAAGAGGAAGAGGGCGCTGGACAGATGGCTGCCTGGTCGCAGCCCGGGGCTGGGGAGTCGCAGAGGACCCTCCCTTAGATTGGGGTCTTAGCTAGGGCTTCCCCCGGCAGGCACCACGGCCCCTTCTCCCCACTCCCACCTCCCCTTTTCCCTTTCTCCTTCACAGACCATACTTTGCCTTTTAAAAGAAATGCCACCCACATTCAGAGACACAAGTGCAGCAGTTTGGTGAGCTTTTTACAAATTTTTTTTTGTTTTGTTCTGTTTTGTTCTAATTAAATGTATCGTCCTGGGAATCGCAGCCCATCGCAGCCTGACTCCAGTTCAAGGAAATAAACAGATTAGCAAAGGTCTGTTCGCTAAGCCCACGTTGGGCTTCCGGGCCCCCTCTTGGGGCAGGTGCTTTACTCAAAGGTGCTTACACGCTTTATTCGACCTCTAAGGAATTCTCTTTTGTCAGAAGTGTATGTCTTACAATGGGTTGGGCTGGTAAGTAGCCTCTTTTATTGAGTAATTCAATTATCTCCCTCTTTTTGTCCCTTTCCTGCCTGCCTTCCTCCTCGCCTT
This sequence comes from Aepyceros melampus, assembly GCA_006408695.1. Classification (NCBI taxonomy): domain Eukaryota; kingdom Metazoa; phylum Chordata; class Mammalia; order Artiodactyla; family Bovidae; genus Aepyceros; species Aepyceros melampus. Next base: position 541,142 of record SJXQ01012796.1, on the reverse strand, counting down.
TAGACCAAAGTGATGCTTGAGTGAGTGAATTTATATGTTCAAATCGGGATTCTAACCCTGTTGAGCCCTTTTAGACTTGCACATCCTTTCAATGTTTAGGTTTTTTTTAATTTGATGTACACAGTTTTCTCAAAAAAAAAAAAAAAGGTGCATTACTGTAACATGTCAAAAACCTACCTAGAGGCCCATATGTTTCCAAGCCCTTGATCTCCCTCTTGCCATTTCAGTCCATTGCTTTGTCTCCAGCCTTCATCTTTGAAGAAAGTGGATACTTCACATCCGTTTGTAGGAGACAAAGTTACTGAATTTGGTTTATATTTGTGTTCAAGTTAACGTTCTCCCTCCCCTTTTCCCAGCCGACCCAAAAGGTTGTGGCTCAAGTAGACCCTATTTTCTCATGTCACTTACCGTGATGGACGTTTAATTAAGCAAGTCATTTGTAAAGTACTGTTTAAGCACCAAAATCTGTGAAGTGTGTCAAGCCTCAGTCTCCTCTCCCCATCTCCACTGTTCCTTTGTTCGAAAGCACATGCCTGACCGTGAAAAGTTGATGCAAACGTGTTACACGCCCAGCCATGGTGGAGAGAACACTTCCTCCAGCCCCCAGTCTCCTCTCTCCTACATGTACAAGGAAAAAGCAACAGAAATGACTTGCATAACCAAACACTCCTTCTGATATGTTTTACAAGCATAAGTTCTGTTAAAAGACAAAACACGGTGAAGTTCCAGTTTCCCTCTTGCCCACTTTTGGTCCCTGACATACTGCTCTGTTAGAGAAAACTTTTTAACACACAGCCCTCTTCCCCTCCCAAAGATCCTGTTTCCTTTTTTCCGTTCTTAGGAGAAAAAAAGTTCACTGACGTTTAGATGAGGAAACACGTAAACTGCAATTCAGTGGGTCACTTGTTTTGTTCTTTCGATATGTTCACAACTTAAGTGCGGTGACGATCTTAGGTATGTAAAAGCCTTTGTGGGAGGAAGAAATACCCACACAGTCCAGTATTCCTGCAAAAAAATGTCTGAAGCACAAACTGAACACACTTTCTAGTGCATAGGGGTCAGCTGAAAATTAGCATTTATTTGAAGTTTCCCATTTGTGAAATTCCTCCTCCAGGAGTCAAGAGCAGAAACTGGATGCTAATAGATGACCCTACCAAGTGTCAAGGGCTACTCAAGTGTAGAAGGATGCTTTTTCAAAAATTTACTTTGAAAGTGAAATGTAAAGAAAATTAGATTTCTTTTTTAAGTGAAATTTTTTAGCGGTCATTAATGTTAAAATATCTCCTCAAACACTGTGAAACGCTCAGGCACATCAACACAAGGGTTTGTTGTTTTTTCCTTCTCAAAGAAATCCTATCAAATCCAAGAAGCCCCAGTCATTATGTCAAACTGTATCTCAGTAGTCTTCGTTTTTGAAATGTCACAGTACTACCTTTTCCCCCCAAACTGATGTACCAGTGTTAAAATTCAAATTAATGGATGTTGCAAAAAAGAAAAAAAAAGGGTGTCACTCAGAATCTCTGATTTAACAGCAGCTCTTAAACACACTTGTAATCTTTAAAGTTTTTATATTCTCTGGGGGAGAGGTTTAATCTGAAAGCAAATAAAAAATCTCCCAGTAGAAACAAAAATCATCTGTGACCATGGAAACATGGTTATTCTGGTCATAAACTCCTTTTTTTTTTTTTAAACTCCTCTCAAATTTGCTCTTCAAAAGAAAAAAAAAAATGTGATTCCCCAAAAGGGCTTTCTAATTCACCTGCAACTGTCTCCCAGATAAGGTTTCAATTTGCTCTGAAGGTTTACATTTTTGAGTCTCAGACAAGCCAGAATTTTTTGAAAGTAGAGCTAGCTGTTTTAGAAAACCACCACTCTGACTTAGCCAGGAAGGCTGATCCCAAGGGGACCTTGTTCTGCACCTGTAGAAATGAAGGCTTTCCCAGCTGTTGACTGGCAAGTTAGAGATGGATGTTGATTGAGTTTGGATGTTCCCGTCCGGTTGAATGTGGAGAGTTTCCTGTCGGGCTTGTTGGATAAGGCCTCCACCTCCACTCCTTTCTCTTTGATCTTTTCCCTTCCCTGATGGGAGAAAATTGGGTGTCTCAGGGTTGCCTTACTTGTTCACTTACGTTACGTTTTTTTGGTTGTCAGGTCCCTAGAACGTCCCATTGTGTAGGCCAGATGCAGTTACAGTAAATGGCCTCTGTGGTGAAAATTGCTAATAAACTATTACCAAGCCTCTGTGGGTAGCTTCAGGCCAAACCATATTCCAGAGAACCTAATTTTAGTCCCTGTGGACCATATCTTCTAGGACCAGAGCAGCTGATTGTAACCCAGCTTAAGCGGTTAGAAGAAAATAATTCAGCACAGTGAAGTGGCTGTGCTGAGCACAGTGCTCACCTGTACCTTGGTAATGTAACTACTGACACAATAGGAAGGGAAAAGAAAAAAAAGGATGATTTCTGAGATTTCTGGCAGTTGGTATGTAATAAGCTGATTGAAAGACATGTATGAGCAGTCTGCTCACTGGTGGAGGGAATCCTGTTACATGGCTTGAGGTCCGTTTCAGAGTCAAAACCCAGTGAAAAGAGTGGAAAAGGCTTGGCTGTTTGGGTGGCATATAAGGTTAATTTGGGTAGTTAAGGTGAAACTGGAAGTTGGGTATCATGGATTTGACCTTCCAAATTTATGGGCCAAGTCTTTGCTGCAGAGCTTTTACTTTTGTTAGTTCATGAAGATGCAGCGTTGAAGACATTGTGCAAAGCTTTTTACCTTGCTTTAGTAACAGTATGAGGTTATAAGGCCAGTTTCTTAAATACATTTCTGACGCTGAATCAGTTGATGCGCAGGAGGAAGACACACTGCTTTTGGACTGGTGTAGCTATAGTTAGGTCCCAGGTTGGAATCGTTTTTAGTAGTATGTCGGCTCTCTGCTCAGAGCATAGTTTGCGTCTGCTGTCCAAATTATTCCAGGTTGAGGATCTTTCTCTTGCTTTTGTTACTTCTCATCTGTGTGAACTGGTGACTCAGCTTGCTATTTGTAAGGCAAGTGGTGACATCTTCTGAACGTTGGAGGTGGCAACAGGATGTGAAGGAACAGCGTGGGTTTGGAGATGGATAAACTTGTGTTCAGTGTGCAGTGGGCACTGAGGATAATGCCCTCCCCTCAGGGGCACTGTGGTCAGATGGGCATATGTAGGACACCCACACAGTGCCTGGCATTCAGAGAATCTTGGCTTCTTTATTTCCTGCTGTCCCTGCTAGAGAAGAACTCTAAATAGAATATACAGTCTGGTGTGTAAACGGAAGTAAGAGTAACATCTGTGTCTTTGAAGGAAGTCAATTTCTCACCTCTTAGGTTTCTTTATGGTCAGCTCATTAAAATTGCAAGGAGCCCATTAGGGTTGCACCCGAGTGTGAGCAATCTTACAAAGCATTTCTTACTTGCTCGGTGTCATTATTATAAGATGCTAAAACAGACATGGGCTTCTCTGGTGGCTTAGACAGTAAAGAATCTGCCTGCTATGCAGGAGACCTAGGTTCGATCCCTGAGTCAGGAAGATCCCCTGAAGAAGGGAATGGCTGCCCACTCTAGTATTCTTGAATTGAGCTCATACTGGCTACTTCCTCTATTCATCTTTTGCAGTTCAGGTCTGAGTTAAGGCTACAACTTTGGCCAGCCTCCTAAGAGCAAGGGATTGAGAGGGCTTTGGCAGCTCACCCACTGCTAACTAGTCACATCCCCCTAAGCAAGTCCTTCACCCTCACCAGAATCTCTGAGATAAATAAGCAAGGCCTGCCCCAGCTCCAAGGATCTCCTACCCCTTGGTGATTTGGCCGAGTCAGTTCAGGTTCTATTCATTTAGCAGCCAGGCTTGTCCCGTGCTTTTCTTGGAGCAGAGAACAGTGTTCACTCGCAGTGTTCAAGGAGTCCGTCTCTCCTCGGGACTTTATTTAGAGTTGGGCAAAGGTTGCCACTGCCTTTTTAGCAGGGCTCACGTTACCTTCTTATGTCTGCCCTTGCCCTCTGTGGCTTCTGGCCACGGTGAACCGGTTGCTGCGACTGCAGCTCCTGGTACTGGCTGCAGAGTAGATGCCTTGGAGATGAATGGTAAGGTTAGGCTAAATGGCTAGATCCCAGGCAGAGTCATTAGAGAAATCTTGGCTCGGCAGCTACCTAAATTTCAAGCTGGATCCTTTGTTCCTGTCGAGGGGTCCCAGAAACCCAGACTCCGGAGCCAGGAAGCTCCGTGGAGCCTGGATGTTGCTGCTCCCTCCATGCCAGGCTGGCCCTGTTCTGGTGGAAAGTGGTGGGTGGCAGTGGCTTTGAGAGTCAGGCAGTCTGATTGTACCTCGCGAATTGCTCACCTCCTCAAGCAGTCTCCTGGCCTTCCCAAAGGTATGTGGATACCCCTTGGGCATTGTTATGTGACGGTCAAAGGTTACTTGCCCCTGCCGGCTGAGTGCTTCTGCTGCATTAGCTCACTTCAGCCTTACGCTGAGAAACTGAAACACAGGTGAAGTCAGATTTTTGAAGGTCAGAGAGCTGTTGGGTGTGGAGGCAGTTAGAACCTGGGCAGCCTATACCCAGACCTGAGCTCTGTGCCCAGAGGCCAACCTGGATCTGGTACAGTATTTTTCAAACTGCAACAGGCAGGCTTTAGTGAAATATGAAGTTCATTTATTGATTTGCCTCCTGTTTTTTAGGGGAGGAATGAAAGGGGATAGAAAAAGCAAAGTACTGCGAAGGTTAAATGTCGTTTTGTGGAAGTTTGTGTGTTGAGTTTTATTGAAGCATTCCTTTATCTCAGTGGTGGCTGCTTTTGCACTAGTGGAGTAATTGGGACATAGACTATATGACCTGCAAAGCCTAAAGCATTTAATCCTTTGCTCTGTAAGAAAAAGTTTGCTGGCCTCTGCACTGGTTGTAGGCCTAGTGCCTGGAGGGCTTGCACATCAGCCACCATTGCTTATTTTTGTTGTGGGGGTGGGGAGTGGGAGGGAACTTTAAAGTTGTTGAGGAAGGAGTCCTCTGTATTCCTCCTGCCCCTCTATGACTTGCTGAGGGTTCCATCATTGCTGTGTTTTATATCCCGGCTTTTGAACCTTTTGAAGCAAAAGGATTTTCATTCATTAGGAGTAACTGGAGCCCTCTTGAAGTTCAGCGTGAACGCGGATGGCAGCTAACCCATCCCTGCCGTGGCCCGACCCAAGGGAGCCTGGGCCCAGGCGCAAGTGTCATTTGGCTGAATGTCCACTGCAGGTGGCTTGGATTATTGCCTTCTGCATTTCCTAACAGACACTAGGGCTTAGGTTTCCTTGGGATTCCAGACTCTGCCGTCGCTCAGGGCACCAGAGCAGTCCCCGGAAGCACAGCCTTTTTGCAGCTGTGGCGGGGCCCTGGTTGCAGCCCCGAGGCAACTGACCGGCAGCTGCTTTCATCTGCTGGGTTGATGTAGCAGTCACTTAGGGGCTCCTGTCCTTTACCCTCTGGCCTCTCAGGAAGCCCTCACCAAACACCTTGGTGAATGAGTTTGCAATCAGAGGTCACTCCTCAGTGACCTGCTGATTACAGAGTTTTAAGTGATCCAGGTTGCTCCCTGGGAAATAGTCCAATGACTATGCTGATGAAATTGACAAAGGGTGTGGATGGCTGAGACGGATGCCTGTTTGTGTGGACTGAATCTCAAGCACCCACCCCATCTATACCTGGCCCTGTTCTGAGCCCTTGGAAACCCAGGGATGACTATCAGTCTCTTCTCTGCCCTCCCAGAGCCCACAGTTGAGCGGAAGTTAACAAATAATTGTAAACAGATAATTGTGTATATGAACAAGAAATCTGGGCATCCAAGGCCAGATCTCTTGTAAGAGGAAAATATTAATATGTTGTCTTGGCTAAATGGAATCAGATTGATTCCTCTGAAAAAAAATTATCAACAAGAAGTCTTAGTTCACAGGTACTGTGATTCAGCTTTCCTTTCTGGAATAACAGGAATCGGCTCTCTTTGGGTGAGAGCCAGCATCTTTCCAGCTTTAAGAAATCCAAAGCGTGGTGGTCCTGAGAAGGTGGCTAGAAAGAGAAGCACATTTCAGAGGTTCATCTGACAGGAAAAACTTGAATCAGAGAGACGCTTTTATCAAAAAGACTGTTTTCAGAGCCAGTGGGAGTAGGAGAATAGCTATTCAAGCCAAGAAAAGGATACTTTTGACTCAGATCCTTCCAGGAGGCTGGGTTTTTATTTGGTCAGCTTGTTTTCAGGTCTACAGCAAGTTCTGCTTCAGAGCTTTGTGGTGCCACACACTTGGGAATGAGCTGTCCTTCTAGAGGACTTTGGAATTTTCTTTCCTTGGATTAATACTGCTTTCTGTCCCTGTTGGGATAAGTCCTGTTTTTTGCTAAGATTCCTTGGACCTTTCTGAGTACCTCTTATTCCCTAAACTATCCAGATTCTTTGGGTCATATTTTTGAATGTCCCAGTTCCGTTTGTTTGACGTGGGATGGCCTGGGGAGATGGGCTTATAGTGTCTTTTCCTGTTAATAGATTTACTCCTGAGCCTGTATTTTGGGCCAAGTTGAGGCTAAATCCTTGATTTACATGGTTTCGGGGGATTCTTCCCAGGAGGATGTATTAATATGTCCATCACAGAGGTTCCTTTACTGCCTTCGCTTTACAGTTGAAACAGGGCAGAGTGTTGAAGGAGCTTGTCTGGTGTCTTAGGGCCTCCCTTTGGCATTTTTTGCAGTACTGTTTGATTTGATCTATTTTATGTACCTATGTGTTATATTTTTCCAACTCAAGTTTAAACTTCAGGGTGGCCGTTGTTTGGTTAGTTGGTCTGTATAGTAAATTACTCTCTTTTGGATAATTTCTGATTGTTTCAAGGATTGAGTTTAAGAGCTGGCCATGAAGTCAGAAAGTCCTGAACTCGGATTCCTGTTCTGCTGCTTCCTGCTGTGACCCTGTGGGCATATTTCTTCCCATCTCTGAGCCTCAGTTTACTTGTCTGTAAAATGGGGATACTGAGTCACTACTGCATATGTTTGTTCATGAGTTTCAGTGACAGATTGCAGAGGTCAGCAGTGTGGCACCAGGCTTGGAAATCACTGCTGCAGGATGTTAGTCATGAACAGTTCCTATGGCTCTTGGACTTTATGAGGCCCTGGGGTGCCCAGGGAGGTTTTATAGTTGGGGAAACCACCGCCGAGAGGTGAGGGTTGGTGGAGGCCCTCCCTTGAACTCTTTGCTGGGGGGAAAGAACGTCTTGAGGACCTTTATGAGCTCTGTTCACTTGACTGAGAGGTTGTCCTCACCCAGGGCATCTTTTTTAATCTTTGATGTTTTCTTAGGGACATTTTCTAACATACCAGTATTTAAGAGACAAGCAAATAATATCATAGACTGCTGTGTACCCGTCACCAGTTTCAGTGGCTCTAAACATCATTTTGCCAGTTTTGGTTCATCTCACTACCTCCTCCGTCCCCTTGAGTATTTTGAAGCACATCCTAGGTTTCATCTTTCACCCATACATTCTTCAGTATGAATCTTTAACTTAATTTTTTTTTAACATAACTACAGAACTTTAACCATGCCTAACAAAATTAACAGTAATTACGTAGTATCTCAGATACCCAATCTGGACTCAGAGTTTCCAGTTTTCCCCACGTTGACTTGTTGGTGTGTTTCTGGCAGGGTCCTGGCACTGGGCAGGCTGACTCACTTCTGTTGAAGTGAGGGGTTCAGGGTGTGGCTCGGGTTTCTCATCTCCCAGGGCTGGTTGGTGCTTGCTGCTTGGGTGGGGTCTGTGATGTGGCCCTGTTGCCATGGAAATGCTGTGACATCACAGAGCCAGTTATGAGAATGTTGAGGGACAGGCAAACACAGTGCTTATTTGCTCCTGGTTTGTGGTTGATGAACCTAGGTAGTAAGGACACTGAAAAACACGTGCAAGACCCAGAGGCTTATTTCAAGAGTTTCCAGCCTCTGAAAATCCCTCAGTGAGGTTCCCCTCCCTGTGGCTGCTTCACCATGACCTAAATCGAGGGAAGGTCTCCAGGGGCCTTCCTCAGGCAGGCATCCTGAGCCAGTTTTGTAGAGGAAAAAGGCTCCATGCCTTTGCTCTTAGTAACCGACTGTCCCCCCGGGTCAGACTTGGGGATCCCGGACGTCTGCATTTAGGCCTGTCGTTAAACATTTGAAGAGGCGGAGCCTCCTTGTAATTTTTGTAATTTTGTCCCTAGTTAATGGGTCATTCAGAGCCTACCCAGGCAATTTGTTGAGAGTTTGGGCAGTTAATGATCATGACCCTGACCTTCACATTAACCTAGCCTAGCCGCCTCTTGTCAAGGGCTCTCATGTCTTCAGGTAACAGCCACTGCTCCCATGGGTTTTCATCTTTTTTGTTCTGTGTCCATCTCTCCCCCCGCCCCTCTCTCTCTCATAAATTGGGTCGATGCATAAACCCAGGCCCCTCTAAGCTTCCGTCCAGCTCTCTCGTCTAGGGGATGTCCCTGCTGCCAAACCTCATCTCTGTCAGGGGCCTTCGTTCCCACTTCCCTGCACTCGGTGCTCCCTGGGCCTCTTCCTCCTGGTCCTCCATTTGGTTACTTTGTTGGACCCCCTAGGTGAGAGCCGAGGAAGGAGAGGTGTCGACCTGTCGGTGTCATTGTCAGAGGATGGCGCATGCATAGACAGACCAAAGAAAGCAGGAGCTTGCTGGCCTGCCGTTAGCAGCCGTCCCTGAGGGGAGTTGACTGTAGCTTCTCCACAGAGAAAGTGCTTTCCCATAAGGATTGGCAACTGTTTAGGGTAGTCCCCATGGACGTGCTCCTGCTCTTGGTTCTTAATACCAATAGTTACTATGTGTCTAGTACTTACTCTTTGCCTGCCCCCTAGGGACATCAGGGGTTTTATCCATGTTATCTCATTTAACCTTCACAACCCCTTGAGGGGGTTGCTACACTTACTCCATTCTGCAGATGAGAAAACCAAGGCTCAGATTCCACACCAGAGCACACGCTAGGGAAGACTCAGAGCTGGCCAAGTTACTTGATCTGCAGAAGGAAGCAGGATGCTCCCTCTGTGGACTGGGGGAGGTGAGGCCAGCCTCCTTTGAAGCATGAGGTTTCTTTACTGTCTTTGCCAAGCCCATGACATGTGGTGAACCTGTGGAGCTGGCCTGGTAGGCATTCCTTAGAATGGGCACCCAGATCTCTTCTTTGACCAAAAAGAGGGATTGGCCTCACCAGCTCTGCAGGGTAAACTCAAGTGCCTGGGTGCTCAGTCCAGGAAGCACCAGGCAGAACTGACCCTGTGCGGGGATTTGGCCTTTCTCCCCCCGGGTGCCCATCCCAGGTTGGTCTCCCAGCGTGGTTGATTCTGGTCCCCGATGGCTCTGGCGGGCTGGCCCTGGTGCAGCCGTCCCAGCGTGTTGCCAGCCCAGGCCCTGGAAACCAAGCGTCCGCTGCCCAGGCCAGTGCTTCAGGCTTTCTCCTATGTGCTTGTCTCAAGAGGGTTTGGCACGTCTAGATTGAAATGATTAGCGCAGTGGGCCTTCCCCCACTCTGCTTGGGGGATTATGTCACAGCCTATTAAGCGTGTTCCCTCGGTATTCAGTGCCACTCTGACACGGATTTTGCTGGCAATCTGTTAGGTGGCCCCACTTAAACCCCTTGCTGTTTTGTGGAGGCAGCCCTTGGGCGTGTCAGTGTCAGTGGCCCACAGAATTCCTGCCTCCATCCCAGTTGGTTTGATTCCCCCTCCCTTTGTTTTCCCTCTGGTATAGAAGAAAATAGGCCCTGTATTCATGCAGGACATTTAGCTGGGAATCTGAGTGTTATCCAGGAGCACCCCCTCAGGTGACCAGAGATGAGCCCAGTCCTCAGAAAAGCTGGAGAGCACAGCGTGGCCAGAGAGTAGGGAGATAGAGCAGTGGGCAGTCAGGTGTCTGCATTCATTCCCACACCTCCTCTAGTATCCTGTTCCCCCTTCAGAAATCACCAGGAAATTTTTTTTAATGTTATTTATTTTGTATCAGCTCCCAGGGAACAGAGTTTCAAGTATTCACTCCCCAGTTTGTAAAAAGCTGTAGATCTACCTGGGGCTGTTAATAGAGATGATACAGAGAAGCTGTCTTTGGCTAAAAGTCTTTGTAGAGTGGATTTGAATGCTGGAATTCCCTGCCTTGGATAAAGCCTGTGGAATGAAAAGGCATTCTTGTGGAATCTCTCTTGAGGATGGGTGAAGCTCTTGGAGTTAGTGGGATGGTCTTTTCCCCCCTCCCCGGGCGAGTGTGAGGTGTGTGTGTGACTGCAGGACGCAGATGGAGGTCTCAGCTGACCCCGTCAGGACTTGGCGCCCGCTGTGCCTGGGCGTCCTTGTCCATGAGCGTGGGGGTGGAGAGTGTCTGCAGGGGCCAGCCCCTCTGGCTCAGCTCCTGGCCCTGTATCCCAGACAGCTCAGCTCCCTTGCCCTGTGGACTCAGCTTCTTGTCATTTGTACCTTTTCCTGCAAGGGCAGCGCAGAACTGGGTGTGCTCAGAGACCCAGCACAGAGAAGATGCTCAGTGTGCGCGGCATCGGTGGAGGCGGCCAGTGAGCTGCTCCCCTTCCCTTTTGATCCTCACCAATCAAGGAAGGAATGGGGAACTAAGAACCAGTTTCTGAGTTTCTCCATGTCGCTCCGTCTGTCCGGCCTCAATGTGCCCATTCACCTGCCATCCCTTTAAGTTCCTTTGGTTTGAAAATGAGAGCGTTGACGGTGTCCCGCTGTCCCTTCCACTCTGACAGGCCTTTCCTGGCTCCAGGAGGGCCTTTTGCACTTTGCGACCTTTGACTTCTCATCCAGGCCTCTGGGCCCCCAGACAGCTCCCCGTCTTCCCAGGTTCCCTCCCTCCCTGCCCTGCGGTTCTGGGTGCTTTTAACTTTTCCCTTTCCGGACTAAAGTGTGGAGAGTGGTGCTTTTGTTTTCCTTTTAGCTTTTCTTCACAGAGTACCAACTCCGTCCTCTCCAGTCGGTCTGTGGGCCTTCCCTAGTCTCGAAGCGTCTGTCTGTCTAGTCTTGTCCCTGTTGTTTTCTCCTGAGGTTTGGTGACCTGGCCCGCCCAGCCAGGTTCTCAGCAGGGACGGGTTTGCTCTCTGCGTGTCCTGCAGGACTCTAGATCTCCACGGGAAGTTTGCCATGCCCCTGAATAACAGCTTCTCCCTCAGCTCAGAGCTCTCCAGAACCAGTTTGCCCAGTCAGGTGGCGCCTTTACTGTGGGTGAGGCCGTTCCAGCAGAGTCTCCTCTTCCCAGGAGAGCTTTGCTCCCATGGAGCAACTCTCGTGTGGGCCACACCCAAGCCAGGAGGTGCCTCACTTGTCAGGAATGTGGCCTTCTCCAGCCTTGGCTCTTCCTGCATGGCTGGCCCAGGACCGCTGGGCGGTTCCGGGGTCACCTCGCTGTATTGTTTGCCTTGAAACATCAGTAGGAGTTTTTTGGTTCTGCATCCTGTGTTTGAGAACTACCTTCGACCTCTGCCTTCGGAGTAACCGTTGGCCTGGACCCTTGGGTTTTAAGCCGCCCCAACTCCTTTAAATTGAGAGTGAGAATTAATGGGAGGGTCCCCTTGATGGGTGGTGAGGCGGGCAGCACGGAGGTGCCCAAAGGGAGCCTTGCGTGTGAAAAGGCCCTGGAGGATCCTCAGAGAGGTCAGCCATGGTTTCTCCACAAAGCCCCTTAGAACCTTCGAGGCTCCAGGAGCTGAGCCTTCCCCCACCCCATGAGCTTGTTCCCACACTGAGCTGGTCCCTTCTGAACAGCAGGGGCCTTTTCTGCCGCGATTAGTTCCTTTTGGGGTTAGCCTTTTAGGTCCTGGGCCTGTCATGTTACTCTTTTTTATCTTTTCATTCTCTCTATGGGTCTTAGTTAATGGAGTTTTT
>SJXQ01012796.1:488769-506387 GCA_006408695.1 Aepyceros melampus | reverse complement strand
CTGCAGGGTCCCCCTGCCCCCACCCCGCCCCCTCCGTCCAGAGTTCACCCGTGAACCCGCGCCCACCAGCCTGCGGCAGAAGACTCCGGGGTGAGAGATGGACCTGGAGTCGGCAGGGCTGGTGTGGGGCGACGGCCCCACAGACTGCGTGCTTTCCGTCAGTATTAGCCCCTGTCCTGTTGTGGCCATGCCTTTCTTCCCGTGTGCCGGCCTCTGTCCTGGGCCCTGGAAGGCAGAGCACGCGCGCAGTGTGCCGGCCCCGGTCCCTCTGGGGACAGCTCAAGGATCCGTGCATGGCCGTGCCACCATGCTCCCGACAGAGGGAGCCGGGGTGGTGGTCAGCAAAGCATCGCCCTCTGTCCATACCCCCTCACAGCGTACCTTCAGGGCCCATGGTTTTGGTGTGTTTGATTTTGTTCCAAGCCAAAGGGGGCATGGGTTCAGAGGCACACGCAGTGTTGGCTTTGTGGCCACGTCCAGGAAGGGGGCCTGAGGACATGGTGGGAAGCTGGCCAGGGCCCAGAGGGTGACCCGCTGTGAGCGGGGCAAGGACCCCACAGCCTGTGTCCTGCGCTCCTCATCCATCCGGCTGAGCCGGGAAGGGAGCCGAAAGGGCTGCCCTGGGCTCCGCAGCTCCCCCAGGACCCTGGCTGAGCTCCTTTCGTGTCCACAGAGCCCAGAAGAGACCCACACCATGAACTTGGGAACTGGACATGGTCTGTGCCCACACCTGCCCGCTCTCTCCTGCCTCACTCCTCATCCTGCCATCTCGGCCCCCTCGCTTAAGGGCCCTGACTCGTCCTGCTAATAATGAGGAAGCCTGGTGTCCCAGCCAGCCAGAGGGTTACCCCTCCCACCTCCCTGGGGTGGGAGGTTAAAGAAGGTCCCACACCCCCTCCCCAGAAAAGGAATAGTCGTAGAGTTTGGTGCCAGAAGCAAGGACGGGGGAGGCACCCCCACAGGGTCAGTGCGCCATGATCAGGGTGGTTTGGTTTGTCTTTGTGTCTTTTTCTATTTTTTTGGTTTTTTTTTTTTTTTTAAACAATCATTAATGAGATTTTTCTTAAGCCACCAGTGTTGGCCTCGAAGCAGAGGGCTGCAGCCCCTGGTTTGTAATATAAGAAAGAATATGCAGTGTGGCTGTGGTTGGGTGTTGGGTTGTTTGGTTTTTTTTTTCCCTCCTTTGAGAATTTTATTTTGTAGAAGCAAAATGAAATACTTTTTTAAAACTGAAATCTGTGGATGAATTAGAAGCTGGAACCCTCCTCTTGGAATATTCAGCCTAAGAACCTCATGGGACTATGAATTCACCCAAAATTTTCATTTGCCATCAGGCCGAGCTTTTAAAGAAAAAAAAAATAAATTGTTCTCTAACCAGGATTGTAACAAAAGTGTAAATACTATTTCAGAGTTGAAAGTTGACGGTGCAAATATGTATATAACGTACTGTATTTTTACAATGATCGTCGCATGACTCTATTCTGCCCCCTTTTTGTACTCCATATCTGTCTTCCAGAAACACCACCTGTCCTTTCTCCTGTGGTCTCTTAATCCAATAATTGTATTACTGCCATTAAAGGATGCAGTTATTTTAAAAAAAAAACAAACTAATCTACGGATCTTGTCTCTCTCTGCTGCCCCCAGCACCTCTTGACCCAGAAATGACAAGGGGGTGGGGGGCGCAGCCTTGAAACGAGAGTCTGTCTTCAGTGGCCAGACAGTCCCTGGGTGGTGGTCGCAGTGACGCTGCGGGGATGGCACCTCCAGACAGCCTCCGCTTTCCCCGGCTCCAGCTCTGGACACCGGCGACCCACGCGGATCACAGAAGAGGTCAGGGATGACCTCAGGACCATGGGGCTGGCATAAACGGGGGCCTGTAACTGCTGTAGATGGAATGTTTGTGTCACCTCAAAATTCCCCGGTGGAAATCTTCACCCAAGACAACGGGGTTTGGAGATGGGGCCTTTGGGAGGTCAGGAGGATGAAGCCTTTGTGAAAGGGATTAGTGCCGTTTTAAAGGAGACCCCACAGAGTATCCTCACCCTTCCATTGTGTGAAGGTGTGGCGTGAAGACAGCCATCTGGCAAGAGAGTCTTCGCCCAACACTGAGTCTGCTGCCACTTGATCTTGGACTTCCAGGCTCCACAACTGTGGATTTTAGTGGACTCAGAGACTCCCCTCTTACTAACCTGGGGTCTGCCCTGAGAAAGCCATGCTCTGCGAGGGAGAGATGGGAGCAGGACTTGGTCTGGAGGGCAGCCACGTCTTCTCGGGACTTAATTTGGTTTCTGTGTTTTGATGGGCCTCTCTTAGTTTTCCATGACTGCCGTATAAATTATACAAGCCAAGTGGTTTAAATCAGAAACTTGGTGAAAGAAAAACAAGAACAAAACAGGAACTTGATACCTTACAGTTCTGGGAGTCGGCAGTATGACGTGAGTGTCACTCAGCTAAAACCAAACTGTCGCGGGGCTTTCTGGTGGCTCAGTGGTAAAGACTGCTTGTCAACCCAGGAGATACCGGTTCAATCCCCAATCCAGGAAAACCCCACATGCCAAGGAGCAGCTAAACCCCTGTACCACAAATTATTAAGACTCTGCTCTAGAGCCCAGGAGTTGCAACTACTGAAGTCCAAGTGCCCTAGAGCCCCAGAACCTGTGCTCCACCACGAGAAAGGCCACTGCACTGAGAAGCCCAAGCACTGAAACTAGAGAGAGTCCCTGCCCGCTGCAACTGGAGAAAAGCCTGTACAGCAATGAAGAACAGCACAGCCTGAAAGAAATAAATCTGGGGTCCAATATTTGGACTGTTTCTAATTCATCCACGTTGAGTATGGCTGATTTCACCTGTAACTCAGGACTCCCTCTCAGCTACCTTCGACAGGCAGGAACCCATCATCCCAGGTAAGAGGGTTAGTAGAGCGGATCTAGGCTTGGTAAAGTCCAGGTGAACTCTGAATTCACCCAGGTTCAGCCCCTCTTCCACACTGCTGGTCTGGGACGGCAGCACCCCTTTTGATGGCAAGACGGCTAGAGGGTCTTCCAGCTTTACCTCCTCATGTAGCCAGCACAGAAGCAGAAAAGAATCTTCCCGTGTATCTATGAGCCAGGTTCAAAATTGAGTATAACAAAGCTGTATATTGACTGTGACCTCGCTTCTTTGAGTTAGATGCAGAGCACATCATGCGAAATGAAGGGCAGGATGAATCACAAGCTGGACTCAAGATTTCCAGATGTATCAACAACTTCAGAAGGCAGCTTTTACCACTCTCATGGCAGACAGCAAAGGAACTAAAGAGCCTCCTGCTGAGTGAAAGAGGAGAAGTGAAAAAGCTGGCTGAAAACAAAAAGCAAAGATTGTGGCATCCAGTCCCATCACTTCATGGCTAATAGATGGGGAAAAAGTGGAAACAGTGACATGTTATTTTCTTGGGCTCCAAAATCACTACAGATGGTGACTGCAGCCATGAAATTAAGAGACACTTACTCCTTGGAAGGAAAGCTATGACCAACCTAGACAGTATATTAAAAAGCAGAGACATCACTTTGCTGACAAAGGTCCATCTAGTCAAACCTATGGTTTTTCCAGTAGTTGTGTATGGCTGTGAGAGTTGGATCATAAAGAAGGCTGTGCGCTGAAGAATCGATGCTTTCAAATTGTGATGCTAAAGGAGACTCTTGAGTGTCCCTTGGACTGCAAGGTAATCAAACCAGTCAATCCTAAAGGAAATCAACCTGGAATATTCAATGGAAGGACTGATACTGAAGCTGAAGTTCCAATATTTTGGCCACCTAATTCGAAGAGTTGACTCATTGGAAAAGACCGTGATGCTGGGAAGGGTTGAGGGCAGGCGAGGAGGGCGACAGAGAATGAGATAGTTGGATGGCATCATCGAATCACTGGGCATGACTTTGAGCAAACTCCAGGTGAAGGAGCGGAAAGTGTGATGTGCTGCAGTCCATGGGGTCGCAAAGAGTTGGACACGACTTATTGAGTGAGCAACAAGGGGCAAGGAACTGCTTCTCAGAAGTCCCTCAGGCTTCCTCTCAGTCACTTTGGCAGGCTCAGATTGTGTGCTCCTCCCTACCTGGTCCATAGCAAGAGGGCAACAGAGGTCTCACGTCTGGTTCTTACCTGTCAAAGATCCAGCATCCTTGGCCAAGCACGTGGCTACTCGGAAGGTGAACATGCTCGTGGGACTCATGCAGGGGGAAGATGGTGCGGGAGTTGGAAGCCGCAGTGGTGATACAGGCATCATTCAAGTGTTAGGGCATGGACCTTCTCCAGACCAGATCCTGTGGTTGGCACCAGGCTCTAACAGGGATGACCCGTTGGCTGAAGTCTGCAAAGAGAAGGCAGATGGTATCTGGGGCTTGGGAGGTTAGCAGGCCCTGGAGAGCCTTGAAGGCTGTGTTCCAGATACGGGCAGAGAAGAGCTTGTATTCAAGTTACTGTTTAGTTGCTCAGTCGTGTCCAACTTTTTGCGACCCCATGGACTGCAGCCCACCAGGCTCCTCTGCCCATGGGATTTCCCAGGCAAGAATACTGGAGTGGGTAGCTGTTCCCTTCTCTAGGAGACCTTTCCAACCCAGAGATCACACCAAGGTCCCCTGCATTGCAGGCAGAGTCTTTACTGCTGAGCCACCGGGTAATGACTCCCAGGTCTCAGTGGCTCATCCACGGGTCAGCAGGGGGCTCTGCTCGTCACAGTCACCCAGGGACCCACATTGGCTGAAGCACCACCCCTGGGACAACTTGGCAATGGTGGGGGAGGTGGAGAAGAGCCCACCAGCTCTTAAGTGCTTCTTCCCCACAGTCAAGGACTTCAATTCTGCTGTTTCCTTAGCTAAGCGAGTCGGAAGCCAGCCTCACTTCAAGGGGATCAGTCAGCTCAGTTCAGTTGCTCTGTCAAGTCTGACTCTTTGCAACCCCATGGACTGCAGCACACCAGGCTTCCCTGTACATCACCAACTCCCGGAGCTTGCTCAAACTCATATCCATCCTGTCAGTAATGCCATCTAACCATCTCATCCTCTGCCGTCCCCTTCTCCTGTTTTCAATCTTTCCCAGCATCAGGGTCTTTTCCAGTGAGTCAGTTCTTTGCATCAAGGGCCAAAGTATTGGAGTTTCAGCTTCAGCATCAGTCCTTCCAATGAATATTCAGGACTGATTTCCTTTAGGATTGACTAGTTTCATCTCCTTGCAGTCCAAGGGACACTCAAGAGTCTTCTCCAACACCACAGTTCAAAAGCGTTAATTCTTTGGTGCTCAGTTTTCTTTATGGTCCAGCTCTCGCATCCATACATGACTACTGGAAAAACCATAGCTTTGACTAGACAGACCTTTGTCGGCAAAGTAATATCTCTGCTTTTTCATATGCTGTCTAGGTTGGTCATAGCTTTTCTTCTAAGGAGCAAGCGTCTTTTAATTTCATGGCTGCAGTCACCATCTGCAGTGATTTTTGGAGCCCCCAAAAATAAAGTCTGACATTGTTTCCACTGTTTCCTCATCTGTTGTGATGGGACCATAATCTTAGTTTTCTGAATGTTGAGTGTTTTTTTTTGTTTGTTTGTTTGTTTTTGAGTGTTGAGTTTTAGCCAGCTTTTTCAAGGGCATCAGGAGGTGCATTTCCACTGTGTGTCCAGGAGGCGGCGAGTTGGAAATACTTGGATACCCAGCACTCCTGTTTTCCACCTCAGCCCCGGCCCTCCAGCCTCAGTGCTCCCAGGCATCCCTCATTGTCTGCAGGTGCCGTGCCTTTGCCTACATCGCCAGCTGATGAGGTATGGAGGCCTGGATCCCTCGCTGCAGGGAGCGTCATTGTCTTACGATCTGAGTTGCTGCGTCTGGAAATACACAACCGGGTTTGCATGGAGGCCACGCCTCTACTGCCTGCTCCAGCCAATGAGTGAGCTGACAGGGGCAGAGGGTAGGACCCAGGGATGAGGGTTGGTTGGGAGGAAAGAGGGAGAAAACTGGCGTCTCATCTAAAGACCCTAATCCTATAGGATCAGGGCCCCACTTTATGACTTTATTGAACCTTAATTACTTCCTTAAAAGTTAGGACTTCAGCATATCAATTTTTGGAAGACAATTCGGTTCATAGCACCCACTGCCTCCCCTTCTAGCATACTCCAGTAGAGCAATGAAAGGCAAAAACTTTCACATTCTTTATTTCTTCAGGTGGCTACTCTGTTTCTCTCAAGATACCTCAACATTAGGTGCTTCTTGTCAACTTCCTGCTCCCTCCCCTCCTCCTTACTTTCAGGCTGCTCTTCGAATTTTAAATACCATGACATCTCATTCTCTGAGTCTTATTCTCTCAACCAGCACTGGCCCCTAGAATGTTCCACAGTGATGAAAATGCTCTCTCTCCATGTCGTCCAATATGGCAGCCACTGGGCACATGTGGCCACTGAGCCCTGAAACTCTCGCCAGTGAAACTGGGGCACTAAAGTTTATTTTTTGGTTAATCTAAGTTAAGTTTGGGGCTTCCCTGGTGGCTCAGTGGTAAAGAATCCACCTCCAATGCAGGAGACTGGAGTTCCGTCCCTGAGTCAGGAAGATCCCCTGGAGAAGGAAATGGCAACTCCCTCCAGTATTCTTGCCTGGAGAATCCCATGGACAGAGGAGCCTGGCGGGCTGCAGTCTGTGGGGTCACAAAAAATTGGACACGACTGAGTGACTAACACACACACACATTCTATGCTAAACCCTCACTTTATATGGAAAGAAAACCAGACAGGAAGCTAACTCACCTGGGGTCACCATCAGTCTTAGAACAGACAGCCAAAATCATTTTAAGGCCTCACACCCTATCACATGTACTAAAACAATAAACGCTAACACACACACACACACACACACACACACAGCATGTGAGACAGTGCTGGCTCTGTGCTGGGGGGCTTTGCATGCACTGAAAAATTTTCACAGCTCCATGAAGTCGGTCTTATCATGTTCTCATTTCACAGATAAGGAAACTGAGGCCCAGAAAGACTAAGCAACTTGTCCTAGATTGATAGCTGCTGCTGCTGCTAAGTCGCTTCAGTTGTGTCCAACTCTGTGTGACCCCATAGACGGCAGCCCACCAGGCTCCCCCGTCCCTGGGATTCTCCAGGCAAGAACACTGGAGTGGGTTGCCATTTCCTTCTCAGTGCGTGAAAGTGAAAAGTGAAAGTGAAGTCACTCAGTCGTGTCCCACCCTCAGCGACCCCATGGACTGCAGCCTGCCAAGCTCCTCCGTCCATGAGATTTTCCAGGCAAGAGTACTGGAGTGGGAGATCGATAGCTACTGAGTGGCAAAGTCAGGCTCCAAATACAGACAGTCTGGCTCCAGAGTCATCTTGGAGAGAGAGCAGCTCCAAGCAAAAGACGCCAGGGTCATCAGAGAAATCCAGAGCAATGCTCTTCCTTTCCTCTTGATCAGTATCTGATCAGGAAAACTGAAACCACTCCAGGCATGTAAGCTAGAGGAAATATAATTAGGGAATTGGACACCAAGGGACTGGAAAGGCTGGAGGGTAAAACAGGCATAATCGGGTTACCACTGATTAGTAGCTGCAGGAAACTGCTAGAATTCCTAGGGTCGGCGTGACAAGAAAATGATGGAGTAGGGAGTTCCCTGGCGGTCAAGTGGTTGGGACTCCATGCTCTCACTGCAGAGGGCCTGGGTTCAATCCCTGATCAAGGAACTAAGATCCTGTACTGTGGTGTCACCTGGAGACTGCGACTGCTCTGTTGCCGCAGTAGGAACCAGGCTGGACTCCTGAGGTCTCAGCTTTGGCAGTGCCTCAAGCAAGGGGGGAAAATTTCTGTGTGTGTGTGTGTGCGCGCGCACACCAAGTCACTTCAGTCATGTCCGTCTCTGTGTGACCCCACGGACTATAGCCCACCAGGCTCCTCTGTCCATGGACTTCTCCAGGCAAGAATACTGGAGTGGATTGTCCCATTACCTCCTCCAGTTTTTATTTTTTACTGCTTTCCAACTGCCAGAAACTAATAGGAAATCATCTGGCAAAGGAGACAGAGAAATAGTTTGCAGGCTTCTAGCCCCAGATGTAGAGAGGAAGGCATAGGAGGAAGCGTGGGTCTAAGACACACCGACTGTCTTCTTCATGTCCTGAGGCTGTCCTTGAGGGGCGCTGTGAAGCCGTCTGCTGTGTGGGCCGTCACACTTGCAGGGGACCCAGTCCTCACTTTGCTGTGTCCTCAAGTATCGAGGAGGCTCAGCAGTGAGGAGGAGAAGAGATCGATAGCTACTGAGTGGCAAAGTCAGGCTCCAAATACAGACAGTCTGGCTCCAGAGTCATCTTGGAGAGAGAGCAGCTCCAAGCAAAAGACGCCAGGGTCATCAGAGAAATCCAGAGCAATGCTCTTCCTTTCCTCTTGATCAGTATCTGATCAGGAAAACTGAAACCACTCCAGGCATGTAAGCTAGAGGAAATATAATTAGGGAATTGGACACCAAGGGACTGGAAAGGCTGGAGGGTAAAACAGGCATAATCGGGTTACCACTGATTAGTAGCTGCAGGAAACTGCTAGAATTCCTAGGGTCGGCGTGACAAGAAAATGATGGAGTAGGGAGTTCCCTGGCGGTCAAGTGGTTGGGACTCCATGCTCTCACTGCAGAGGGCCTGGGTTCAATCCCTGATCAAGGAACTAAGATCCTGTACTGTGGTGTCACCTGGAGACTGCGACTGCTCTGTTGCCGCAGTAGGAACCAGGCTGGACTCCTGAGGTCTCAGCTTTGGCAGTGCCTCAAGCAAGGGGGGAAAATTTCTGTGTGTGTGTGTGTGCGCGCGCACACCAAGTCACTTCAGTCATGTCCGTCTCTGTGTGACCCCACGGACTATAGCCCACCAGGCTCCTCTGTCCATGGACTTCTCCAGGCAAGAATACTGGAGTGGATTGTCCCATTACCTCCTCCAGTTTTTATTTTTTACTGCTTTCCAACTGCCAGAAACTAATAGGAAATCATCTGGCAAAGGAGACAGAGAAATAGTTTGCAGGCTTCTAGCCCCAGATGTAGAGAGGAAGGCATAGGAGGAAGCGTGGGTCTAAGACACACCGACTGTCTTCTTCATGTCCTGAGGCTGTCCTTGAGGGGCGCTGTGAAGCCGTCTGCTGTGTGGGCCGTCACACTTGCAGGGGACCCAGTCCTCACTTTGCTGTGTCCTCAAGTATCGAGAGGCTCAGCAGTGAGGAGGAGATGGGACAAGCTGGTAGAGGACAGGGGGAGATGACTCCTTCTCCCTAAGCCCTGCTTAAGTCTCCCTTTCTTCCCGGCATGTCCCAGGAATTATCAGAGCGGGCTCTGCATCTTCCCTGGAGGGAATTCTACTTCACTGTTCCTGACACAGCTCACTTTATCCAGTCTTCTGTCTGTGCTTCTCATACACCTCATGGAGACCTGATGTGTCTTCATGAAGGGCCTTGTTAAGGCAAATAGCCAGTGCTCCATGCCAGCGGGCATCTAAGTGCCCAAAGCACAGACCATATCTCGTGGGAGATGAGCCCCAAGCCTGGAGAGGGAGTGAGTGGATGCATGGGTGTCCTGGAAAGCACAGCTCTCTGATCTCCCACCAGGTGTACAGGACATACGATTGCCTTATACGGTTGTGCAGATTTCTCACTGAACAAGGACATCGCAACTAAAGGGGGTTCATTTACATGGAAATCATAGGTTTGTAAACTAACGACAGTTTTCTAGCAAGTGGCAGAAAAGGTCTCTTGTTCTAACCAAATTATTGTAGCAGGACAATTTCTCAGGTGGGTGGAGATCCCCCCAGTGGCTCAGTGGTAAAGAATCCCCCTTCCAATGCAAGAGACACAGGTGACTTGAGTTCAATCCCTGAGTTGGGAATATCCCTGGAGAAGGAAATGGCAACCCACTCCAGTATTCTCACCTGGAGAATCCCCTGGACAGAGGAGCCTGGTGGGCTACAGTCCAAGGGGTTGCAAGGAGTTGGACATGACTGATCAACTCAGCATGAGCATGGACACAGTAAAGGAGAGTCTTGGTCCTTGGTGGGTTGGAGGCCAAGGAAGCGGGAGGGAAAGGAAGGGACTGTGTGAGGGAACTCCCAAGAATCCCAGAGGAAGACACAAAGGTGGAGGGAGGGGCAGTTTAGTGGCATAGACATGAGGTCAGAAAAGGGAGTTGCTTTCAGCAGAAAGATAGATGTACAGCTCAGTGGGGTTTGAGGGGCAGGAGAACAGAGGTCCCATCCAGAGCCTTCAAACCCCTCCATTTCGTCTCCTCACATCTCTTACTCCAACAGCTGCTTCACCAGAAGTGGACGGAAGGTCAGTGCCCACCCAGGGGTATCCAGGTTCAGAGAGGCACAGGACGCTGAAGCTGTAGGGAACGGAAGAGCTCTGGGGACACTGGGAAGGGCCCCAGCTGCTACTGTGGCTTGGCCTGCCCGGATGGTTCTGCTTTCAGAATGACGTTGCTTGGGAAACAGGTGAAGGCCCTCAACAGGCACAAACTTTGGTTAGAAGATGAATGCGTTCCGGGGCCTAATGCACGGTGAGTCCGGGTAACAGCACTGTATGGCACACTTGCAGATGGCTAAGACAGTAGATTTTTTTTTAATATCTACTCATTTGGCTGCACCAGGTCTTAGTTGGGGCACGCAGCATCTTTGATTTTTGTTGTGGCACACGGGATCTTTAGTTTCGGCATGTGGGATCTAGTTCCCTGACCAGGGATTGAACCTGGACCTTTCTGCATTGGGAGTGAGGAATCTTAGCCACTGCACCCCCAGGGAAGTCCCAGGACAGCAGATCTTAAATGGTCTCACCACACGTTAAAAAAAACAGTGGTACCCATGTGAAGTGAAGGAGGTGTTAACTAACTTTATAATGAGGTACTCACTTCTCAATATATATTGCATGTCGAGTCATCACTTTGTGCATCTTAAACACAAACTTATACGCTAAATAAAGCTGGGGAAAAGAAACCCAAATGACACTTCTGTCCTTCCACTCAGCCACCCCAGCTTACAAAAGCAATCTTCATGGTAAAATCTTTTGAAAAATCCCCCCAAAATGGGAAGAAGAAAATAAGTATCATCCAGAATCTCGTAGGGGCTTTCCTGGCAGTCCAGTGGTTAAGACACTGCAAGTCCACTGCAGGGGCCACAGGATCTGATCCCTGGTTGGGGAGCTAAGATCCTCCATGGCCAAAAGATAGGGAAAAAAAAACTACCCAGAATCTCATAAACCAATTATTCAGATTGTCACAGGGAGACCTGATCCTTCATGTAGAAAACCCTCACAACCCACCACCTCCTCTTCTCTGGGTTCATCTCTTCACTTTCTGGAATACATCCTTGAAGTTATTTTTACAAGGAAGAGAATGCCTAGGTGTGGGAGGATATAATGTGGAGAGGTGCCCTTTAGTCAAGAAAAATACTATATACCAGCAGTAACCAGTCAGGAAATTAACAGAAAAATCAGATAAGCTTCCCAAGAGCGGTTAAAAAACCAGGAAGTAGCCAAATGAAGAATGCCAGAGAACTTTATGGAGATGGCAAATAAAAACAACTCACGACTGAGATAACTTTATTCAAAAAGCCCGCTTGCAGTAAAGAGAATGCTCTGAGCTCAGAAATATGCAAGCTTCTCAGAATCAAACAGAAAGTCTTTGCTTGTCTAGGGTAAGAGGGGTTCCCCATAAAGGGGAAGTTGATTAGCTGAGGAAAAGTAACCACCGTGGTTGCCAAAACACTCAGGAAGTGTGTCTTCTTCGGGTCAGTGGTTCTCAGGGGAAGCTGACAAGGGGGCCCATCCCACTTTTCAGTCCTCAGGAGGCGAGGGAAACTATTTGAGGGCTAGTGGGGAGAACAGAAGCCAGACTTAAGCTTGCTCAGAGCAAAGCAGAGGGTGAGGGATGAGCCGTGAGCACCTGGTTGGACAAAATATTGAAATCTTGTTCAAGGACGACCTGAATAAATGGCTGATCTATGGGCTTCACAATATGCCGTTGCAATCTGCCTCCACGTTCTGAAGTGGCCTGGCACCAAAGTTGGTTCTTTATCTCTTGTTTATCTGTTTGGTTCATTGAATTCACTATTGTGTCCAGAGATGGTGGAACAGTCTCTGACATCTAATCGGTTCCTGATACAAATATATTCTTTTAAAACTAATTTTAGGACTTCCCTGGTAGCTCAGGGGTAAAGAATCCACCTGCCAATGCAGGGGACATGGGTTTGATCCCACATGCTGCAGAGCAACTGAGACCAGAAGCACAACTATTGAGCCTGTGCTCTAGAGCCCGGGAGCTACAACTACCGAGCCCACATGCCCGAAGTTTGTGCTCTACAACAAGAGAAGCCACCACAATGAGAAGCTTGAGCACCACAACTCAAGAAAAAGCCCGAGGAGCAGCAAAGACCCAGCACAGCCAAAAATAAACAAATACAATTATTAAAAAAAAAAAATTTAAAGAGAATTCCCGGTGGTCCAGTGGTTAGGACTCTGCTGAGGAGGGCCCGGGTTCAATCCCTGGTCCAGGAACTAAATTCCTAAAGCCAAGTGGTGCAGCAAAATATATACATATATATTTACATGGAGCTATAATTGACATAGAATACTGTATGAGACTGTAACTGTGATAATCTGACACACAGTGATCTGTACACACAGTTACACATTGCAGTATGATTACCACCACTATCTTGGAGCACCTCCATTGCATTATGTAATTATCATTTCTTCTCTTGTGGTGAATAAAAATATTAATATATTCACTGTAAAAGGCCACCAGTGCCTGGTCCCACCCTCGAGTCCACAGGTCCTGGTGGCGTGGCTCTAGAGTGGGGCTGAAGCATTAATGTTTGTCTTAACAAAGTTCCTGGATGATTCCTATTAGAACCACTGATCTAATCACAAGTGCAGAGGCCACTGGCCAGCTCTGTCTCTTTAAAAAGGATTTGTTTTCTCTGCTCTGACCCTTTCTGGTATTTAATTTCTCCCCCTCTCTCAATCTGCCTAAACCATCGCACCAGCCAAGAATGTGAGTAATGTGTTTCAAATATTTTCAGTTCCCATTTAAGCCCATTTAATGCTTGTTCACTGCCAGCAGGCAGACTCTCTTTTAGACTATCAGCCTATTTGAACTCCCTCCCCTAGTTTAACCCCCAATCTGCCTCTCCCTCCATAAAATCCAAGCTCTTCCCAGTGGGAGATGAAGGAGCAAAGGGCAAGAGGGGCCTGGCCCAGCAGGTCTTGTAGTCATGGTTTTGGTAGAGGGGGCAATGGAAAGCTGTGAAGGTCTTCCCCCTCATGGGAGGGTTTAAGCTGGGAAAGACATCACTAAATGCTCATTTAAAACATCTGGGGAAATCCCAGGTGGTCTAGTGAGAAGGTAATGGCACCCCACTCCAGTACTCTTGCCTGGAAAATCCCATGGGCAGAGGAGCCTGGTAGGCTGCCGTCCATGGGGTCGCTAAGAGTTGGATACGAATGAGCGACTTCACTTAAACTTTTCACTTTCATGCATTGGAGAAGGAAATGGCAACCCACTCCAGTGTTCTTGCCTGGAGAATCCCAGGGATGGGGGAGCCTAGTGGGCTGCCGTCTATGGGGTCACACAGAGTCAGACACGACTGAAGTGACTTAGCAGCAGCTAGTGGTTAAGACTCCCTGCTTCTAATGCAGCACGCAGGAATTCTGTCCCTGATTGGGGAACTAAGATCCCACATGTGTGATGAGGGGAAAAAAAAGAGGAATCCTACAGAAGTGACTTAACTGGGTGGTTTGGGCTCGGGGTCTCCCATGACCTTGGGCTGGGGCTGGGATTACCCAAAGATTTGATGGGGGGTGGAGGGTTCACTTCCAATTAAGTTCACTCGTGTGGCTGGCATGCTGTTGCTGGGAGCCTCAGTTCCTCTCCACGTGAGCCTCTCCACAAGGCTGCTTGAGTATCCTCAAAATGTAGTAGCTGGTTTCCCACAGAAAAGGTGATTCAAGAGAACAAGGTGGAAGTCATGCTGCTGCTGCTGCTGCTGCTGAGTCGCTTCAGTCGTGTCCGACTCTGTGCGACCCCAGAGACGGTAGCCCACCAGGCTCCCCGGTCCCTGGGATTCTCCAGGCAAGAACACTGGAGTGGGTTGCCATTTCCTTCTCCAGTGCATGAAAGTGAGAAGTAAAAGTGAAGTCGCTCAGTCGTGTCCGACTCTTAGCGACCCCATGGACTGCAGCCTACCAGGCTCCTCCGCCCATGGGATTTTCCAGGCAAGAGTACTGGAGTGGGGTGCCATTGCCTTCTCCAGGTGGAAGTCATAAAGGACTAAAAGACCCAGTCTTGGAAGTCACACTGTCACTTCCACAGCATTCAGCTGGGCGCACAGACCAGTCCTGATTTGATGTGGGGAGTGACTATATACAAAATATGAAGATCATTGGGGTCATCTATTCTTTTAAATTTACTTGGCTGCAAGAGGTCCTAATTGTGGCATATGGGATCTCATTCCCTGACCAGGGATCGAACCTGCGTCCCCTGCATTGCAGCCCGGATTCTTAACCGCTAGATCCCCACGGAGGTTCTGTGTGTTTCTTCATTGGATGCACTTTGTAATCTGCATCTTGTAACGTGTTCAAAATAAATAATATTTTTAAATTAAAAAAGTTATGTCGTGGGAAAATATTCAATGCCACTGGTCAGTGTTCATTATTGACTGTTACATGAAAAAAATTAAGTTGTCAAATGGCAATCTTTTACACCCGTCTAGAAAAAAGACAGGATAGGAATACAACAAAATATTACCAGTAACCGCTCGTTGGTGGGACCAGTGATGAATTTTACTTTCTCCTTTGGAGTCTTCGAGATTTTGCAAACTTCTACATTAAGTACCACGAGTTTTGATTTTTTGGTCGTTAAAATTAATGTTATTAATAAAAACTACAAGTCCCAACAGACATTGCGCCTCCAACTTCTGAAGACAGGCCTTCCCCCGATGCAATGAACGCTGGGATTCGCAGTCCATCCCCGAAGCAAGGTGGGACGCACAATACCGGCACAGATGACAGAGGAGGGATCACCACCATTTCGACCAGTGGACAGTGCGCACTGGTCCTGAGTGGCGCACGGACAACCAATAGATAAGCGGCTAAGCCTGAGTGACGTGTACTTCAGCCTACGGGCGGCCCATGGGGCGGGGCGGGCCTCAGCGGCCGTAGTGCGAACCATGGGAGGCGGCTGGTGGTGGGCTCGAGCCGCCCGCCTTGCCCGACTCCGCTTCCGGGGGGCGCTGCTGCCGCCTCCGCGGCCCCGGAGCGGGGGCGCCCGGGGGTCCTTTGCCCCTGGCCACGGCCCCGCGCTGGGGCTTCGCCGCCGCCCGTGTCCGAGCTGGACCGCGCAGACGCCTGGCTCCTCCGGAAGGCTCATGAGACAGGTCTGGGGCTGGAGCTGGGGTCAGCCTGGATGGGAGACGGGGTTCCGCCTAGCCAACCTGCCCGCGCGCACGAGTGGAGGATGGGGGTGGGATTTCTGCTGGAAACGGGGCCCGAGCTTAGAAGGGAGAAGGGCTTCCGTGTAAGCGCAGGGAAGCGGCTGGCCGTAGGAGCGCAGTCTGTGCGCACAGAAGGGCTTGCGGATGGGACGGTGAGTCTGGTTTATGGGGTGCAGTAGGAATTGGAGAGGTTGGTCGAGCCAAGACAGGGAGCCTTATCCAACTGCGCTGTCTAGATGGAAGAGGCTTCCAAAGAGTGCTTTGGGCGGGGGAGTTGAATGCAAGAGGGGGCCTGGTTGGAGGGGCCAGTTCAGGTTAGGGGACCACTCTGCATAAGGCGGGAGCGTAGAGCCCCACAGAAGAGGAGGGAAGTTCCGGATTGGAAGAGGGAACAACCAATAGAAGAAAACCTCTTGACTGATTGGAGGGCGTGGTACCCCTGGTTGTAGGGGGCGGGGCTTCACGTGGGCATTGGCGATCCTGATTGGAGAGGAGGTCTTTTAGGTACAGGATGGGATAGGGGTGGGGGGATTGTAACCCTACCAGTCCCGGCTAGTGGCACACCAGGGACTTGAATGGATGTGAATGACATCGAGGAGGACCATACCCACTAGCAGTGAGGTTTCAGAAAGCTGAAGGGGAGGCTGGAGAGAGGCCTGGGAAAGTAGGGGGGGTAACAATTTGTTGGGGATCTGAGAAAGAAGTGGGGCGGGGCGAGCCCATGGGGGATACACGTGTGGCAACGACGTTGACCCAGATGACCTCTTGGGATCATCCTGTCCTCAGATTTGTTGTTGTTCAGTCGCTCAATCATGTCTGACTCTTTGCGACCCCATGGGACTGCCAGCTGGCCAGGCTTCCCTGTCCTTCACCGTCTCCCCAACTTGCTCAAACTCATGTCCTTTGAGTCAGTGATGCCATCCAACCATCTCATCCTCTGTCATCCCCTTCTCCTCCTGCCCTCAATGTTTCCCAGCATCAGATCCTCAGATACAGGTTCTGCAGTTTTGATCCTAAATTCTCCTCAACTCATGTCTTGCATCTTTGGTGTTGCAAAGTTTGGGGTGAGGAGGGACTCGGAGATGGAGACCTGAGAGGGCTTTGGGCAGATAGACTTTGGTAGGTGGGCCGCCCGGACAACATGGGAATTTAGGGCCGCACAGGGTGGTCGGATGAAGAGGCACCCCTCCCTCGGTTGGACTATCCGGGCTGGGGGGTTGGGGACAGGGTTTGGGCTGACGCTGACTTTTCTGCCCTGCCGCCACCCCCAGCCTTCCTCTCGTGGTTCCGCAATGGCCTCCTGGCATCGGGCATCGGGGTCATCTCCTTCATGCAGAGTGACATGGGCCGGGAGGCCGCCTACGGTGAGTGTAGACCCCCTGCACCCCGCAAGTTAGACTCTGTCCTGTCCCACCCAGTCACCAACCCCCCGTAGTAAATGAACCCCTCCTGCTTCCCCCACCAGAAGCGCCTCCTTCATTTGTGAGTGTCCTCCTTCTCCCCACCTCATCGCTACCTCATGGGCACCGGACCCACCAGATGGGGTGGCTCAGGGCAGGGCTGTGGGTCCGTGCCCCAGTCTGACTTCTCAGCAAAGATGCGGGGGGTCCCTGTCTCAGCCCCTCCATGCTGCCCCCACTCCCATCTTATCTTTGCTCTCAGACAGGCCTCCCCCCTCCAAGCCCTAGCCACCCCCTCTGATTCCCTCTCATGTCCCCAACCTCGGCTCTGTACCGTCCCTCACCCTGTCCTTGAGTGTGCCCCATCCCTTTTCTAACGCCATCTCGGGCCCCCAACCCACCTGGGTCCCCAGGATCGGGCTCCCTGACCCCGGTCCCCCTCTCTGTCCCACAGGCTTCTTCCTGCTGGGCGGCCTATGCGTGGTGTGGGGTGGCGCCTCCTACGGGTGGGCCTGGCGGCGCTGCGGGGGCCCATGCAGCTCTCGGTAGGGGGTGCAGCCGCGGGCGTGGGGGCCGTGCTGGCCGCCGGCCTGCTCTGGGCTTGTGCCGTCGGCCTCTACATGGGCCAGCTGGAGCTGGACGTAGAACTGGTACCTGAGGATGACGGAACCGCAGCGGCCGACGGGCCTGATGAGGCGGGCCGGCCTCCACCTGAGTGAGCCATGGGGAACCGGCCGGGCGCTGGCCAGCCCGGCCT
>SJXQ01012796.1:452095-469923 GCA_006408695.1 Aepyceros melampus | reverse complement strand
ATGCTCTCCCCAGGGACCACCCCTCAACCCCTGGGGGTGATGCCACGTGTCTGGGCCGCCAAATCTCCGCAACCACAACTTCCTCCCTGAAGACCCCCGATGCAGCGGCCAGCTCCTCAGCCCGAGGTAGCCCTCAGGATGGATCCAGAATTCTGAGCCCAGGTGTCCTGGTATTCAGATTCCCCAGAACCGGAAACATGTTAAATTAGGTCTTCATTCCTCCAGGGCTAGGCATTCAGGGTCCAGCCCCGCTCCCCACATCCACGCCGCCCCCAAGCCTCCCAAGCCAGGTCCCCGATGCCCTAGATCTTGGCGTTCAGATTCCCCAGCCCCCTATTTCTCCAGGACCCAACCTCCGTGCGCCTCTACTCTCAGCCCCGGGAGGCAGGCGTTCCGATGCCCTAGCCCCCAGGACACTGGAGTCCCCGTCCCCTTCACCTCCAGGACTCAGGAGTTCCCTGTCCTCTCATACCTGCCCCCTGGCGTCCCCTACCTGCAAGACCCACCGCCTCGTTACCTGGCCGCGAGGGCAGGCTCCGGGCGCGGCGTGGGGCCGGCCGGGCGGCGCAGAGGAGCGGCCCCATAGACCCCGAGGCGGACCGGGCTCGGCGAGGCGCGCGGGCTGTGGCGCTAGGCTCTCCGCGCCCGCCGAGGCCTCGCAGACTTGGATGCGTGGAGACAGCGCCGGCGGGCGGGGGCGGGGCCTGCTGGAGCCCCGCCCACGGAGTCTCCGCCCTTCGGACCTGCCCCGCGTCAGCCACTCTGGTCTTTTCCGCGGTTGTTCAGTGGCTCCGCCGTGTCCGACTGTTTGCGACCCCATTGACCGCAGCACGCCAGGCCTCCCTGTCCCTCACCATCTCCCGGAGTTTACTTAAACTCATGTCCATTGAGTCGATGAGGCCATCTGGTCTTCTGTCTTCCTCTTCTGCCTTCAATCTTTCCCAGCATCAGGGTCTTTTCCAATGAGTCGGCTCTTCGCATCAGGTGGCCAAAGTATTGGAGCTTCAGCCTCAGCCTCTCCATGAATATTCAGGTAGGGGGTTCCAAGCAAGGGAGTCCTGGGCTGCTCAGATGTCTGAGTCCCCTTAGCCCACCAGAACGGGAACCTCGAAGTTGGCTTCCCCACCCCAAGAGGGGAACACCGGAGTCCAGGTTCTATCTCTATATACCCCACTGGAAGGAACTATCACCCCATTTTCACTCAGCACCCAGCAGCTCCTCAGGACAAGGAGGGCACCCTGCACCCGTCTCCGGTAGGGGTGGAGACCCAGACGTCAGCGTCCCCTCTAGGGATGCAAATCCAGGTGTTAGAGACCCTTTTCCAGGAGAGAACTTAAGAGTGTCAGCGAGGCCTTCTGGACAAGAAGGGGACCTTGGGCTCAACAACCGCCCCCCCACCCCCGCCTTATAAGACCAGGATTTGACATCTAGAGCTCCCAGGGACTGGGACACAGGTGTCCAAGGAACTTCAGAGATCAGGATCCTGGGGTCTTAGTTCCACCACTACTCCCACGGGAACCTTAACATTGGAGCTTCCCATTAGACCATAAGTGGAAACTAAGGGATTATAGTACCTCCCATAGAGATCTGGAGACCCAGGTGACCGAGCCAGTTCTTTTCCACTCTGGTAGAAAATACAAAACTTCTCCCTCCCAAGCCCCTTCAGCAGCCTGGCATGGGGGTTTCTAGGCGCTTAAGTGCTCCTAGGGGGCTTCTCAGGTGACTCAGTGGTAAAGAACCCGCCTGCCAATGCAGGAGACATGAGAGACTTGGGTTCAGTCCTGGGGTTGGGAAGATCCTCTGGAGGAGAGTATGGCAACCCACTCCAGTATTCTTGCCTGGAGGATCCCATGGACAGAGGAGCCTGGCGGGCTACAGTCCATGCGGTCAAGAAGAGTAGGACCAACTGAACATGTGAGCATGAAGTGCTCCTAGGAGACCACAGTGCAACTAATGAAGGTGGGCTGGGAGTCTTAGGAGAGGCGGGTGGGCAGGGCTGGCAGAGAGCTAGGGTCTTCCTCAGGTTGGACAGAGGAACCAAGGCCATACCTCTGCACCCTCATGTACATGGGCTGATAGGAACACTCTTTAAAAAAAAAAAATTTTTTTTAATATTCATTTAAAGAAGGCTGAGCACCAAAGAGCTAATGCTTTCGAACTGTGGTGCCAGAGAAGACTCTTGAGAGTCCTTTGGACTGCAAGAGGATCAAACCAGTGAATCATAAAGGAGATAACCTTGAATAAGGTTGATCAATCTTGAATATTCATTGCAAGAACTGATGCTGAAGCTCCAGTACTTTGGCCACCTGATGCAAAGAGCCAACTCATTGGAAAAGACCCTGATGCTGGGAAAGATTGAAGGCAGGAGGAGAAGGGGACGACAGAGGATGAGATGGTTGGGTGGCATCATCAGCTCAAGGGACATGAATCTGGGCAAACTCCGAGAGATGGTGAAGGACCGAGAAGCCTGGTATGCTGCAGTCCTTGGGGCTGCAAAAAGTCAGACACGACTGAGTGCCTGGACAACTGAAGAACAATACAAAATTTATTTATTTATTTTTGTCTGTACTGGGTCTTCATTGCTGCACGCAGGCTTTCTCTAGCTGTGCTGAGCAGGGGCTACTCTCTCTCTAGTTGCAGTGCATGGGCTTCTTGCGCTGGATGGCTTCCCTTGCTGTGGAGCACAGGCTCTAGAGCACAGCCTCAGTGGTTGTGGGGCACAGGGTTAGTTGCTCCAAGATATGTGGGAGGCGCTATAATCCCTTAGCGCTCATTTATGGGCTAATGGGAAACTCTGATGTCACGGTTCCCACTGGAGCAGTGGTGGAGCTAAGACGCCAGGATCCTGGTCACTGAAGTTCCTTTTGGATACCTGTACCCCAGTCCTTGGGAGGTCTGGATGTTCAATCAGGATAACCACACTGAACAATTTGAGAGCTCATCTTTTATGTGTGACGTAGGCACTCGTTCCTGAGACCATCTCAGGGGGTCTATGAGGTCAAATTTTCATACCAAGACATTTTCTGCCTTTCCACTTCCTTCTCCATGAGCGTCCAGTGGTGGGGGTGTTTCAGAGGCTCCCTGGCCTATGATATCACAGCAGACCCCAGGGGTAAGCAGCAGGAGTGTCCAGCTGTTTTCTGTGAGGCTGGACTTTAAGGAGCTTTGCAAAAGTGTAAAATAATGACACTCCTTTCACTAAAATTTTTCTTAAAATAGGTTATTTATGTTAGCCTGTAATGCATTTATTATTGCTATTTAAAAATGCCTTTTGAATCCTTTTCAAGAATTTCCAGTTTTATTCTGATATGACTTAGGAAACAGAAATAAAAGCTCTTTGGTCTTCCCTAAAAATGTAACTGAAGTGAAGTGAAGTCGCTCAGTGGTTTCCGACTCTTTGCGACCCCATGGACTGTAGCCCACCAGGCTTCTCAGTCCATGGGATTTTCCAGGCAAGAGTACTGGGGTGGGTTGCCATTTCCTTCTCCAAGGATGTAAAGAGAAAAAAAAGTGAAAACTGCTGAGTTAAGCCACTTAAAGCTGAGAATGTTACTGAGTCACTTCAGTCCTTTCTGACTCTTTGCAACCCTATGGACTGTAGCCCACCAGGTTCCTCTGTCCATGGGATCCTCCAGGCAAGAATACTGGAGTGGGTTGCCATGCCCTCCTCCAGAGGATCTTCCCAACCCAGGGACTGAAACCGCATCTCTAATGTCTCCTGCATTGGCAGGCTGGTTCTTTACCACTAGCATCACCTGGGAAGCCTCAAAACTGAGAATAGAGCTAGGTATTAATTCTGGAAGATATACATGCCCATCCAAAGACACAGTCACCCTCATGTGCCCTTGACTCCACTCACAGAGTGACTGATAAACATAACCATTTGGGGTCTCAGTTTTCCCATTTGTGAAATGGGTGGGCTGTTCTGTGATGTCCATGCCCTTTGGCAGCTCTGGTCATAGAGCTGGGAAGAAACAGGATCGCTTCTGGGGGAGAGTATATGCATCAGGTGGGACCCTGTAGGGAGAGAGCTGGGACCCTCTAACTGGGAACTGAGACAACTTTCATAAAAGACTTTTTTTTTAAGCGTCGGGGGTCGAGGCTTTTCTGTGAATCTCCCAGGGTTTATTTTATTTCATTTAAAAAATATTTATATTTATTTAACTGAATGCAGTCCT
This sequence comes from Aepyceros melampus, assembly GCA_006408695.1. Classification (NCBI taxonomy): domain Eukaryota; kingdom Metazoa; phylum Chordata; class Mammalia; order Artiodactyla; family Bovidae; genus Aepyceros; species Aepyceros melampus. The sequence goes on along the minus strand of SJXQ01012796.1, from coordinate 465,745 downwards.
TGTTGCTGGAAGCAGGATCCTCATGGCCATGTGTGGGCATGGAGTGCAGGCATGTGGGATCTTAGTTCCCTGACCAGGGGTCAAACCTGTGTCCCCTGCATTGCAAGGCGAATTCTTAACCACTGTACCACCAAGGAAGTCCCTGAAAGGACTCTTGACAAAGGTTTGGGGAACATCTAGGACAGCTGTGCCACCCCCAGAGCAGGCAAAGCACTGAGCCATTACCACCTGGGACCTGTTAGAGAATCTAGACATGGCAGTTGAGACCCTCTTGGTCCCATCCCTGACATGTCCTGCCCTAGCTTCTCAGCCTCTCAGCCACATTCAGCTCTCCTTGGCCTTCCTCAGCTTAGGAGATGTTTCTCACCAAAACATGGAGACCTCTTCCAGGGTGGAAGAGATGGGAAAGAATAGTATGTGTCTTTGATAGGTGGTGAGGTCCCCGTCATCAGGGGAAATCAAGGAGAGGGGAGAGGGCCCGTGTGTCCTACTGAAGTCTGCATGCTTAGAGCCCGTGCTCCTCAACAAGAGACGCTATCACGAGTAGCCCCTGCTCACCACAGTTAAGGAAGCTCACGTATAGCAACGAAGACCCAGTGCAGCCAAAATCTAACAATAAATAAGTAAATCTTAAAAAAAAAATAGGAGAGGCACAAGGATTTTGGTAGGCCGTAAGAGCACGGGTGTGTGCGTGTTTGTGTGTTTGGAGGGTTCCAGTGACTTCTCCTTAACCTCACTGTTCTCTAGTAAGAGAGCAGAGTTTTAGGAAGGGGACTCAATGGGCTCATTGTAATTCTGACGCGACTTGTGTGACCTTGAGCAGTTTCCTTCACCTCTCTGTGTCTCACTCCCCTCATCTGTAAGATAGGGAGAGTATAACAATACCCCCCAAATAAATGAACTGCTCCCCCACATCCGCAGGCATCCCCCATTCACCTTTGTGAAAGAAATAAGTACTAGAGGGAATACAGAAAGAACCTATATTTTAAAAGTCCGAACACAGGCACAATAAACAATCTATTACTTAGGGATGTGAGCCTGGGTGATGCAAGAAATGATAATAATAGATCAAGAGAATGGTTAACCTGAGATTTAGGAGAGAGGTTGAGTCTGGGAGTGGAGGAGGAAGATGCTGTGGGCTGGAGGGCGGGGGCCAAGGGGCAGCCGCTGAGTACCCAGGTGACCGCTTAATTATCGTTATTGCATAAACTTGGCAGGTTGCTTTGTGTAGTCTTTTGTTTGTATGATCTGTTCATAATATAAAGTGATAGGGAATGGGGAAGGGAGGCGTTGTGGGTTGAACTGTGCTCCCCAATCCTCCCCACCCCCGCACAAAGGCAAGTGACTCTGCAGTAGTAAAGATACTGGGAACAATGTTAAAAGACTAGTACCAGGATGGACAGAAAATTAAGAGACGATGGATTGACATACATCATAAATAAAGAGCTCCTACCAATCAATAAGAAAAAGGCAGATGACCCAATACAGAGAACTCAGTGGGGAAAATGGTCCAGATGCACAAAGGCAAATCACAAAAGAAATGTGTCTGACACATAAACATATGGGAAAGCGCTCAACTGTAATGATAATCAAGAAATTGAAATTAAAAAGGCAGCAAGCTGTCCTTTGCCTGTAGACAGACTTGAAAAAAGCAAAATAGTGGTGGTGGGACTTCCCTGATCATCCAGTGGTTAGGACTCAGCCCTTCAAACGTAGGGGCCCCAGGTTCCATCCCTGGTAAGGGTACTATGATCCCACACGCCCTGCACCACACAGCCAGTATATTAAAAAGCAAAGCAAAACAAAAAAAAACTACTGTAGGTCTCCATATTTAGTGAAAATGTGAGGAAATGGGTCCTTTTATTAAAAAACGGCAACTTGGTAAAGGGAGAATTAGTTTGCATGTTATCGATTTAAGAATTATTTAATTTTAAACTGTTTGCATTCAATGAGATAGAAATAAATATGATCCAATTCTTCAACCCTAAAAATTTTATGACTACCCCTTGTGTGCCAGGGGCTGGGCGACATCAGTGAACAAAGCAAACGAGGTCCTTATGTGGTATGTGGGGGGCAAGCAAGTAAACAAGTACATGAAAAAGATGATTTCTGCTCATACTGAGAGCTGTGAAAGAAAGAAAAGAGTGAGGCAAGAGAAATAAACTACCGGAGAGCGGTTATGGTGGCAGGAAGCTCTCTCAGGGGAAGTGACATTTGCTGGGAAACCTGAGGAATGAGATGAATCTACGGAGGCTCCAGGCAGGAGGAATGGCAAGTGCAAAGGCCCTGCAGTGGGATGGAGGAGCTAGGGAGGAAAAGAAGAGCCTGAGCGCGTCGGGTAGGGAGGGGGCGGGGCCAGCGGCAGTGGGCGGGGCCTTGAGGGGAGGAGTTTGGCTTCTACGGGGCATGTACCCCTCACCAGGAATCGAAACCACGCTCCCTGCAGTGGAAGCGTTGGGGAGTCTCAACCACTGGACCACCAAGAGAAGTGTTGAAAGTGAAAGCGTTAGTCAGTCGAGTCCGACTCTTTGTGAGCCCACGGACTGTAGCCCGCCAGGCTCCTCTGTCCATGGGATTCTCCAGACAAGGATACTGGAGTGGGTTGCCACTTCTGTCTCCAGGGGATCTTCCCGACCCAGGGATCAAACCCAGGTCTCCTGCATTGCAGAGATTCTTCACCATCTGAGCCACCAGGGAAGTCCCTCTAATTCCTATTTCTGAAATTTGGACTGCTGGATGGAGAAGGAATTGCAAGGTGTGAAAGCAGAAGCCTGGAGCCCAGCTGAGGAGGCAACTGGAAAAGTCAGAGATGAGGTGATGGTGGTCCGACCAGGAGGCACAGCGGGCGGGGGGAAGTGGTGGGATTCTGGGGATATTTCAAAGGGTGGGCTGAGGGATTGGCTGGCGACCAGATGTGAGGGTGACAGAAAGGGAGGAGGAGTCCGAAAATGCAGAGGTTTTGGCTCCAGGGCCTGGGGATGGAGCTGCCCTTGAACCAGATGAGGCAGAAATGGCGGGGGGAGCAGGTGCTGGGACTAAACTCGCCAAGGGAGGCATTTGTCCAAGAGGTGGCTGAAACCCTGACCTTGAGACCTCCTGGGACAGACCTGTGACTCGTGGAGTCGCTAACATACCCCAGGCGTTCACTTCCTGGGAAGTCCTTCCACATGTCTAACCTTCATCTTTTCTGCTTTCACTTCTGCACTTCACAAACTTATAGTAGGAGTCCCTGGACCAGGCCTTGTTCAAGGCCAGGGTTCCAATAGTCAGGATCTCAAGGAGATGATTCCTCTGACCACCAGGGGGTGCTAGTGGGGTACCGCACCCCCAAAGAATGTATTCCTTGAACAGACAGCTTTGTACTGAGAGTAAAACCCTTCATTTAAAGCACATGCAGGGAACGATGAAGGGTCGTTGGAGACCTGGGCAGCCCAACCTGGCCCCAGAGTTGTCCTATTTTTGGTTTTGAGCCAGCTAGCCAGCAAACATGTTTTGAGCACCTCCTGTGTGCCAGAAGCTCCAAGGATCTAGCAGGGAAGAAACAGGCAGAGATTCTTGTCACTGCAGCTCACATCCGGGTGGGATGTCACAATAGATAAAACAAGAAAATATACGCATTAGATGGAGCTAAATGCCGGAGAGAAATAAAGCAAGGGTATGTGCTACACGAGTAGTTTTAGGTAGCCTAATGTGTGTTAGCTACTCAGTCGTGTCCAATTCTTTTCGATTCCATGGACTGTAGCCTGCCAGGTTCCTCTGTCCATAGAATTCTCCAGGCAAGAATACTGCAGTGGGTAGCCATTCCCTTCTGCAGGGGATCTTCCTGACCTAAGGATCGAACCTAGTTCTCCTGCACTGCAGTCAGATTCCTAAATACCCTCTGAGCTACCAGGGAAGCCCCAGGTAGCCTACTGACAATGGGAAGAATAAAGGAAGTGGAGAGGACTTCCCTGGTGGTCCACTGGCTAAGACTCCGGGCTTCCAATGCAAGGGGCCAGGTTCAATCCCTGGTCAGGGAACTAGATCCCACACACCACAATGAAAGGTCCCACATGCCGCAACAAAGATTGAAGGTCCAGAGCACCACAGCTAAGACCTGCTGTCATCAAAGAAATTTTTTAAGATTTTCTTTTTAAAGTGGGGAATGAAAACACCACCCACCAACTGGATAAATGACCCCACATTAAGTGTCACCCGGCCTGACACTTGGGTGTTCTCCTGGTTGCCTCCTGTCTTCCAGCTCCGTCTTGTCCCCTTCAGGCCACCCAAGATGTCAGGGAAAGACTTGAGCCTCACAGAGGACATCCAGGCCTGACTGTCACCTGTCTGTAGGTGCCGAAAGAAGACAGCAAGCCTCCAGGAACAGATGCTCGTTACAGCACAGCTCACAGCAGGAGGGTCAGCATCGCTGGGCTGGTACCCTGACCCCCCAAGTGACACCGGGTGAGACCATAGGCCCAGGTGGAGAGCTAAATGAGCGGCAAGCAGCAAGCTAGCCGGTGTGCCCCCCGAGGGGGCGGCCAGAGCCGGGGATGGTGAGCCTGTGGTCCTGCCCACCAAGGAGGGAGGTGTGGGCACGCTCACAGAGGTGGGCTGACTGCTCTTCCTGTCCAGGGGCTGCTCCTGCCAGAGACAAAGGGACTGTCTCCCCACGACTGACCTTGCAGAGGGGGACTCAGCAAGAAGCCAAGCATGAGCTGTGGAGGCAGCAGGTGAAGGAGGGGCAATGACAGGACACAGTCGCAATCATTATTTTTGGCTGCACCAGGCAACATGTGGGACCTTAGTTCCCTGACTAAGGATCGAACCCCTGCTCCCCACCCTGCAGTAGAAACGTGGAGTCTTAACCACTGAACTGCCAGGGAAGTCCCTGCAATTATTCCACATGCTTGCTCCTTGCTGTGCCTGACTTCCCCATCACCCACTTGGTTAAGTTTGTTCCAGCCCCAAGCTGCCCTTCAATTTCATAACATAATACCAATGACTGCAATGATAATAGTAGGATCATGGGGAAGAGTTGAGGGGGTTGAATATTGCCCCTTCTCCAACCCCAAGAGATATATGTCTGTGTCCTAACCCTGGGACTTCTGAGTGTGGTGAAAGAGTCTTTGCAGGTTAATTAAGGGCTCTGAGGTGAGATCATCCTGGATTATCTGGATAGGCCCTAACTCCAGTGACAAGTGTCTTTATAAGAGACAGAGAGGAGGGAATTCCCTGGTGGTCCAGTGGTTGGGACTCCCTTGCTTTTCGTGGCTGAGGGCTGGCTTGGGTTCGATTCCTGGTTCAGGAACTAAGATCCTGAAAGCTACCATGCAGTCAAAAAAAAAAAAAAAACGAGTACACAGAGAGAAAGAAGAGGAGGCCCTGTGAAGACAGAGGCCGAGACTAGACGGTCGCCAAGGGACATCTAAACACTGGAAAACGAGAGGAACAGCTCTTCTCTAGAGCCTTCAGAGGAGCAGGGCCCTGCTGACACCCTGATTTGGGGCTTCCGGCCAGTAGGACAGTGAAGGAATAAATTTCTGTTGCCAGCCCGTCTGTGGCCATTTGTTACAGCAGCCACAAAAAGAGCCATGGGCTTTGGGGTTCAAATCCTGCCCCCCACTTACTAGCTTGTTCTGTTGGACATCCCTTTCATGCCTCAGTCTCCTCACCTGGAACGTGGGGACAATGATAATACCTGCTTCATAGAATTTTCATGTGAAAATTGAGTTGGTACATGAAAGATTATTTTAAAAGGGCATGATACTTTGTAAGTATCCAAAAATGGTTAGCTTTTTTTTTTCACTGCAGAGCTTGCAGGATCTTAGTTCCCCGGCCAGGGATTGAACCCTGGTCCCCTGAAGTGAAAGCAAGGAGTCCTAATTACTGCACCATCAGGGAAGTCCCTGTGAGCATTTATTAACTGCTTTGTCTTGCTGACATTTATGGCAACTGCGTGCTCTTTAATCCCCACCTTGGAGGCAGGGTTCCTGTGAGCGGTATCTCTGGAATCCCCAGTTGCTTCTCCCTGTTCCTCAGCTCCTGCAAATCGGACCCAGTGCTCCCCCAGTGAACCCAGGACAAACTTGGAGCTTATCAGCTCACCCCATGAGACTGTGTGGCCTGGTCCCCTGAGTGAACAAATGGAGGGATGGCTGGGTGAAATGCCAGGAAGAGTAGCTCACCCCTGATTCTCAGCCGAGACACCTCCAGCCCCGTTCTCAGTTCAGTTCAGTCGGTCGTGTCTCACCCTCCTTTGAATAATGTCACCCCCCGGGCTTCCAACACGTCCCAGGCCAGACCACGGCTGGGCAGGGCGGCACTCTGCTGACCCCTGGTGGCCGCAAGGACTAACACGCCGCCTTCCCACTTCCGGGCGGTTGGCTTGGAGCTGCTGCTGCTACTGCTGCTAAGTCACTCAGTCGTGTCCGACTCTGTGCGACCCCATAGACGGCAGCCCACCAGGCTCCCCCGTCCCCGGGATTCTCCAGGCAAGAACACTGGAGTGGGTTGCCATTTCCTTCTCCAATGCATGAAAGCAAAAAGTGAAAGTGAAGTCGCTCAGTCGTGTCCGACCCTCAGCGACCCCAATGGACTGCAGCCTTCCAGGCTCCTCTGTCCGTGGGATTTTCCAGGCAGGAGTACTGGAGTGGGGCGCCATTGGCTTGGAGCTAGCGAGCGCCTAGTACACGCTCCGTGCTGGCTGCAGCTTCTGGAACCGACGCTGATTAGATAGACTTTGTGTCAGCCCTGGAGTCCTCTCACCTCCTGGGGCAATCTTGAGCAGACTGCCATCTTGTCGCCCTGACTTTTAAGATATTCGGATCTCTTCTTTCCAGTTGCACTGTGCTAGGTTTGTTCTCATCCACCATCACTTTTCTCCCCACTCCAGGCTGTCTTATCGATTTCTCCTTTTGATTCAGGCTTCACAGCACTGTTACTGAATCTGTTTCTTTTTGCCTTAAGAAAGGGTTTTATTTTTGGCCGCACTGCCTGTGGAATTTTCCCAACCAGGGATTGAACCTATGCCTCCTGCATTAGAAGGGCAGAATCTTAACCAGTGGACTACCAGGGAAGTCTTGTAACTTAAAATTTTGGTCATCATGGATTTGGGGAGGCTGATTTTTTAAAACATGAATTGAAATAATTTTTTATCTTGATCTCTGATCCCTTGTCCCTTTAGATTTTGTATCTGAGGCAAATGCCTGACTCACCTCATCCTGGTTTCTTGATATCATGTCCCCAGGGAGGTCTTCCCAAGCATCCCAAGTAACAGCTCTGCTCCCCCAAATTCACATCCTCCTTAATGTCTTATCTGTGCCCGACATTAAGACATACATTCATTTCTTGGACTGTTTTCTGTGTCTGTTCCACTAGGGGTCAGATCCCAGCTTTGTCCCTGAGGGACTGGCACAGAGTAAATGCTCAGGAAACATGTGCTAAATGGGTGAATACAATGTAAAGGAGTAATAGACAGAAAAACGCTGTTGAAGAGAATGCTTTTTTCTTCGAAAGCAAAGGAGTTCATCTTGGTCTGGGTGGGGGAGGGGTGACTTTCCCAAGGAAGAGTCTGGGGAACTGAATCTAAAGGTTACTCAGGGAGTTAGCAAGGAAGGGTGGACAGTGTCTAGAGAGAATAGCACCCGTGGTCGGCAGGGCCCTGAGGAGTCAGAAGGCTGGACTGCAGGCTGCAAGGTGAGCCTCCCTGGGAGGCTGAAGAGTTGGCTTCTGACGGTGCTGGGGAGCCCCAGAAGGTGTCAAGAGAGGGGTGGCAGGGACAGGTATGTTTTGAAAGCTCACTCTGGTTGCCACAGAGAGATGGAAGGGAGGGGGTGAAACTGGAGGCTGGGAGACCAGGAAGGAGGTCAAGGAGGGGGCTGGTGAGATTCAATCAGGATGGTGGCAGAAAATGAGGCAAGTGGTAGGGTGAGAGCCACGTGGAAGGTGAAACAGAACTTGGGGCGGCCTGATGGGAGACAGTAATACCCTATGGAGGTCTTCAGGGTCTCTGGCTCAAGAGGGGAGCGGGGGCGAGGATGAAAGGGATTGGGAGTCTGGCTGTGTTATGCACAGGAGAGTCAGCGAGCAGTGTCACAGACAAGTGGCAGGAATGCGGTTCTCAGAGCAGAGGTTTGCACTGGAGTTGGCTGAGCGCCAAAGAGTTGATGGTCTAGAGCTGTGGTGCTGGAGAAGACTCTTGAGAGTCCCTTGGACTACAAGATTAAACTGGTCCATCCTAAAGGAAATCAGTCCTGAATATTCATTGGAAGGAATAGTCCAATATCCCAAAGCTGAAGCTCCAATACTTTGGCCACGTGATGCAAAGAGCCAACTCATAGGAAAATACTCTGATGCCGGGAAAGACTGAAGGTAGAAAAGGATGACAGAGGGTGAGATGGTTGGATGGCAACACCGACTCGATGGACATGAGTTTGAGCAAGCTCCGGGAGATGGTGAAGGATAGGGAGGCCTAGTGTGTTGCGGTCCATGGGGTCGCAGAGTTGGACACGACTGAACGACTGAACACCACCACCACGTGGGAGGCGCTGGCTTAGAGACCGAGGGGAAGGCTTCCCAGGTGGCGCCAGTGGTGAAGAACCTGCCTGCCAGTGCAGCAGGAGACGTGGGTTCTGTCCCTTGGTTTGGAACATACTGTGGAGGAGGAAATGGCAACCCACTCCGGTATTCTTGCCTGAAAAATCCCACGGACAGAGAGGCTGGTGGGCTACATCCAGTCCATCGGGTCACAGAGTCGGTCATGACTGAGTGTGCACAAGCTTAAGCAAGGGCAAGGCTGAAACTGACTGTCGAGTTCTGCAGACAGAAGTCCTGTTATGTTCGAGGCACCTGCTTGATGCTGAGACACATACAGGGAAGCCACAGGCCCTGCCCCCCAAAGCGCTCCACTGTGGGTGGATGGTGGCTGAGAGGTGTTAAATGTGCAAGTACATGGCACTTGAACATCAAAAACCAGAGACAAAGACGGGCTTATGACGTCAGTGCGCATATTGAGTGCCAACTGTATACTGTAGAAACTTTTAAAAAGCAAATGCTGGGGCCATGCTGCCACTGCAGGGGACACAGGTTCGATCCCCGGTGGGGGAGCTAAAATCTCGCCTGCTGTCTGCGTGGCCAAAAAAACAAAGAACAAATGTTGAAGACTTTCTGGGAGTCACATAAATTGCCATAGCAAGTCAGTAGTTGTTGGGTCCATCAATGGGTAAAAGGGCCTGGGAATGATTTCTAGAGGAAGACTGGCTTTGAAGGTCGGGTGAGGATGTGATGGGCAGTGCTGAGATTTGGGGGCGTGAGGAATAGAAGGCATTTCAGGCAGAGGAAACAGTGCAAACAAAGCCTTGCAAGTTGGAAGCAACCAAGTGCATCGGGAGAACGCAAATGACTCAGACAGAAGCTGGAGTCTTGACTGGAGGACGGGGAGAGGGCGGGCTGGGGCCAGAGGGGGCGCCCCTGGCTGGCCTGCGCTCAGGGGCTGCTGGCTCCTGCTGACTGGCAGCCTGGGGCTGGAGCGCTGGGGCTGGAGTTGTGATCCAGGACTGTGCCTGCCTCAGGCAGGGGAGGGGAGAGGCATCTCTCAGGGTGACTAGTCCCTACTACTGCCGTAGGTAAAGCAAAGCCAGGTCCTCTGAGGTAACTTCTTGGTTTAAAGACTGAGGGCTGGGAGCCATTTAAGGCGTGAGAGTGTCCATCGGAGGCCAGGGGAGCCAGAATTAGGACCTGGGCCAGAATGGACGTGGTGGCTGAAGGTGGCATCCAGGAGGTGACTGAGGGGGCTGTGGAGGGGAGAGCACGGGGCAGAGTGAGCCTGAGTGGCGGAGGCATCTCTGAGGCACTGTCCTGAGGTTCACGTCCCTGGATCACCTGGGAGTAAACCCTGGACCCCAACCCAGAGCCACCGGCGTGGCCTCAGCTCAGACAGGGAAGGGCACCAGCTGCAGATGCCGCTGGTGTGTGGCCTGCTGGGCGCCCCCGTGGCCACCGGGCTCTGTGGGTAGTGCCTGGCCTGATGACCTAAACTGTGGGGGCAACCAGCAGCAAGATCTGGGAAAGGCAGATCCCTGAGCTCGTGTTCAAGTTGTGTCTGGCTCTTTATGATCCCACGGACTGGGGCCCACCAGGCTCCTCTGTCCTGGATTCTCCAGGCAAGACTACTAGAGCAGCCTGCGAGTCCCTCCTCCAGAGAATCTTCTCGACTCAGGGAAGGCGAGCTCTTTACCGCTGTGCCACGAGGGAAGCCTGGGTCACTTGGCTGGAAAGGCAAGGCAAGGAGGCCAGGGCTGGCGGGGGCTCCCGGCAGCAGTCCTGGGGGTGAAGGGGAAAGGTGCCCGCCGCTCCCACGGGCCTCGGCTCTGCTGGAGAAGCCTTCCTCCTGGGGCGCTGGGGGAGCCCCCGTGCCCGTGGCCAGAGGCCCCCGCACTCCTCCTGGTGGGCGGCTGCTGCAGCCAGTGCCCCCACGGGGCCTGCCCGGTGGGCGCACGCCCAGGGGCCAGGGAGGGGCCGCCTTCATCTCTCTCTCAGGTTTGGTTTTTTACAAGATTGATTTATTAACTATGATACATATCACGTAAGGCCTTTTCAGTTTTGTACACCATTCCCATTGAGACAAGTACAATACTTTGTAGCAAATACATGATTTTAAAAAACAAAGCCAGATGGAGAACACCTCAGTCAGAGATGCTCAGCCTCTGTTGACGGCTGACCATGCACTAATCAGGTTGGAGCCTCAAAAAACCCACGATGTGTTAAAAAAAAGTCTGCAAATTAAGCAAACATTCCTAACGCCAACTAGAGGATGTCCTGGTTAAAGCCCCTAAAATACAAAGAAATAATTGTTATACTTTCTTTACATACAGTTCTCCACTTTTGCTGCGAAACAGAATTTTGGGCATACAGCCAGACTACTAACACATTTCAATACCATTAATGTTCCCCCTCCCTACCCTCAGGAAACTCAAAATATTTGTTAATCCAACATATATAAAGATCATTTAACATGTGAAAATACAAGTACCAGAAAAATAAGCTGGCAGCAGCACTATTCCAAATTTTCAAACAAGTTTTATTCCCATACAATTCAGACTTTTTTTAATGTACACAGGGAACATGATTCTTCTTAATGCAAACAATAATTTACGCCCTGTCTCGACTACACGAGGTGTAACATCACTGTTGTTGGAGTTGGCCGAGGCGGGCTCTTGGGCAGGAGGCGCAAGCAGTCACCTCGGAGCTTCGAGGAGTCTGCAGTCAGCAGCCGGTGGAAAGATGGTTCCGAGAGTGGACAGGACGTTGGTGCAGGCCCCTCCCCGCCCCAGGCCTTCTGCCATGGGATCACCAGATGTGACCTAGGTTTCCAGCACACACGACTCAGTCGTCCTTTCACCTAAGCATGAATGAGCAGCTTGAACCTGCCAAGCAACAGGAGGGCAAAACCTCCACCCACCGTCTGCGGGAATCAAGCCCCTGGGGCGAGCGCCGTGGCTGTCCCCAGCGGGCAGCCCAAGTCCCTGGAGCCGCTGCCTCCTGGGAAGGCAGCCACTGGCCAAGCACAACAGCCCCCAAGCAGTGTGGATCTCCTTGTAGGAGGGGACGGATGAGGGTGCGAGTGGAGAGGAGCTCGGATCACAAGTGCTGCAGGGAACTGGCTTGACCTCCCGGCCTGGGGGCAGGCAGCCCGCCAGGGCTGCCCCCTCCACAGGCAACTGAGGCGCAGGGACGAGCAGAGGCGAGCTCTCCAGCCCCTTCTGGCCAGCATGCTGCTCTGAGGAGGTCACCCTCTGCCCACTCTGGCCAAGATACAGCCTGCTAGAACCGCACCTGCAGCACGCGTTCAGCCTGGAGGAAACCTGGGGAACAGCATTTTAGCATTCCTCCTTGAAAAGTCAAGTGTTGGGAAGAACTCGACAGAATGCGGGGACAAATGCAGTGATAACCACATGCAACACAGCCAAGAACTGAGGGCAAACCCACAAGCCACGGCCTTGACCTTGGACCACTTCCTCCCGCGAAGCCTCCCTCCAGAGGCAGCCTGACACTCAGCCAGGGGTATCTACTTCTGGCCTTGGGTCTGTACCTTCAGGGATCTGAAGAACACTGGGCAGGGAAAAGCTTCCGGGCACCCCCCTATTTCACAAGCCCTGTGTCTCCACCGCCAGGCTTTCCCAGTTTGGCCAAGGCAGTAACATCTGCCCCGCCCTCAATTCCTGAAGTTGTGGTGCCACTTGCATGAGAATGACCTGCGGAAGAACTTTCTAGAGCTCAGCACACTAGATAAATGGGTGGGGTGTGCAGAGTTCCAGTTAAGGTCGGCCTGCCCCCGCACACACCCACTCTCCTTCATGGGTCCCCCTCCAAGTGCCCATTTGGTCCAAATACCAACCACTCCCTGCCCCCCAACTAGCACTGCTGATGGTGGGAATGCCAACTCAGAACAATTGAGAAATGTCCTCCAAGCCCAAGCCAGCCTGAGAAGCAGAAATGAGAATTAGCAAAGGAGACAGAGAGGAACCCCTGGAACTTCCTGTCCGTGGCTCTCTGGGGAACGAGCCACCAGTCCCCACCTGCGGTTAAAGCCCTGGCAGGATTCCGGGTGCAGGTCTGAGGGGCCCCTGCAGCCGCTGGGCTGGCTAGCAGGGGGCGCTGTGGGACCGGCGGCGACCCTGTGGAGCCGTGGAAGCCTGGTCTCCGCTACTCCCACAAGGGCTAAGGGTGCAAAGCACAGGCGCCCACCCTTACTGTGCCTTCTTTCAGAAAAGTTACCTACCACTTGGAGAACTGTGGTCTCAGGGAGGGGTGGCGTGGGAAGGTAGGACAGTTGGGGGCTTGTCTCAGTTCCTGGTGCAGAGCCAAGGTTGCAGGTGGCGGTGTGGTCCAGGGTGCCAACAGAGGTGGGAAGGAAGCAGGCCTCTTCTGCTTTAGCTGATACATGGGACAGTGGTCCCAGGCCACTCTCAAGGCTTCCCTTCCACCCCCACCCAATACCTTGCCGGGCTGCCTGGGAATGAGTGAGCATGACCTAGAAGGCTGGGATTTGTCAACGGAGTCATGTGCACACCTGCCTGGGACTCAGCACTGGGGCAGCTGCAGGGCCAGAGAAGCAGGAGTCTGCCGACCTCAAGTCAAAACTAAGCAACGTCCCCCTCCTGCCGAGCCCCGACCCAGAAGCATCAGACACAGACCTGCCAGAAGAGAAGACCTGGATCCGACATTTATGTAAGACGTTCATGTACCTTAGGTTTTCTGACTTGTGTCCTTAAGGAGGCGGTAAAACGTGCAGGGGACATGTAGTTTTTCCAAGCACCTTATTTTGCCGTACAAGAACTAGAGACAGTGCGACATCCAGCTTATCCAGAGGAAGAGTTGGTGAGCACAGGGCCTGGCCCGCCCTCCAACAGCCAGTGGGAAGCGTCTGGGACCAGGGGTGGCCGAGACTGTTCTGAGGCCTCTCTCACTTTGTCAGGCGGCCTCGAACACACCACAGGTGCTGCTTCTTAAAGTGCAAAGAGACCCCCGGAGGACTGTGCGGCAGGTGGGCCTCCACCCCACGCCCCCATGCCCAGGGTACCTTAGTCAGGCTTCTCCACTGCGGAGGCACTGCCCAGCCACGGGACAGGGGCAGCGTATCTGTAGCAGCCTTAGCAGTGTCGCTGTTTG
>SJXQ01012796.1:411880-441313 GCA_006408695.1 Aepyceros melampus | reverse complement strand
AGCAGGTTTGCGGGGCGGATGCTTCTGTTTGCTAACAGGAGTCGAACACTCTCTCCTCCTCGGCCACCCAGCCAGCACCCTTGGCTGTGGGGCCGTGTGGCAGCAGCACCCAGGGGCTCCACCGGCGGTGGCGTCTGCCTTGAAAGGCTGTGGCCTTACCTTGATCAAACTGTCTCTGCAGACTCTCCATCTCTGACTTGTTCCCGCTGACCCGGTAGATACCTTCAGTGCTCAGCCCTGGGGAGAAACAGGCGTGAGCCTTAGGAGCAGGAAGTGGTGAGCAGAGCAGGAGCGGGATGGGCTTGATGGGAGACATGGGGGGTCCACGAGGCCCCCCTGGGGCGAGGGCACTCGTCTTGCCTCGGTGCCTCAGCCCACTCCTGCCCTTTTTCTTTCTCACTTTGAAGTTTACAAATATTTGTTTTTTTGTAAAAACTAAAATAATACAGAAACACATCAGACAAAGGTAACATCTGTCCACATTTTGATATATACCTTGGAATTTTAACTTTAATAAAATAGAGATAATACTGTTTTAACCCACCCTTTTCACTTACAAACTATATTGTGAACCTAACCATTAAATATTCTTTTATAACTAATTTTAAAGATAACACAGTATACAACAACTTAAAAATCATTTACTGTTAATCCTTTAGGTTTTTCCAGAAGTCCAGTGTGTATTTCTTACTTTGTGAATTTTCTATTCATGTTTTTGTTCATTTTCAAATAGAGTGGTTCTCCTCATTTTGTACTTAATATTAAGGAACTATGTTAATGTTTTATAGCTTTACATTTCCCTTTCATTATCTGTCTTCTGATTTTGTGTATTGAATTTTCTTTGATGTACATAATTTAAAAATGTTAGGTTTTTCAAGACCAATCCGCTTTTTTATGATGTCTTCATTTGTTTTTATGGTTACAGTGGGTTTTCCTGTTCCTTTTGGAACTTACTTGGTGTACAGTGTTAGGTAAGAGAAAAAAAAAAGACCAGTAAAATTGTACAGTGTTAGGTAAGAGAAAAAAAAAGACCAGTAAAATTCAACTAAATAACAATGTAGGAGGAGATAAAGTTCCCAGGGAAAGTGGCCTCCCTCCACCCCTCCACACAGGAAGCACCATGCAGCTTGCACTGGACTCCAGGCGCTGTCGGTCAGCTTGGCTCTCCCTCTCTTCAGGAAGGAAAGTCCACTCTGCACCCGAGACCGTGGTCTAAAGGACAACGGTCAAACCAGCCTGGTGTCCTTGCTGGAGCTCACGGTCTGAGCGACCCTGACAAGCTGGCGGGGCACGTGGAAGCATCCTAGCGCCAGGGCTGCATGCCAGCGGCCAGTGCAGAGCGGACCAGTGCAGAGCGCCGTAACTGACGCTGCAGGAGAGGCACCCGCTGGGCGAGACGAAAGCAGTCAGTCAGTTTCTGGGGCCCCAGACTGGTGGCGGGTGAACTCTGAAGATCATCGAAACAAAAGTCATCATTCCTTGGCCTAAAAGCTGTTAACTGCACATGGGCCCTTTCACCCGAGAGACAAAGGCATTACCGGACCGGCCTCAAGGACACCCTACCGAGCAACGACTTGCTACCAAGAAGCCCCATCGCTGCACGCCTCCCTCTGGGAGAAAACGTTTCCGGTGTGGCTGCCATGCTGTGCACTGGGCTACACGCTCCCTGCAGCCACCACTCATTTAACGATGATGCCATCGAATCCTCAACCCTTTATCGTGGGAGCTACTGGATGAAGAGAGAACACAGATGAGAGAAGTGGGGTTCGGAAAGGGGAAGTCCTTGGCCTAAATTGCACAGCTGCTAAGAGGCGGCCGCATGGTCTCAGTCCAGGGCCCCCACACTATTCAGAAGGGGCTTGCCATTTAACCCCCATCAGGCTGGTGTCCAGACCACAGCCGCCTCTGCCCCCACCCTCTGGAGAAACCCCACATCTCTGTGAAGCCCACAGGCCCTCAGTATTCTGGGCAGCTTTTGAGATGGTCCATGCCCTCCAGAAGTCAGAGTTTAGAATGGCCCCTGCTCACCATCCACAGTTGGTAATCTATAGTAATTCTCTTTCCTCAGTGACTTTTCTACACTATTCTCAGATACTTAAACTTTCTACCTATGGCACATCTCAGGCACATCACACGTCACATGCTTCAACATGAAATCATCCACATTTTGACAAGCCCTGGGTATGTGTCAACAGGTTCAAATCTTCACCCTCTAGGTTGACAAGAAATCACTATACTTTTCCCTTTATCTGAGTATCAGCTCCTTTCAAATACAAAGAAAACAACAGTACAAACGTGGGAGCCTCAAAAGTCCTCACGGACATGTCCACAGTGCCTGCGCCCCAGCATGGAGAGGAGCTCTCTGAACGGCAGTGATAAGATCTTGACAGCCTCAGTCCACTTACAATCTCTGGCAACCTGCGCACAGGAATCCTCGGCACTGTTTCCTAATGGCCACCTGCCCGGTATCACAGGGCTGAAAACACTGCAAATTAGCTATCTGGAGACCATCAGAGGTGCAGGCCCGCTGAAACGTCACTGGATGGATGATCAGAAAAATGGAAGTGCCTGCAAACGCAAGGCTAGCCCCTCAGCACCAGCTAATCACCACCTCAGTATCTCCTGTAATCTGGACACACGCTTCTGTTATGAAACCCTACTTTAAAACAGCAATTCTGCCACCGACCTATACAACAACATGGCATAACTGAGGAAAGGTATCATTTGCCTGGCCAGAACAATTGTTCACAGCTATTCATTAGACATCAATAAAATAAAAACAGAAACCTCAGAGCAGACGGCCAACTGCCAGTGAAACAGAGGGCAAGCGGCACAGGGGAGAACCTGGAGGCTGGGCAGAGTGAGGCAGCTCGCCAAGGACCCAGAGGCCAGAGCAGGAGAAGGGCTAGGGCCTGGAGCAGACCCGTACACAGAGATGCTGGATCCCGAGCAGTGTGCACCCGGGGACCCAGAGACCCACCCAGAAACACGCCGGGGCTGGCTCTGGCTCACGCCTGCCGGCAGAGCAGTGCCTCCTTGCCATAGGCCTGGTCCATGGCCAGAGGTCAACTGAGAAAGCTTCAGCCGTAAGCTCTGAGGCATCTCTACCTACCAGGCATCTCCAAAGACCCAGTATCTCGGGAACAGGCCCTACTTCTTTCTTCTTCTTTTTTAACTGAGCTCCACTGGTTTCTCTGGGAATCTTTTAATCTTGTGTGAATAAAACAAGAGAAAGTTCGGAACCGCCAAGGTTGCTGTCTTCAAAAACCTAACAATTTCTATGAAGAATAGTTTTGTTCTAATGACTCTAGAGAATAGAGCTACGACTAGAATGGGAATGACGGGAAGGCAAATAGTCTCTCAATACATAATCTTAGCTACAGCTGCCACTCATTATGAAGGGCCAGAACTCTTGAACTCCCTCATTGGACAGCCATCTGTTTGGGATGCTACTTGTTTTTTTAGAAAGATTAATACCTGGTCTAAGAAGACAGTCAGTAATGACCAACCATTTACTCAGTGCTTACTACATGTGAGGCACAAAATGCTGAGTCCTCACCATGCACTTCTACATGGGTTCTCACAACATCCCCTTCAGGGAGAAGATTACTAATCTCATTTTACAGATGGCAATGCAGAGGCTAAGAGGTAAAGTAATACTTGCAAGGTCAGAGAGCTAGCAAATTACAATCTGAAGCCCATGTGCTTCCGGAGCCTGAGTTCTTTTACTGTGGTGTTTTAAATCATGCACTTTCAAACCTGAGCATGCAGCAGAATCAGGGCTCGTTATAATCTAGATTACAGGCTGCTGCACCTCTAGGGTTTCGGATTCTGTTGGTTGGGGGCAGGCCCCAAGAATCTGCACTGCTGACATGCTCCCAGGTGATGCTGCTGCTGCTGGCTAGGGAATCGTTCTTTGAGGACCCCTGTCGCTCTAGAAGACGGGACAGGTCTCCAAGTCCCTCCAACTCTTAAAAAAATCTATGATTCAAGAATATTTGGGGGGGAGAGAATACACAAGGGAAAATAAACACCAGAGACTAGGAATTTAGCATTACCAAAAAGTATTAAAATTAGTGCCTTTTATTGTAAACAAGGTTTTCACACATTATTTAAACCATGGCCACGTGATTTTTCAAAAGAATATTAAAAAAATAAAGAGAAAAACAGCAAAGAGGCCTTATTTTTTTCTTTCAGTATTTACTGAGCACCCAATCTGGCAGATGAGCTCTTTTACAGAGCTGCAAGCCATGGTCCTCCTCAAAAGTATTTCACCAACAAAAGGCTAGTTCAGTTCAGTCGCTCAGTCGTGTCCAACTCTTTGTGACCCTGTGGACTGTTGCACGCCAGGCTTCCCTGTCCATCACCAACTCCTGGATCCTACACAAACTCATGTCCGAGTCAGTGATGCTACAGAACCTTCTAGAGGACCCACCAGCGGCAGCCATGAGGCGCTCCCCACGGGCTAAAACGTGGCCTCTTTTACTCCTGACCGCCCCGTCCCAGTGGCTGAGGTGCCTACGGCACGTGGCACACTAGGGGCACCAGCGAAGTGGACAAGGGACTTGCAAGAGCTTGGAGACAGGGGGGAGACTCCACCTTCTGCTCTGGTATGTGTCCCATTTTCTGAAATGGGCAAGCAACTCTTCATTCCTGGATCCCAAGTAATGCTGCTCAGCACCGGCGCTCTGGGCCTCAAGTCTTGCGGTACTCCCCCCGGCCAGGCTTTCAGCCCTGCTCACACACCCCAGGACTCAGTTCCTCCTGAGTTTCCTTTCTAGCAACAAATCAATACTTCCTCCAAGACAAACTCTGACTTGTTTATTTTTCACTTTCTATATTTAGAAATAAAACTCAGCACTTTAGTCCCTAAAAAAAAAAAAAAAAAATCAGTGCTGCCAGTGCTCTAAAATGCCCCACAGCAGACAGGCTGTAACTACTAGAGGGCAAGTCGCCTGTTAAGGAAATGCAGCTGATAGGCCATTCTCTTCTTTCACGTGTCCAAGAGGTAAGCCTCGGGCAGGCTAAGTTTCAAGGCCAGAGGACTGCTGAGAACTCAGGGAGAGAAAGGAACCCCACCTCGAGCATCAAGTCCAAACTGTCTTGAAGAGGCTGACCTCTCTAACCAGAGTAAGAAGGCCCCGCTCTGGGTCAAATGCCAACAGCATCTCTACAGCCTATCTCCTTTTGAGGCTCCCACTGCAGCACCCCCACCACGATGGAGGGTGAAAGGGCTGGGGTGAGGCTGAGCATCTAGGCTGGAAGCCACTTACTAGCACTGAGACCCTGGGTGACCGTGCTTCCATTGCCTTCTCTGCACCACACAGGTGAGTGTAATGAAGTCTTGGCACAGGGCTAAGGGAGGAGCTATGGTCTAACGATCTAAGGAACCCGAGTGGTCTAAGTGGAAAAGCAAGCTGGCAAGTGGAGGACACCTGAGTTGTGCCATCGGGGGGGGATTCCGGATGCCGACTCTTAACTTCTGCTCCTCTGAGTCTATGATGGATTAACTTCACCTTCAGAGACTACTGCAAGGAATAAATAAGATAACTTATGTAAAGCCCACTGTATAATGCCTGCCTTTTTTCTTCTTTACGTTCTAACAAGCTGCAACAGCAGCAGCCATCTGTAGGCATGGCCTGCTCTAAGCACCCAGCCTGCTGGCAGACAAATAAGAAAACATGCACTGGCTTCTTTCCTCAAACATTTTTCCTTTAAATATTCAAATAGAATTTTTTAATAGCACAAAGTTACACGTACTTTCACAATATATTACAATTGTTTTTTTAGTAGAGAAATTAAGATTTTTAGTTGAAGTTTCAATACCTAGTATTTTTTATTAATCGTCTATTTTATACACAGTGGTTGTACACACGTCAGTCCCGATCTCCCACTTCATCTCAGTCGCTTTTCCCCCTTGGTGTCCATACATTTGTTCTTTACATCTGTGTCTCTGTTTCTACTGTGCAAATAGGTTCATCCATCCTATTTTTCTAGATTAAATATACACATTAATACATGATATTTGTTTTTGTCTTTCTGGTTTACTTCATTCTGTGTAAGTCTCTACGCATGTGATCTCAGTTTTGATCCAGGCTCTCTCATAGCTGCTGGGTGACTGGGAAAAACCATCAACCTCTCTAAGCCTCGGGTTTCTCATCAAAAATGGGGCTGTTTACGAATGACTATGCTTCATGGCAAATAGATGGGGAAACAGTGGAAACAGTGTCAGACTTTATTTTTTGGGGCTCCAAAATCACTGCAGATGGTGACTGCAGCCATGAAATTAAAAGATGTTTACTCCTTGGAAGGAAAGTTATGACCAACCTAGATAGCATATTCAAAAGCAGAGACATTACTTTGCCAACAAAGGTCCGTCTAGTCAAGGCTATGGTTTTTCCTGTGGTCATGTATGGATGTGAGAGTTGGACTGTGAAGAAAGCAGAGTGCCGAAGAACTGATGCTTTTGAACTGTGGTGTTGGAGAAGACTTTTGAGAGTCTCTTGGAGTGCAAGGAGATCCAACCAGTCCATCCTAAAGGAGACCAGTCCTGGTTGTTCATTGGAAGCACTGATGTTAAAGCTGAAACTTCAGTACTTTGGCCACCTCATGAGAAGAGTTGACTCACTGGAAAAGATTCTGATGCTGGGAGGGACTGGCAGCAGGAGGAGAAGGGGACGACCAAGGATGAGATGGCTGTATGGCATCACCGACTCGATGGACACGAGTTTGAGTGAACTCTGGGAGATGGTGATGGACAGGGAGGCCTGGCGCGCTGCGATTCACGGGGTCGCAAAGAGTCAAACAAGACTGAGCGACTGAACTGAATTGAGATGTTGTGCATATTCAGATTACAGGTATGAAGAGCAAGTAATACAAATAGCTGGCACACTGAAATAATGATGATAATTAAACAATAACAGTTAACTTTTGCTGAGGGCTTATTACGTGCCAGGCACTTTCTTCAGCTCTTCACTAGAATCATCACGGTGAATCCACCCAGTAATTCTCTGAGGTAAATAGTATTATTTTTATCCCCATTTTACAGAGAGCAGATAGCAGCTCAGAGAGGCCAAGTCCAAGGTCAGAGAGCTGGGTGTGTGGTGGAGGTCAGCTCTGCGCTGGCTCACTCGTCTTGGCTGATTGTGTATTTAATGCTGGGCTCCTCCCTCCCATGTTAACTCCCTATTCCCTTATCCTTTAAATATCACGTGTTGGCTTTACCCTGTAAATGCCGGGTTCGTTCCTGTTCCTCCCTTGCTCACTCAGGCGCACTCATCTCCTCCCTCACACCCCTCAGTGTTCTCATCTGTCAGCCGGAGGAGCAGGGAGAGGCAGAGAAGAGACGCTGCCTGCTCTCTGACCGACGGCGGCCAGTGGACGGTGTCCGCGCTCTCCTCCTCCTGAAGCTCCGCTACTGGCCACGGTGAGGCAGCCCTGCGGGCTCCCATGTGCCTTCCTGGTTTGGATGCGCCTGGAATGCTCTTCTGCTCCCTCAACACTAAGGTCACCCTGGCCCCTCCAGTGCCCCTCTGTTAAGCTGTCTTCCCTGGGCAATTCCCTCATCAATCAAGATCTGTTTCTGGCAATGCCACTCCTCCTTCTTCCCCCTGACAGAATGCCACCAGCGCTCTATTATGACAGCCTGGCCGGGCGTCAGCCCCACAACCGGGCACCGTGGTGCTATAAATTTCCAGCGCCACTGTATATACACACAGCCGTGCCATAAATCTCGAGGCTGAGGAAGAAGGGAGAGAAGAGACCTGGAGGGGAAAAGATGAAAATATCACACCAGGTCTGGGGCATCATATGGCTCTGGCATCTGGCTGATCCTCTGTAAGCTGCCCGGGCACTTACTGTCAGTCACTGTGAAGGAGGGCTTCTGGGCCCTGCTCTGAGCCCGCCAAGGGGCTCGGTCCCTCACTTTCAAGATGCACACCGCAACAGATGTGTTTCAGAAAACCACCGTGACGAAGTCAGCCTTAGGCCAGCCCAGAGTGGATACTGCTGGTTCTGGGCAGCCTAGGATGGAGGGGGAGAGGACTGTGACCTAGAATTGAGGGGAGCAGAGTGGACTCTGCAAGGCAGTCACCGATATTCAAAGCCAGGAGCAGCTGGGAGCCCCAGCCCTCACGCCCCTCAAGCCCAGTGGCATCGGGGACAGCAGCGTGACTCGAGGTGAGCTAGTGCCGCCCCAGTGCGGAGCTGGGGCTGCGGGTGGGGCGGGGGTCCTCACTGACCCAACACCGAGCCACCAACAGAGAAACAGTTGCGCTAATGAACAGGTACATACAACCCACCACCACCTCCTCCACGCAAACAGCCGCCACTCCACAGCAGGGCCCCGGCAGACTCCTCGTAAGCATTAACGAGGGCACAGGTGAGCTCTCTCGGGTTCCTGATTCTCACCAAGTCATGAAAGGTTCAAAGATGGCACCCATCACAGCCCAGAGGCCCTCCTTTCCTGGCCTCCTTCCTCACTAAGAAAGGACACTTCATAGGTTAGAAGCCTATATGTAACACTGGCAGAGAATCTGATCGCGGTCCCGCCAGCCTACAGTCCTTGCACTCTGTGTCTAGGATACAACACAAAGCTGTCCACATGTGGCCTGGGGGGCCCGCACCACACCCGATTCTGCTGCCCCCCACCCAACGCCCATCACACTGGCCCTTCAAGGCCTCCTGGTGTGACCCCCCTCAACTGCCTTGGAGACTGCCTCCACTTTTTGGACTGGTTAAACCCTGTTCCCTCAGAGGTCTCCCCTGACCCCCAGGTTAAGTCAGTTAGGAGAATAAAACTGCTTATATTATGCAACACATATATTGGGCCAGGCCGTGACTAGCATTTCACACACATGATCTCCGCGACCCTCACAGTGGCCCTGTGAGCTGTATCCTACTATTACGACTACTCCCATCCGGCTTCAGAGCCCGGGTCTAACCACTGCACCTACTATCCGCACACTTTCTCTATACAGCATTGGGTACAACTTGAAAGTCGCTGGACAGCTGTATGACTGCTGAATGTCGGGCCTCCGAGGAGATCAGGGCATGTGTTTCCCTTCTGTGTACTTGGACTTGGCACAGTAACTCGTGCCTGGAGAAAGCATTCGGTAACTGTCCAGAGAGAGGAGAAAGGAGGGAAACCTGCTGATAACAAAAGTGCAGTTTCTCTGGCTGAAGATAGGGAGGAATGGATAAGGCTGTTTGCTCTTGACCAGCCTCGTGCTTCAAGGCATCCTGGCAGGCCCTCCCTGCTCACGGATACAGGAGAGAGAAAGTCTGAGGCCTGGCTAGCACGGAGAAGTGCATCCCAGACTAGGCACCCCGTGCCCGCCTGCCTTTGTGGGCTGTTCTCCTGCCTTTGCCGCTCCCTAGAGAAGCTGAGGGGACCGAGTGAATTCCTGCGCTCTCCAGTGTAAGCCATCGTGGTCTCCTCATCTGGGCCACTCACTTTTACAGATCAGGTCAGTGGCATGGCTTTGGCTGGGACCCCTACAAGAGGGCTGCGCCTCTTCCTGGGAGCTAGACAGAAGCCCCCCACCCCCCACCACGCACACACGTGCACCACTAGGGGAGAAGGGGGAGCGAGAGCGTGGGTGCTGCTCCTAGGGCCGCCCTCAGCACGGCCTGCTGGCACACGCGGCTTCCACTCATCCCGCTGCCTCCTGGTGAAGGGCAGAGGGGCCTGTCCACCGAGGTGCACCGCTGAATGGAGGGAAAGGGTGGTGAACAGCCAGGCAAGGCAGGCCTGCTGGAACTGTCTCAGGGAGCTGGGCTTCCACCCAGATCATGCCTGTCTTGGATGGAAGGGCAGGACTACTCTGTGAAACAGGCTTTGCTTCTCTTTGGCTGCTTGGCTCCCCAGGCAGCTTGCCAGGGCATGCTGTTCCCATCAGGGCACTGGGTCCCGAGGAAATCCGCGAGCACTGCCGAGTCACAGCCACGTGAACTCTGCTTATCTGGAAGAGCCCAAAGTGGAGCTGACTGCCTGCCTTTATGGCGAGGAGGCATGTTTGGAATGCAAATGACTTGTGTTTAACTTTAAGCAAGGAGAAACCAGGAGGGTGGTGAGACACGGGCACATGGGGAACAGTCATGGCGAAAGCTTCGTCTTAGAGCTATCTGGATAATGAGAAAGCACAGCCAACAAACCCGGAGTTATCGGGGCAGGGAAAGGGTTGAGGAACACAGAAGCCCCATAAAATCACAGCACATGCACCACATACCTCATATTTTAGCACTTTATCATCAATTCAAAGCAGCATAAATATGGCAATTACTCACATAAAGCCTGTTGGTGTGTTCAAGCTGTAACTGCACCTATTAAACTGTTA
The DNA here is from genome assembly GCA_006408695.1 of Aepyceros melampus. NCBI lineage: Eukaryota > Metazoa > Chordata > Mammalia > Artiodactyla > Bovidae > Aepyceros > Aepyceros melampus. The sequence goes on along the minus strand of SJXQ01012796.1, from coordinate 430,976 downwards.
TAGTGATAGATGGGAGGATCTCTACTGAAATTAGCCGCCTTTTTTGCAAGACAGAATTACAGAGATCCAGGCTGACTGCAGCAAAATAACTAGATTTAACAGCTCTAGACCCGCCAATTCTCTTCCACGAGAGCTGGAGAAAGTGTCTATGATAAATATGGAGGGAAATATGAAAGTTTTAGGGCAGCTGTTTCCCAAGTGGGAAGAACTTGGTAAAACGTGAATTTGTTCGGTCTGATGCTATAAAGCTCACAGCTTTACCCACCCGAGCACAGACGGAAGGGCTGGAATGTGGGTCCTTTCCACTGACGGCTCTAGGTGGCCTCTGCCCAGAGGCCTCCAGGGTTTCTGTTTCCTCTCTTCTGTGAGATGAACAATGTCCTCTAAGTCACAGGAGAAAAGCTGAGAGAGGCAGGTGCCGTAGGGAGACAGAGCAGAGTGCTCCCCACCCTGGCGATAGGCACTGGCCCGGGGCTGGGCTCCCCCTCCTGCTCCTTCCCAGCCTGAGGCCACTGGCCAGGCCAGCCCTCAGCGTCCACAGAGGGCAGAGGAAACCCACCGGCAAGGTCTTAAACGCAGGAACCCTCTGGGGAGGCGAGGGCAGGGGCAGAATGGTATAAAACGAAATCCAACTTCCCTGGTGGTACAGTGGCTAAGCATCTGCCTGCCAGTGCAGAGAACACAGTTCAGCCTCTGGTCCTGGAAGACCCCACACGCTGTGGAGCAACTAAGCCCGAGCGCCTGGAGCCTGTGCTCCGCAACTGGCACTGCACATAGCAGCCCCGCGCCGCGGCTGCAGAGGGCGGGGCAGAGAGCAGCAGGGGCCCAGCGCCGCCTGCCCGAGGAGCCATGGAATCGCCTGTGTGGCCTCTTCCCGGTTCCTGACACAGAGCTCCTAACACCCTGGAATTTCCTGACAGCAGTGTCTTCTGCTATCCATAACAAGCCCCTTGTTACCTGAAACCTGAGTTTATGATAATGAGGTGACTTTTGAGGGAGGGAACCTAGATGGCTTCAGGATGGGGCTAGTCACCAGAAAGACCAAACCTTGATTATAAGAGTTAGAACTTTCAGCCCCACACCCCACCTCCAGCAGGGTACAGGGGCTGGAGATTGAACTCAGTCACCAAAGGTCAATAAGGAATCAGTCATGCCTACGTATTGGAACCTCTACATAAACCCCAAGCAGGGTCTGGAGAGCTTCCAGGCTGGTGAACACACCGAGGCGCTGGGGGGGTGGCATGCCAACGCACAACTCTGCAAGGGAGCAATCTGCACCTTCAGCTCACAGCCGCGGAAACGGAGACTCTGGGAAGCGAAGGCAGGCGCTCAGGGTCACACCTGCCCCGCGGCCCAAAGGTGCCGCTTTGGCCCCTCTCTGTGCGAGGCTCTGTGCCAAAGGCCAGGGCTAAATAAAGACCATTTCCCAATTAGACCAAGCAACCTGGGAGTTCCCCAACAGCTGTAGGAAATCAGCTCCAGTCAGAGTCTGGCCTTTAGTCCTGCTGTCTCCTGTCAGGGCAGCACTGTAAGTTGCTCTGAGTTAGCTATAAAGCTGAAATAGATGCCCAGTACTTATCTCCAACACTTAGCAGCCATTTTCTGTTTACTGTTTGGTGGGGTTTTGGAGGCAGCTCCAGCAAAGACCAGGTGGTGTCTTCTGAGGGACTGTGCACCACCCGGGCAAGTGCTCCCTGACACGGCGTCTGGGCCTATCGGGGACAGATGAATGCTATGCCATCTCCCTGAGGGGATGGGCAAATCCAGGGGAGTTATTAAACTCCAGCACCCAGGAGGGTTGTCTATATTCAAACCATAATATGGAGGTGAGACGCTGAAAACATGATCACTCACCTAAAGCCAGACATCCTGGAATGTGAAATCAAATGGGCCTTAGGAAGCATCACTATGAACAAACTAGTGGAGGGATGGAATTCCAGCTGAGCTATTTCAAATCCTGAAAGATGATGCTGTGAAAGTGCTGCACTCAATATGCCAGCAAACTTGGAAAACTCAGCAGTGGCCACAGGACTGGAAAAGGTCAGTGTTCACTCCAATCCCAAGGAAAAGCAATGCCAAAGAATGCTCAAGCGACCTCACAACTGCACTCATCTCACACACTAGCAAAGTGATGCTCAAAATTCTCCAAGCCAGGCTTCAACAGTACATGAACTGTGAACTTCCAGATGTTGAAACTGGATTTAGAAAAGGCAGAGGAACCAAAAAAGATCAAACTGTCAACATCCACTGGATCATCAAAAAAGCAAGAGTGTTCCAGAAAAGCATCTACTTCTGCTCTACTGACTACGCCAAAGCCTTTGACTGTGTGGATCACAACAAACTGTGGAAAATTCTTAAACAGATGGGAATATCAGACCACCTTACCTGCCTCTATCTGTATGGAGGTCAAGAAACAACAGTTAGAACTGGACATGGAACAACAGACTGGTGCCAAATCAGGAAAAGAGTATGTCGAGGCTATATATTGTCACCCTGCTTATTTAACTTATATACAGAGTACATCAAAAGAAATGCTGGACTGGATGAAGCACAGCTGGAATCAAGATTGCTGGGAGAAATATCAATAATCTCAGATATGCAGATGACACCACTTATGGCAGAAAGTGAAGAAGAACTAAAGAGCCTCTTGATGAAAGTGAAAGAGGAGAGTGAAAAAGTTGGCTTAAAGCTCAACATTCAGAAAACAAAGATCATGGCATCTGGTCCCATCACTTCATGGGAAATAGGTGGAGAAACAGTGGAAACAGTGACAGACTTTATTTTTGGGGGCTCCAAAATCATTGCAGATGGTGACTGAAGCCATGAAATTAAAAGACGCTTGCTCCTTGGAAGGAAAGTTATGACCAACCTAGACAGCATATTAAAAAGCAGAGACATTACTTTGCCAACAAAGGTCCATCTAGTCAAAACTATGGTTGTTCCAGTGGTATGTATGGATGTGAGAGTTGGACTATAGAGAAAGCTGAGTGCAGAAGAATTGATGCTTTTGAACTCTGGTGTTGGAAAAAGACTCTTGAGAGTCCCCTGGACATTGAGGAGATCCAACCAGTCCATCCTAAAGGAAATTAGTCCTTAGTATTCTTTGGAAGGACTGATGTTGAAGCTGAAACTCCAATACTTTGGCCACCTGATGCGAACAACTGACTCATTTAAAAAGACCCTGATGCAGGGAAAGATTGAAGGTGGGAGAAGAGGAAGACAGAGGATGAGATGGTTGGATGACAACACCGACTCAATGGACATGAGTTTGAGCAAGCTCTGGGAGTTGGTGATGGACAGGGAGGCCTGGCGTGCTGCAGTCAAAAGGGTTGCAAAGAGTGGGACACGACTGAGCAACTGAACTGAACTGAATATACTACAGCTGCTACAGTAGGTATTCCACTGGGCTGCACAGAGCCTTTAACCTTTTGGGAGGAGGAGACTCCTCTCACTTTGATCACTTGATGAAGACTGTAGCTTATGGTCCAGCCCCACTGCACATGCACGCACACACGTACAATCTCTACACTGAATTTCAGGGGTTCACAGACCTCCAAGAAACGTATCCATAGTCTCCAGGTTATGCACCTCTAAGTAAGAATAAACCTGCACAGTCCTTCAGGTCATAGATTCCTGGGGTTTGAGAATGTGCTCTCCTCCAAGCTCCCTGCTCCAACTGTCCTTCAGACAACAAATGCTTAAGCAAACTCCAAAGATGGCTCCTGTGGCAGCAGCACCCTGCAGCTGCTGTAGGGTGAAACTTATGCATTTTGTTTCACCTGGGCAAAGAAAAAGAGCAGTGAAAAAAGCAGAAGTGTAGACAGACTCACCAGTGAGAAATCTTTAAGGATCAAGCCTCAAGGATTCATCCTGTATCTAGTGATTATTCCGTTATCTCCCCTAATCTATCACAGGACAGAAGATATCACTTATTCCATCAGTAAACACCAGGCGCCTATGGATGTCAGGTGTATGCCAGGTGACGGCAAAGAAGAGACAGTCTCTGCTCTTGAGGTCCTCAGTGGAGAGCTCTGAAAACGATGTGATCTGGTCCTGATCACTTCAGTGCTGCTCATCCCTTAAGTCCTAACAAGCCTACTTCCCCGCCCTCTGATCTCAGCGTTGCAGGAAGGAAAGTGACAAGCATGACGCAGAGTGGTGACAGCAGGCTGCGCTGGCGGCAGAGAGCCAACCGGCTCTGCCAGCAGCCACACCTCCCTCACGGAGGCAGCCGCGAGGGCAGGCATTCAGGGGAGGAGTCCTGAAAATGGAGGTAACCTCAGAAGCCTAACCTAACCCAACCCAAGAGGACTTGTAGCAAAGAGATCTAACAAAGGCGTGAGCACATCTTTTTCAGAGGGCAAGGAGAGAAAATGGGTTGCTTTTTTTTGAGGCTGACAACACCCCACAGACAATTCACTCAGCTTTTAGTTAGGACAGGACGGTCAAGCTCTCTGTCCTGTCTTTACACCCTTGAAGAGAGAGTCTTCCCTAACCATCTGCCTGTTGCTGCTCAGATTAGCCTGGATGTAAACGTTCACTTAGTCATGGAGCCTCCAAGGCTGTCTCCGCCCTTGCTCCAGGTGGTTGAACACCACCTCCCCAAGTGCAGTTGGGAGAAGAGACATCACCAGGGAATGAGGAGTCTTTGTCAAAGCAGGTCTCTTCTCTAAGGACCTCTGAATTCAGACAGACTGCAGGGGACTGAAAAATTTTAAGCACCAAATCCCCTGGGATAAAACATCTATCCGCCTAGCCTCCATTTATTATCATCAGCATTATTATTATAACAGCTTTTTTTTGGGGGGGTATATGCCACATGGCTTGCAGGGTCTTAAGTTTCCTGACCAGGGACCTGGTCATGGCAGGGAAAGCACTGAGTCCTGAGCACTGGGCCACCAGGGAATTTCCTGCAACAAGCTTTACTGAAATATAATTCACACGCCACATAATTTGCCCACTGAAAGCATACAATTCAATGACTGTTTGTAAATTTACAGAACTGTGTAACCACCATCCACAATCACTTTCAGAACATTTTCATCAGTCCCAAAAGAAACTTCAGATTCTCCCACCTGTAAACCCCTGGCAACCACTAATCCACTTTCTGTCTCTGTACATGTCTACTCTGGATATGTCATATAAATGGGATCCTGAAATATTTGGTCTTTCATGACCGACTTCTTTCACTCAGCATACTGTTTTCAAAGGTCATCCCTGTTGTGATACGCATAGGTCCATCATTCTTTTTTATGGTGGAATAACACTCTACTGTATGGACAAACCATAGTCTGTTTACCCACTCAGCTGCTGGGCATCTGGGCTGTTACCACTCTCTTTGCCTATAATGAATAAACCTGTGTCTCCATGTTATTATGGTTATTACTATTCTGGCCACACTTGTGCGGCGCACGGGATCCCAGTTCCCAGACCAGAGACTGAACCCAGGCCTCCCGTGCTAGGAGCATGGAGTCCTAACTGCTGGACTGCTAGGCAAGTCCTCTAGTTTGGAACACTAAATTCTAAAGTCATTTACACATATGTCCCCCAGCTCAGGAAAGGTGCCCCTGAATCTTCACGACGAGCTGCACCCCGGGGACACCGTGTCTCCACCAGCCCCGGCTGCTGGCTCTCCTTCCCCTGCTCTGCCGGCACACACCTCCCTTCCTTCGGAGCCCCTCTGTTGCAACATCCCACCTGAAAAGTTTCACAGGTTCCTGGACCGTTAGCAACACACCCTCTACCCTTCACACCAAGAATGAAGGGAAACTAGTTCCCACTGAGAGGCTGAACTGTGCTTAAGACCTTACTATTTTATGCATCTTTTTACTTCTCCCTTTCTTTAGTCACAATCCCACGTTTCCACTGAATGGCACTTTTGAGGAAAGAGGTCTTCTGAATGTCTTGACACTGTTCATGCATTCAGAATCACTTATGAGAGCCCTGTGTCCTTGGTTTGGAGGATACAATGATGAAGACCCAGTCCATTGCCTCAAGGAACTTAGGCTCTATTGAGCCGGAGGACAGTCAGGGCCCCGTGTGGACGTGCTCACAGAGCACTGCAGAGCACAGGGTGGTGGGCACTGGCCCGGAGGACAGGCCAGGGAAGGACTTCAGAGGGGACTCCTGGGAGCCACCAGCAAGCAAAGGCACTGCAGGCGAGAAACAGCTCGCCAGCTGAAGGCTGCTCCAACCTGTGCGGCTGAAGGTCATCACTGGAGATGAAAATGACAAGAGGTGAGGCTAGACACCAGATTCTGCTGGCAATGGTATTCAATTTTACCCTGAAGGTGATGGACAGCCACTGAAGAACTTTAACTTTAGACAAGGGAGGTGGCGTGATCTCGTTCATTTTAGGAAGATATTCGCAGCAGTGTGGATAAAGGGCTGAGCAGACCTGAGACCAGAAGGAGAAAGCCCAATTACCAAGAGGCTATGATCATAAACCAGGAAGAGAATGAGACTAATAGCAGTAGCAGAGGCCAGATTCAAGACCACTTAAGTGGGAACAACAACAGGATTGATTGATTAGGCTGAGTGATGCGGGCAGGTTACAAGGGAACGACCTCTGAGAGTTCATGCAAATTCTCTCAGATAAAAACCTCTGAACCCTGCCTTCCCACTGATGAGAACAAGGGCTAATAAACCTTCTCAGGGGCATCAAAATATTTTTTCCCAATAAAATTTTAAAGCACCTTACAGGTGAAGGACCGAGAAGTCCTAGTGGCCTGCCCTCTGGTTTCCACACAGAAGCACATCCTTAGAATCCTAGGGAACCAGGACAGCGTGTCTGAAAACCCCTGGCCAATCCTGAACGCTGAGCCTGATGTTCAAAGATGCTAGGCAACACAGCTATGTGGCCAACAGCACCTTTCCCGTCTACACCTGAATCTCCTTCAGGCCACCCTCCCTACCCAGAAGGTTCTTTCCCATCCTTTCTTTGTTACAGAATCCAACTTTCTTTCAGGCCAAGCCGCCAGCCCTGACACTAACAAGCCAGCTCAAGGGATTTTCTTCTAATCCTGACTCCACTTAAACTTAAGCATCACAGACTTAAGGCAAACTCATACCTTGAACATGAGTTCGATCCCTGGGTTGGGAAGATCCCCTGGAGAAGGAAACGGCAACCCACTCCAGTACTCTTGCCTGGAAAATTTCAGGGACTGAGGAGCCCAGTAGGCTACAGTCCATGGAGTCGCAAAGAGTCAGACATGACTTAGAGACTTCATTTTCATACCTTAAACTATTAATTTCCTTTTCCATATAGCTGTTTTCAATGGGATTTGGCCTCAGGCTCAGGATTTCCTCAGCACTGAAATTACTCTTTAGGCCCAGATACTTACAGGCTGACAAACTAATTTATTATACTCAAACCACCTCATAAACCTTAGAAAGTGAAGACAAACAAATACAAAGACTAACTATGAGTAAAATGAAGAGAAAAAATAGAGAGATATCATGATCTTGGATTCAAAGAGCATTTACTAAACAAAGATGTCCAACTGTATATCAAACATAAACCAAATTAAAATCTCAACGGAATAGCTAAATACACTAAAGAAAAATAATTCAAAAAATCACTTAAGACACTTTGCCAAGAGAAAAAAAAATAGCAAAACTAACTTTAAAAGATCCAATAGAAAAATACCACATAGAGGCTGGTTGGAAGGTTACCCTGTAGACCCTGGTGGTTGTCAGGCATGCAGAGGAAGCCAGGCACTGGGGCTGGAGAAAAACGGGAGCTTTGCCGCCAACTACTTCCTTTATGAGACCCCTGTGAGGGCAAGATCAACTGTCTTATGATCTCTGAACCTGCAGCACCTACGGGGGAACTGGCACATAAAAAGCCTTTTCATTTTTAGGACAGTGTGAGGCTACAGAATATTCTGGTAAAGAGCTGAAAATGATGAATTCTACCAGTTATTAGAATGCATGATAAAATAAGAATTTAGGACACACAATTCTGGTATAAAAACAAGAAAGTGAAATCTGTAAAAACAAAACAAAAACTTAGAACCAATTTTTAAGATTTCACTGTAATTATCACAAGATACAGGGGAGGATTAAAAGGTAATACTACGATAACTGAATAAAAATTTAGATCAATGCTTCAGATTTGAACAGCCTACCAAAGACTTACCAGGACTATGCATTTCTGCAAAAAGTTTGTGAGTCTTTTAAAGTCTCACCTTGGGCTCATGTTGCTTATGCCTGCCTATTCATTTCTTTCAAAGAATTTACATATTGAATAAATATGGGTAAAATCTTCTTCCACTAAACTCCAACAAGCCACATTAACTCTTGTGTTGAATGGAAACCACCTTGATAGTCATATATTACCCTAAATTCAGAGGGTCAGTTAAGTCAGACAGAACTTGAAAATAATTTTGGCACACTTTTTCAACAGAGATTGACCGACAGTGCAAACGAAGACAAAGAAAGATGCCACCCACGCAAGTTCGCAAAATAAATTAGCAATTGAAGCTTCTATTTATAGTAATCTCATCTCTGATGGGAGAAGGCAATGGCACCCCACTCCAGTACTCTTGCCTGGAAAATCCCATGGCGGAGAAGCCTGGTGGGCTGCAGTCCATGGGGTCGCTAAGAGTCTGACACCACTGAGCGACTTCACTTTCACTTTTCACTTTCATGCATTGGAGAAGGAAATGGCAACCCACTCCAGTGTTCTTGCCTGGAGAATCCCAGGGACGGGGGAGCCTGGTGGGCTGCCATCTATGGGGTCGCACAGAGTCGGACATGACTGAAGTGACTTAGCAGTAGCAGCAGCATCTCTGATGACATGAGACACAGCAGTATCTGGGCAACAGGGTATCAGAGCAACAAATCACTATTTGAAATCACACTACCTCGGCGACAGTACACTAAACACCATGTGCAGTGGGGACAGAAAAGTCACCAACACCGTCATATCCTTTCAGAAGGCAACAATCTAGGAAGACAAGGTAAAGATGTGAAAAGTGTAATCAAATTAAAGATAATACAAGATAAGCTATAAGGCAGATCTGAGGACAGTGACTGCTGCCATGAAATTAAAAGACGCCTGCTCCTTGGAAGGAAAGCTATGACCAACCTAGACAGCATATTAAAAAGCAGAGACATTACTTTGCTGCCAAAGGTCCATACAGTCAAAGCTATGGTTTTTTCAGTAGTCATGTATGGATGTGAGAGAAAGCTGAGTGCAGAAGAATTGATGCTTTTGAACTGTGGTGTTGGAGAAGACTCTCGGGAGTCCCTTGGAATGCAAGGAGAGTAAACCAGTCAACCCTAAAGGAAATCAACCCTAAATATTCATTGGAAGGACTGACACTGAAGCTCCAATCCTTTGGCCACCACCTGATGCGAAGAGCCAACTCACTGGAAAAGACCCTGACGCCAGGAAAGACTGAAGGCAGGAGGAAAAGGGGATGACAGAGGATGAGATGGTTGGATGGCATCACCAACTGAGTGGACATGAGTTTGATCAAACTCTGGGAGATGGTGAAGGACAGGGAAGCCTGGCGTGCTGCAGTCCATGGGGTCACGGAGTCAGACACGACTGAGCCAGTGAGTAACAACAAATAAGGTGCAGCACGGGCCCGCTAAGCAGAGCACACAGACAAGGTTGGCAGAGAAGCCCAGAAGAGGGAGAGGGAGGCCAACAGGAGTCAGGATGACCAGTCAGTGAGAAGGCGTGATGCAAACCTCATCTCTGGTAACCAACTGATTTGCTGAGGCCAGAGTGGAGGAGGGCAGAGGGTGAAGGCAAACAAAAGGGGTGAAAGCAATGAGGTGGGCTAGGGGCCTGGAGTGAGGTCCCACACAGTAATTTTCCACTTACAGAAGGCCCCCTTTGGTTCAAAATTAGGACTTTTCATTTTGGTGTCCCTTCAGTTTCATACCCAGAATGTCTTCCCCCAGCTCTGTATTTACCAGTGCCTCTTTAGAATAGATCAGGTCTCTGGCCACAGCAGCCTGAACGCGCCCTGTCTCGTCTGATCTAGAATAGATCAGGAACTGTCTTTAACACTTCCCCCACGTGTCATGGATGTTTAAGATTTAAGAGGCGGCCAGTCTGGACTTCGCTAAAGTCTGCACAAATCTCTTGGTATTGTCAGGACATGGACTAGACCATGATAAGGCTGTCTTACATTAAGAGGGCTGTGTAATTTAGCCACTGTCTCTAACTCATGATCGAATGGGATATCCGACACAGATGTACTGCTAGGACTAGCAAAGTCAGTAGGTGTGCTCATGCCAGCAAACGCTCAGAATGCATCTTAATCTCCAATCAATTTCTTGACCACAGGAAAATTTCTGAACACAGGAAATGCTTGAATAACCAGCTATGGTTTGACTCACAGAAGGTTTCCAGATACAGTCTCCATAGCAAAATAAAGGACTCCTGGATGCTGAAAATCACCCATCTTGGGAGTCACAGAGCATGCAAACAATTCCTTGGAATCCACCACTCTCCTAAAGCAGGCCAGGAAGGATAATACAGAAGTCTGTTTCCTTTTTTATTCTGAACAATTTTACTGAAACAGATACAACTATCTGAAATAGGGAGTGTCCTGAAAACAACCAAAAATCAGCAGTGGAAAGGACAGATTAGGATAAATGAGAAGTCTCAAGAAAAAGAAATGAGAGGCCAGCGGGAATGACAGAGAACTGCAGACCTTCTGAGCTTATTGACTGGGTGTGTGAGGCCTGTGCTAGGGTTTGCCCAAACAAAGCGATGTAAGCTATAAGACCAGAAACTCCCATGTGACACCTTGGCTGGCTCTTAGACACACCATTATTCTTCAAGGGCCTGGAGGTGAGAGGCGTTGTCACACATTCACAGCCTTCCTGAGTGCCAGCAGCATCACCAGTTCAATCTTGGCGAGACAGGCTGGGGCTCCAGCTCCCAGGGAGAAGCTCTCAGGGAGCCTCAGCTGCGTCTGGCAGGAGGGGCAGAAAATTCCTCAACTCTTGAGGTCTTAGTTTATAAAACCAAAGAGTTGGGCCAGATGCCTAAAAAACCAAAACACTCTCATTTATACATTAAAACTCTCATCATACACATTTGTAAATTTATAGAGAAGCGTACAATGATAAATGTAAATGATAAAGTGATTTTTAAAAAATCATCTTGTTCAACTCTCTACAATGTTGGTGAAGTTCATGAGCGTGCGGAACAGCATCCAGATCAAGACACAGAGCATTTCCAGTCTTCCAGAAGCCCCCTCATCGTCTCTGTTCCTCGCCAAGGACAGCCACTATGCTGCCTTACAAGAGCACCCTGTCTTTCTTCTTTGTATGAACAGAATCATATGGTATGCATTCTTTTGTTCCTGGCTTCCTCTGTTCCTTGTGTTCATGAAATTCACCAATATTGAGGAGAGTTGAATAAGATGATTTTTAAGGCATCTTGCAATTCTAATGTATTGCCATTTTAAAGACACCGTGCTGCCCTTACACACTGAACAGTATTTTGGCAATATCCATCGAAACATAAAACATCCAGTTAGCGGTCGTTTCACTAAGCGTATTTCTCCTTCAGATGTACTTGTACACCTGGATGTGTCTGAATACACCTGCCTATAGGCAGACATCCACTGCAGTGCTGTTTATAATAAAGACTAGAAACAATGCCCCTAACAGCAAATAAATCATGATACATCCAGGCCAAGAAATCCTACGCAGTGAAAGGGAGGAGGAGGGAGCAGAAGTGGAAGAGGAAAAAGAAGTCATAGTAGCACTTTACACTCACCAATATGGGAAGATGTGCCCAATTTATTTTTCAGGTGGAAAAAAACAAGTTTCAGAACAGCACATTTCGTGCTGCTACAACTGTGTACAGACACATGGTGCATGTGACGTGTGTGAAGTGTGTGTGTACATATGTGCACAAAACCAATCTGCAAGAGGCCCTCTCAAACTCCTGACAGCAGGCAACTACGAGGAGTGAGGAGCAACTTTACTTTTCCGCTTCAAACAGTTTCTATACGGTTTATGTTTTAAAGTAATACACACGTGTTGTTTAACTTCTTTTCTTACAATATAGCAATTACATACAGAAGTAAATAGATTAAAAGCCCTATTTTTCAGCACTACCCCTATTGAAAATCTCTCTCCTCATCCAGAGCTGTCTGGGAGGAACTCCTGAAACCTTTGCTATTTTCAAACAGTTTCACAAGTCACAAGCATATACACATAGGTTCACTCTACCTGATCATGAGATCATACTACACGTTCTATTTTGCAACTTGCTTTTCCCACCAATCTTGGACACACAATCCCATACTGGTTAGGTAGACCTTATCTTTTTAACATCTGCCTGGAACTCCTCTACACAGACGCGCTATTCTATTAACAGACACCCTTGTGCACGTCTCTGAGGACACATGCAGCCATGTCCACAGGACAAACCCCACAAGGGCCCATGGCTGGGATTGAGAAAGTGACAGTTCTAGAATTTTAACAGACGGTGTCAAATTATCTTTTTAAAAGGTTATGACTATATTCCCACCAACAGTACACAAGTACACCAAATTCTAAACATTCTGCCTTTGATCATATTTTTTTAACAAGGAGTGCCTATCTTACAACAAGAACAACAAGAACAACAAGTGCCATAATAAAAAGGAATAGAAACCTTTAGGTTTAGGATCTAGCAAAAAAAAAAGTCTTAAGTTTAACTTGTTTTAAAAGCTGGTCTCCCACCTGCCAGATTTACTTAGAAGGTCAAAGAAAGCACCTGACTTACTGCTATGCATATATCCCCACCCACAAAGAATGCTGGCCCTGGACATTATGATCAGAAGCCATCAGGCCGCCATACTTGCTGGCTGCCGAGGTCCATGCGACAATCACACAAGAGAAGTACTGTTTGTGTTGCCATGAATTGTGTTTCTCTGCCCTGTCAAGACTTCCTTTTAAAATGATTTGGGGTTCGGCTCCCTGTTTCTAGGAAATGCCAAATGTTGTTAAGGGCTAGCATTTCAAAGCACAGACAACCAGGGCTGTTATGCTAGTTATAGGAAGGTAGGCAGATTTTTAAGTCAGCAAGGCCATCGTCATATACAGGCTGGTCTAACAAGCCTTCCATTTAAAAGCTAGAGATGCTCAGGTCTTAAGATATAAATAATGAAGATTAAGAGCTTGAGTTCTGGAATTAGATAGATCTACATTTGAGCTGAATCTGCTACTTATAAGTTTAAGCTACTTTTAGGCAAATGACTTAATTTTTCTCAATACTAGGTCATCATTGCAATAGGAAACTAATAGCCTCTGCCTCATAAGAGTGTGTGGGGATTAAGTAAGATCATGCAGAAGAGAAAAGAGCTCAGAACCTTCTTCCTCTGTAAAACCACTCAGGAAGTTCTCTGCAGAGCTGGGCACAGACATTCCGATCCACTGGGATGCTAAAAGAAAAATGCACAAACACCAGGAATTCTGAATGGAATACTTGCCAACTCTGCTGGAGCAACTGACAGGCAGCCATGGCCGTCCTCTGTGCTTCTCCAGTGTCCCATTCTCCTTTCCTGGGAACAAGGAAGAATAAGCTCCTTTGCTCTACTGTGGTTGGGTAAGGCCATGTGACCAGTCTTGACCAATGACTCCTGAGTGTAAGTGAGGTGAGGCTGAAACATTTAATTGCTAGAATTAGTTTCCCCAGAAGTTTCTTTCCCTTTGCACCTGCATCATTCAAGAGGGTGCCTGCTCCATCGGCTGGGACAATGCAAAGCACAGGAGCCAGAAAAAACATTATGAATGGTGGGGGGGATCTTTGCTCTTTTAAGGCACTGAGATTTTAATCTGGCCACATCTGAATGATATACTATGGCCAGCGGAAAAGAAAAATTCAGCTAAAGAAATGACAGTAATAATTAAGGTTGGGGTGAAAAATAAAATCTATTCTCTAGAAAGGATCTTTCTTTATGTAGATTAAAGAATGAAAACCTGTGAAATTCTCCACTGACCTAAGAAAGCCACAGGGTCTGTGCAGCTCTTACCCACAGACTCACAAAGAGCTTCCTGTTCCGGCGATGACTGCATTTATTCCTGCCCCACACACTGTCGGATCATACAGGAGACGTATCCTTCTTACGTTTCTTGGCAGAGTGATACACACACACACACACACACACACACACACACACACACACACACAGATAACTGAGGACAGAGACCTAACTGAAATGCTAATAAAATCAGAGGGAGACAGAAACAGGCAATGGAGAGATGGCAGGAAAGGGTCTAAACACACCCCTCTCTAAACCCTCAAGCTCTCTAAACCCTGAACAAGATCAGATTACCTTTAAGTAACACAGAAGCAGCCACTTCCCTACCAATGGTAGTGGAAGTTCTCATCAGTAGGCAAAAACTAAGGACTGTAAAAAAAAATGAGCTTTTCAGAATGCTAAATTTGTTAAAGTTAAAAGACTGTACTTGGTTTTCAAATGGCAGAATAAAGACTTGACCCCTTTCTCCACTAAAGAACCACACAAAAGCAACCAGACGAATGAGAAACAGAAATAGCACGCCTTTGACAAAACTAGAGATTCTGTGACCCCAAACCCCGATACATGAGTAAGAACACTCAAATGCTGCGAAGGTCAAATAAGGGTGTGGGAAAGCGATGAGAGAGGACGCCTGCTGGTACAGATGTCGGACAAAGCGGGCAAGTCCTTTTCTAAAAAGTAAACACTTCTTTCTAAGGGGGCAAGACCAGCAAGCCATTGTTTCTAACAGTGGGAACTGGCTCAGGGATTGGTGACTGAGGCTTCCTCAGACCCAGTCCAGCATGAAGAATCACACATAACAAGTGAAACCTACAGGAAGCAGTCTGTCAAGGGGGTAGGGTGACAAGAGTGAGATTGCCTGGGGCATTACAACTGCCATTTCCAGATGTCTGAGGGCAAGAAAGGCTGGTAGAATATTCAAGAAAACCCCCTGCAACGCTAGCCCCTTCCCAAAAGAATTTTCTACAGATTGCTAGACTGGAAGGAATCACCCCACTCAAGGATGGAGGACAATTTCATAGAAGAATCTAGCACGTACTGAACTGTACATTTCAAAAATGGTTGATGGTAAACTCTGTTATGAATATTTTAATCACAATTTTTAAAAAAAGGAACCAGCACAAGACCACTAGCAAAAATCAAACAAAAGAAGAAAGCCCACAAGAAAAACCAATTGCAAAGAACATTCATCCAAAAATGCTGCCATTAGTAAATAAAAACATATTCCCATGAAATAAAAGACAAAGGAACAATGCAATCTCCTCTGTGAAACAATGTGTAAAGCAGAGATATACTCAGAAAAGATATGACAAAACAAAAAGTAGATAAAACATTTAAGGACAGAGCTAGGGAAGTAGGAGAGAAAAATAAATATTTTTCCATTACAGAAACCAAAAACACATGGGAAAGAAACGACACTGCTGAAAACCCTGGAAGGGATGTGCAGAACAGAAGTCAGGACGACTTCAATCTACAGATTAAAGTGGCTCAGCCTGTTCCAGAAAAAACTGACTTAATTCAATTAACAAGATATGTCCTGGTAAACTTATTAATCTTTAAAAAGAGAGAGTGAAGAAAGGCAATCTTCAAGGCACTGAGGCGAAACACTGGCGGGCTTCAGGCTGCTCCACCGCAGAGCCCACACTAGAAGACAGCAAAGCACGCCTAGAAAGGCCTCGAGGAAAGAAAGGCTAACCCAATTTTATACACAGCAAGACTGCATTTAAATATAGAGACAATAAACATCTCTCAATGTTCAAGAGGAAAAACAAATCTCTACAGAATAACCGCATTTATGCACACTGATGTAAAAACTAGCAATCAGCAGCACATTTAAAAATAATACTCTATAACCAAGGCATCTGTTTTTACTCACACTTCTGACACCAAACGTGTGTGGCTTTTTTCTCATACCGACCAATTCTCCAGCTCTCTGGAGACCAGCTGGATGTCCAACAGTTGAGTTCTGACACTACCACCACCTGGAGTCAGGGCAGATCCCCAGGTGAGGGGTTCAGTCCCACAGGGCTGGCTCCCACTTTGGGCACCAGTCACCAGTCCCAGGCCTCCTGTACTTCTGGCCGACAGACTACAAGTCAGGACTTCCCATGACCCCCTTTTCAGGTTTGATAACTTGCCAAAACAGCTGGCAAACTCAAGAAGATATTTTTGCTTAATAATATTGCTGGTTTATTACGAAGTATACAAGGTGTCCCAGGTGGCACCAATGGTAAAGAACTCGCCTGCCAATGCGGGAGACGTAAGGGATGTCAGCTTGATCCCTGGGTCGGGAAGGTCCATGGAGCAAGACACGGCAACCCACTCCAGTATTCTTGCTTAGAGAATCCTATGGTCAGAGGAACCTGGTGGGCTACAGTCCGGGTGGCAAAGAGCTGGACACGAGGGAAACAACTCAGGAACAGGCAAGTGGACAAGATGCACAAGGCAAGGTGTGGGGAAAGAGGCATGGAGCCGCTATGCCTGCTCTAAGCACCCTCCCGACACCTCAACCAGAAAGCTCTTTGAACGCCATCATTTAGGGGTTTTTATAGAGGCTTCATTACATAGGTATGATGGCTTAAAGCACTGGCCACTGGTGAGTGAACTCAGACTCCAGCCACTTGCTCTCCACAGAGGATGGCGGGGACGGTGGGGCTAAAACTTCAGCTTTCTAATCGTGATTAGAAATTGGTCTTTCTGGTGACCAGTCTCAACCTGAAGCTCTCTAGGGGCCCTAAGTCACAGTCATCTCATCAGCTGATAAAAGACACTCACCTGAGATCCTGTGAGTCAGAACCTGAAAACAAAGACCAAATAATCTATTTCCCAGTATATCACACCAAGTATGAGTCATTCTAGGACTGCTGGAGTGGGTCAACAATAGAAATTATTAATATATTCCTGCTGCTGCTGCTAAGTCGCTTCAGTCGTGTCCGACTCTGTGCGACCCCACAGACGGCAGCCCATCAGGCTCCCCCGTCCCTGGGATTCTCCAGGCAAGAACACTGGAGTGGGTTGCCATTTCCTTCTCCGATGCAAGAAAGTGAAAAGTGAAAGTTCAAGATGCTCAGTCGTGTCCGACTCTTAGTGACCCCATGGACTGCAGCCTACCAGGCTCCTCCACCCATGGGACTTTCCAGGCAAGAGTACTGGAGTGGGGTGCCATTGCCTTCTCCAATATATTCCTAAATAGATCAAAGTGAAAAATTATGACTGCATCTTTATAAAAACAAAAACTCTTAGTGAAAAAGGATGGATGGTAAGTTTGAAAAAAAAGAAAAGAAAAAAAGACTATTTCATCCCAAAGGCAACAAGGAACAAGGCAAGAATACCCACTATTACTAACTGGCATTATGTGATATTGTCCTGGAGGTACTATTGGCCAATATAATTAGTTCAAAGGGGGGTAAAATCAGAGGAATAAACATGAGGAAAAGAAGTCAAATGATAATTATTTACAAGTGCTATTACTTATTTACCTAAAAAAAACCCCCAAGAAGTTCTATATCTTGACTGTGGTGAGCATTATAAAACTATACACATTCGTCAAAATTCATTGGGTGTAAACTTAAAATTGGTGAGTTTTATTATATGTAAATTATATCTCAAGAAACCCAAACGAATGATTTGAAACACCATTAAGAGCAATAAAATATTCAGTAAGCAGTCTGAATACAAAGTTAATATGCAGAAATCAAAAGTCTTTATCTAAATAAACACACATATTAGTCCCTTTTTATACGTATGCTCCCCTGCGAGAAAAGCAAGAGCTACATGAAGTTTAAAATACTACCAAGAGACAAAAAAAAAACACCCATAACATCATAAAGATGTCAACAGTTAATGTATGATTTAATATGATCCCAGCAGGATTACAAAAGGCTTATTTTAAAAATTAAACAGATTCTAAAGTTCATACAGAAAATTAAACAAGCAAAAAAAGCCAAGATAATTCAAGTGGCTACCTAGAAAACTCAGACACTAAAACAGCATAGCTCTGGGACAAAATGGATGTCCAGCTAGCTAGCTAGATCAGAGCGATGAGAGGCTCAGGAAGAAACTCCAGTACTAGAATCGGGTAGTGTGTATGTAATACATACAAGTGGCTTTCAAATCAGTAGAAGACAGAAGATGCAATAAATAATGCTGTCACGTCTGAAATAATGCTGCATCCTCCACGAAACACATTTCAGATAAAACCACGAACAGCAGGGAAAAGCTGGGGTAGACTGAAGCCAAAAGGAACAATAAAAAGGCTGGTTGGCAATCCTCTGTCGTCCTCAGCACTAGTCCACCAACTCAGAGAGTCTGGGCGCTACTGCAGCAGTAGCCACGACTAAACCGACCGCCTCTTAGCAGACACGACCGAGCAACCGGACTGAACTGGAATGGTACAAGCTGTCAGACCAACGCTGCAGTGAGTCTGCTCCCTACCTTTTGGGAAGGCACAGCTGCCAATCATCTCTAACTTTCATGGCATTATCAGATGGTCCACCTCACACAACTGCTGTAGAGATGAGATGAGATCTCATCATGGCTGATGAGATGAGATACGGCACATGCCTATTCAAGAGGAACAGAAGGTCTTACTGCTACCTTTCAAATTGAGACCAGCATCCCTCAAGGCAAGGATAGCTGCAAAGTTTCATCATTTAAAAACATTTCTGTGTGTCTCTTTGGTCTTCCATCACACCCACAGGTAAGGCAGACACTACCTCCACTCTGCACCGGAGGAATGAAGAGTCAGAGAGACGGGAGGACTCCAGCCCTGGCTCCGGGGGCTCATGTCTTGAATGTGGGTGTACCCCTCCCCCGTTCTCATTTCCTAACTCATGTTCTGTTCATTGTCTTCTGGATTCCTGAAGATGCTCACCAAACACCCTCATGGCCTGAATGAGTGAGCAACAGATCCAGAACTTGAGTCAGATGTTGTGATGCCTGCCATCTGTCACCCTGTCATCATACCAAAATGGTCACCAGGCCCGACTTCACAAATCTGAAGTAACTGAGAAAGCCTACTGGGATGAATAAAACACCTAAGCTACAAATTTAATAGTTTAAATCAGACTTTGGGGTGGGGGGGGGGGGGG